>CM065664.1:14821066-15148113 GCA_033220385.1 Triplophysa yarkandensis | reverse complement strand
TGGAGAGGGAGAGGGAGAGGGAGAGGGAGAGGGAGAGGGAGAGGGAGAGAGAGAGAGAGTGAGAGAGAGAGAGAGAATTAAAAAAGAACTTGAAATAAAAGGAAATCCAGGAACGGCTGTAAGAGGAAAAAGGGAATATATTGATTTGTAACACACATCAGGTAAAATGGTAAGGAAAATTGATGATAACCTTGCCGTAGATATGAGAGATGACGGAGCACATGTACCATCATGTACAGTCATTATTCTGAGGCCATAAATATGTAGCTATTCTTTATCAAGGGTTTAAATGAAATCCCTCAATGTGCCAAATACCTAAAATTAGATTCTAGAAGTGAGTTGCTTAAAATGACAATTAGCTGTCATATGTTGACATCTAGTGGTCAAGGGTGATATTACAGTCCCCCAAAATTTTGCTTTTTCGTAGATAACCTTGTGTATTTTTTTATAATATTAAGAAAATATCATTTATATAAAAAGTAACCTGTGTCTAGCAATAAACACTGCTGTACTTTTCTAAATTGTAGACTGGTCACTTCAATTGTTACTCTTCACTGGGTGTAGTGAGGTCAAAAGGTCAGAATCTTAGATAAACACAGAAAGATTATAACCAAACAGTTCTCGGACTTCATTGACTTCCATGGAAGGAAAAACAACACTGGTAGTTAAAAGTACCACAGAGCTTTTTGTTGTCCTACATTCTTCAAATTATCTAATTTCGTGTCGAACAAAACAGCATAACTTTCCTATCATGGTAGACAATGGTGTCCATGAACTGTATGGTTGCAAGCATTCTTCTAAATATCTTTCTCTGTGTTCATCAAATTGTAGCCACTTAAGGGTGAGTAAATGATAACAACATTTGTGTTTTTGTGTGAACTCTTAAACCAGCTTTTGACAACTACTGATGAAAATGGCTTTTTTGTGAACGAACATCTCTTCGGTCTTAAATTTTACGTACCAGTCTTCCTAAATGTGGGGTAAACTTGGCTTTGAATAATTAATTGAAGAGTCGTAACCAAGATTAAACTATTTTAATGTTTAAATGAATTGGTTCGAATAGTCATGTGCGAGTCGGCCTAAACATCCTGTTGAACTCGATATGTGAAAAGCGATTCAAAAAACAGCTTAAAACATTAAAATGGTGAAAGCCACGTGCATTTAACAAACCTTTTCAGAAAATTAAACACACTTGGATTTTAAGAAACAAAATTTGTCTAAACATTCACGAAATACAGCTTCAAATATAACTCTAGAAGATCATTTAACTCTGGCTCTGCAGCGACTCAATGTGATGTAAGGAAACAGCGCCTCTAGCGGCCGCTAGTGGTGTGAAGACGCAACTGCAGTTATAAATAACTGTATATTTATTTTTTTGTGAAGACACTCGACATAAATTGGTGACAAAATTTGAACAATTTCTGATAATTGTAAGGAAAGGACCGTATGATGCTTAGCTGTGGCACACCGCATGCATGATTAATAATAAAATGTTAGAGGACAAAAATAGTCATGGAAAGTACCAAAGGCAGGTTTTGGTGAGATTTTCTGCAAATTTAAATATACTGAAGGAATTTTACAAACACTAGGGGATCTTATAAACTGCAGTATTTTCAATATATTTGTAGCAATACTGCAGACGGCCAGCAGGTTGTGCTCACTGCAGCTTTTCCATCAAGCTCTTGTTTGTCTGTAGAGGGCGCCACATCTCAAAAAAAAGGTCAGGTTAAGCTGTCACTTAACAAGCAGTTAAATGATGAATGATTAAGTCTTTATGTTGTGTTTTATTTCAAATATGCTCTTCAGTTATGTAATAGACAGATTATGTCTTAAATGATTAAAACAGATTTTTACACCTGTAAATATTTTGATTAATATTATCAATATGAAAATGTTACACAATGTTAATATATTGTAATATATGTCATATAAAAATATTACATCTATTACAATATTAAAATATTTTAAAATAAAACCAACCTGCATCCAGATTTTGTTCCAACGTTTCACTTGGTATAAAATTAACCCGACAGCAGAGGAGAATAACCTTAAACCTTTGGAAGACTAACCTAAATACATTATTAGTGGACTGCACACATTTGAACTTGTTGGTTCGTGTTCTGCAATGTTATTTGGGTTGTCATCCTCATGTCAAAGTCTAAATCTAGCAAACAAACAGATAAAAACATGACACAGGATGTTCATCGGAAATCAAAAGTTTCTTAAAGAAAAATATTGTTTTAGAAAATTTTAAGAGAAAGGATGAAAATTAAATAGTATCAAAAGAATATTTGATACAAAATATTTAAAATATACAATGTATAAAAGAAAAATAGTTTTCCGAGCAAAATATACATACAGTATTTTTGTCTAACCATCTTAATACACGAAAAAACAGAATAATAGCACAAACCAAGCAATACACCGTACAGTAGAGACTTTGACCTTTTCTGGATTATTAATGTTTGTTGTTGATCTGTGTCATGTGAGTCTGAGAATGTCAGACTGTGTGTAGTTGAACAGTTAAACGCTTCTTAAAGGAGTCTCATGAGTCACATGCGTACAAGAAACGTGCCTCGAGTTAGACGATGGTTTGCACCAGACTCTTATTATCTATATGAGGAAACACGGGATGTGTGTTACGATAATGTAACAGCTGTCTGCTTTTATATTTGGGTCCAGACAGGTAACAAAGAAGATGTCAGATAACATCATACTTTGTACATTCTTTTGCATCATGTTTCGATACTAAAAAAATCCACTTATGAATAACTTCAATTGTTATTCGTGTACATTTTTGAAATACAGATTGTAGTGACTTTTTAAATATGTTTTGACCCACAGAGGTCACAAGTTAATATGCAAGCTGATGTCATGGGATCACATGTACACAAACTGCATGTCAAACTGTCGACTTTCAGCTTAACTCAATCAATTTATTTTTAGCATATTGTGGTCATTCAAAGATTTTTATAAGCGAGACCTTATTACGCCAGAATAGTAAGTAAAAATTGTAGTAAAGTAAAAACAAGTAAAATTGTATGAATCCGAAATTGCTCAATTGTTTTGGAAGCAGGATAGACATTGAGTAATAAATCTATGACAAATTGTCGAGTCGATGAAAATGCATTGAAATACATTAAATGTTATGTTGAAAAACAATTGTAAAAGTGAAAATATTTAGTAAAATGTGCAACATTCTATGAGAAACAAATGAGATCAAATTGAACAAAAGTAATCAGGAAACGACAAGTTTGTTGGATACAAATGGATAAAACGTATCAGGTTTCCTCTTCTTTCTTTAAGATTAAACTTATTTTAGAAATCGTATCAGACAAAGTGTCGTACATTTATTTGCTTTCTATATGTTTGTATAATTATTACGTTTATTATTAATTTTTAACCCAAAGATGTGTTTAAAATGTGTTTGTCATAAAAGAGATATACCTTGTGTGTGATGATGGAATGAACTGCACATCCTGTTCGTCTGTGGATGAACTTTGTTCACCATTGGCAGTAGATGAGTTTGAATAACGTGCCATGCTAATGCTGGATGCTTGAGCTTCACCACCAGATTAGGATCAATGCTGTGATATAGCTGTAATGGAAACCAAGGTGCTGTGCATTACAGGGTAAATGTAGTGCTGTTTTCCTTTGATTAGAATGTACTCATGACACAGGATGGAAATGATAAAATCTAGTTAATTTACCTATTTTAGTGTGTAAGGTTGTACAATTGACTAGAAAGAGCATTAAGACGGATTTAGAATAACTAATGTCAGCACATTACTACAAAGACTTTGGTAGCATCTTTATAGGACTGTTTTTTGCAAGGGTAATTTTCCCGTACCATGTTAAAGCGATAGTTCACTATAAAATAAAATTCTGTCATCATTTACACACTTTACATTTCATCTGCAGAACACAAAGGAAAATATTTTAAAGACAGCGTTAAACAAACAACACCCCTTCACTTCTATGGCATTGGCATAAAACCAATGCAAGTCAATGGGCGACAGTTACCTGTCTTCAAAATATCTTCTCTGTGTGTTCTGCATAAGAAAGTACAGATTTAATATAACAAGTTTGATCAATCATCATTTTCTTCATTTTGTTGTTGTTTTCCAACACATTTCCATAACAATTTCTTAACACATCTCCACTAAACACATTTGAATCTCTTATGAAACCTTTTAATCGTCTGGATTAGGCCATGAAACATTGAAATACTGTCATATATTTCGTATTCCTTCCTCGTAGGCTTCTCAATCTCTATTCTGTAACACAACTACAGGAACCCCACCTGAACCTTCTTATTGTAACTTATTGGGCCGGCATGACAAGAGAAATTAGATTTTCCATGCACATGATGTAAACTTGATAAACTTTAACTCGAATGTTAAAACCAGGCGCCATGCGCATTTTATTCAGCTATTTAATTCTGAGGCCTGATGCAGACGTGCTTGGCTTAAAATGTCCAATACATAAAATATAAAAAATAATAAATAAATAAATATAAAAATAATAATAAATATAAAAATAATAATAAATATAAAAAAGCACAAAAATTCACAAGGGCTTTCTGTGTGTGTTGGGGTTATAAAACCTATATTAAAAAATAAAAATAAATTAAATTGCCCAAATTTGCATACATGGAGGCCATGTCCCCACATGTGTTCCTTCCCAAACTTAACCAATTTGTGTTTGTGTCCACCTGTGCACCCTTCCCAGTATAACAATACACAAATAATCCCATAAATATGAACACACGGATCAATAGACGTGTCCTCGTTCATCCTTTCTCAGAATAAACCCTTAAAATAATTTAGCAAACACACGACGTCACCTCTCGCAGGCCACACGTTTATATCGATTGCGCGATCACGTGAAACGAGCATGATGGGGCGGGAACACGCGACGTCACGCGGCCAATCCACCAATCGCCGCGTCTGTTTTGCGGTATCCGATTGGCTCGTAAATAGCGACGCCGCTGTCTGTCTCGTCACGCTCGCAGACACAACGGAGCGTCGGACCGCACGGATTTAGCGTCACAAAAATCGACATTTTCCTCACCCGCGACCTTTAATTCTGATAAATTGCGGTGTAAGCGCACGGAGGGTGCCGTTTTTGGGCCAAAAGACGCGTAAAGGAGGCGTCTGCGCACACGGAGAGCCGTTAGCGGCCCGCCGCATCTCGCCCCAGTGACGTCAGCTTGTTCAGTTCTGCACATCTGCATCCATTACAGATCCACGCAGGTGAAGCTCGGCGGGGCTGACCGGCTCTTGCTTGCTCTGCAGGCCCGGGTGGGGTGAAGAGAATGCTGAAGGATGAATCAGAGAGACACCCTGGTTCATCTCTTTGCTGGAGGGTGAGTAGTGACCCTCTCAATGATTGGGCATTGGTCTGCCTGACATGAACCTGTAATGTGATGCCAGTGCAGAAGGATCTGGAAGCATGTCTCTGTATTACAGGAAGTGCTCTGATGTTTCTCACCTATTGCATCCTAACACACAGGAAGCACTGAGCAGAGGAACCCTAAGAAATGATGTTTCCTGTTGCAACACTACAGGCTTGTGTGTCTGCTCCAGTGCTTGTGTCTGTTATATTCTAGTATTGTATTTGTATTTTAACATGTTTATTCCTGGATGGCACAGGACAGGATCAGCTTTTTTTAAGCTAGGCCTACGCAAGGAGGTGAAATCATTCGGAAGGCGACTTGTTGGGTGTTATAAAAATCCATCATGTTTGTTAATCGTAAATATGTTCGTAAATGTTAATACCAACTTTACAGGCATTAAATATGTTCGTAAATGTTCATAGCAACTTTACAGGCCTTAAATATGTTCGTAAATGTTAATACCAACTTTACGGGCATTAAATATGTTTGTAAATGTTCATACCAACTTAACAGGCCTTAAATAAGTTTATAAATGTTAATACCAACTTAACAGGCCTTAAATATGTTCATAAATGTTTATACCAACTTTACAGGCATTAAATATGTTCGTAAATGTTAATACCAACTTTACAGGCCTTAAATATGTTTATAAATGTTCATACCAACTTTACGGGCATTAAATATGTTTGTAAATGTTCATACCAACTTTACGGGCATTAAATATGTTCGTAAATGTTAATACCAACTTAACAGGCCTTAAATAAGTTTATAAATGTTAATACCAACTTAACAGGCCTTAAATATGTTCATAAATGTTTATACCAACTTTACAGGCATTAAATATGTTCGTAAATGTTAATACCAACTTTACAGGCCTTAAATATGTTTATAAATGTTCATACCAACTTTGCAGGGCTTAAATATGTTCATTAATGTTCATACCAACTTTACAGGCCTTAAATATGTTTATAAATGTTCATACCAACTTTACAGGCCTTAAATATGTTCATAAATGTTAATACCAACTTTAAAGGCCTTAAATATGTTCGTAAATGTTAATACCAACTTAACAGGCCTTAAATATGTTCGTAAATGTTAATACCAACTTTACAGGCCTTAAATATGTTAATAAATGTTCATACCAACTTTGCAGGGCTTAAATATGTTCATTAATGTTCATACCAACTTTACAGGCCTTAAATATGTTCGTAAATGTTAATACCAACTTTACAGGCCTTAAATATGTTTATAAATGTTCATACCAACTTTGCAGGGCTTAAATATGTTCATTAATGTTCATACCAACTTTGCAGGGCTTAAATATGTTCATTAATGTTCATACCAACTTTACAGGCCTTAAATATGTTTATAAATGTTCATACCAACTTTACAGGCCTTAAATATGTTCATAAATGTTAATACCAACTTTAAAGGCCTTAAATATGTTCGTAAATGTTAATACCAACTTTACAGGCCTTAAATATGTTCGTTAATGTTAATACCAACTTTGCAGGCAGAACTTGTATTTAAATAAAATAAACAATTTCAGTTTGAATGGTCTGATTATACTTAAGACCTACAATTTTTTTCAAGGTGAATTCGCGTATGCAGAATTACTTCTTTAGTGTTTTCATTTAGGGAGTGAAGGGGGAAAAAAAACATGTTTCTTTCATAATTTGGTGCCCAATATTACTAGGAATGCTCATGTGCAGCTCTTATTGTAAAGCCCTGTGCATGGCGGGCACATCAAAAAGATCATGCGGGCTACGTTGGAGACCCCTTGCCCTGTTTGTTCTCTTGCCCTGTTGAGGGGCTTCATATCCATGTTTAATTCTTTGGCCTTCTCATAGCTTAGTGGTTTTTATAACCATGGAATCAACATTCCTTATAAATTAGATAAAGCTCAACCCACTTGCTTAACAAGCTTGTATCTCTCCAGGTCATTTTTTGACCCCAACTCTGAAGTGATGAAAGGTGTTATAAAAGATAGAAGCATGCGTTATCTCTTGTTAATTCCATTAGTCCTGGCAGTGAATTTGCTTACAGTGTTGGAATAATAAGCGCTTACATTAAATAATTCATACCGTTCTTGGATCTCAGAGTAGCGGGAGCTCCAGATCTGTGCGACAAACAGCTTGAAATGTGAAAGTGCTTTCATCATTCATTCGCTCTCATATCGTTACAAAAGCTGTAAGACTTTCTTCTGCAAAACACGAAAGACGTTCTTGAGGAACATTTGTAAACAAACCACTTTGACTTCTATTATGCACCCAAAACCATTAAGATATTTCTTGTAAGATTTTCTTTTGTAGAGAGATACAGGATGAAGGTGAATAAGTGAGGCTTTTTTCTCTTTTTCTCTTCAAGTAGTGGAAATTTAGCCAAATAAATCAATGATACTGTGAAGCAGATTGGCTTTGCAGAATTCTCCTGTTCAAACACAATAATAACACATTGTGTCAGAGAGATTATAAGAAGTCAAATGTCATTCCAAAAGTCCTTCGGTCCAGATAAGTCTTAAAAATGGGTTGACAAAGAAAACATGCATGAATGTGCATGAATTTACATTTCTAAAAAATATGCAAACTGGAACCCAATTAATTGCATTTTCCATGCCATAAAAGTCAATGGGTCCTTCAAAATATATTTTGTGTTCTGCGAAAGTTCTAAAGGTTAAAAAACAAGTGGGTAAATAAATGATGACAGAATTTTTGAGTGAACTATCACTTTAAAAAAAGTGTTGCATGGCGCTTTACGTCAACTATTTAAATACATTTCTAACATTTTCATTTAGTCTCTGGAGTGATTCTGTAGTCACCATGCAAATTAAGTCAGAGTGTCTTTGGAATCTTTCGAGTAGACATGTTTCAGTTCGGGTTAGTTCCTGTTAAAAAGAAGCTTATTACTTTGGTAAGACTTTTATTCTGCTTTACCCCTGGTAATTTTGGGCACGTTAAACACTGCTGTGCAAACGGTCCTTTTCACTTTGAATCTGAACAAATCAATAACCAGCGACTTTGTTGAAATGTTTCTGAAATCTGATGTTTGTGTTTTGAAACCTCCTTTTTTAGTTTTGCATTTGAAAGGAAGTACTTCATAAACTCTATATTTCCCCTCTAGAGTACTTCTCTTTTCTTTCAGGATCAAAACTAGTAGATGTTTGAGTAGAATAAGCTATGGAATATAATATTTCTCATGTAGAAAGCCTGAGTTTTTCTGGGAGGGGCAACTGGGTTTTTCCTTGTGATCATTCTTTTCCTTGGCCAACCAAAGAGTGAGTGAGAGAGGCAGTGTGTGTAAACCTTAGCAGAACCAAACCAGAGGACTCCATATCTAGGCTAAAGTTCACAGCTGCTCCCTGCATGTGGGGCGGCCTTTTGGAAGGCGGCACAGAAAATAGACATTCTGTGTTTACAACATAGGGATTCACAGTCCATTGCTTAGGTCAGCATGTCAGGTTATCAACATTCAGCGTTTCCCCTGTTACCTCAAAACGCACGGAAGTAGGAGAACGGCAAATTGTGACATTTGGTGAAGTAGCAATAGGCACCCGGTTTATTCGGATTTATAAAATCTAAAAATTGTCCTTGGTTTAAAAAAACTGGTGAATCTGGTTATGGTCTAGGTTTCTCCTTTACATAAACACAAAAACTTACAGGTTAAACATGACCCACATACAGATGTTACTCAAAGTTGCATTCACAAGATTAGATAAGCAAACCATTGGGTGTCAGTAGAAGGCAAATGCTTTTGCAAAGGTTATTAACTGAAGGAAAACATTTTGGATGTTGTTAATAATGAATGAAATGGCTAAATGTTAAATTGTATTGTTTATATTCTTCTATAACAACAATGAAGAGTTTAGATACAAAACCCACTAAAAGCCACCACTTTCAAAAGTGAGACTATGATGTGAAGGCTCTCTATATACGCTCTGATAAATTGTAAACCTTGGATACACTAAATTGCTTTGGATCACAGTGTCTGCCAAATGCATAAATGTTCATATTGGATTTTATGGTAGATTTAGTTAAACATTTGAATTTACTTTGCCAAAACTACTGTTTGTTTAATAAAATGATGTTGCTTAAAAGTGCCTAATAAATAATTCCTCTCTCTCTTTGGCCAGCTGTGGGGGCACTGTAGGTGCTATACTGACCTGTCCGTTGGAGGTGGTAAAGACGAGACTGCAGTCTTCCTCTGTGACACTGTACATCTCTGAGGTGCAGCTCAGCACTGTAAATGGGGCCAGCGTGGCCCGTGTTGCCCCACCGGGCCCTCTGCACTGTCTTAAGTAAGTAATGCACAAGCAATCCTTAAGTAACTCAACTGTGTCCCAAGGCATTCAAACGAGCTTTGAATTTTTACAAAATCCCAATTGTTGATAATACACTATACAACTCTTTTAAATGAAGGTTTAGAGCTTGAAAACAAAAGCTCTTTTCTCTTAAGTTCGGCTGTGCGGCTTGCTTTTTGACCCTGAGATACAACTATCTGTGATCTCATTATTTACCAGTGTCAGAAAAACGTATGTTTACATTGTCAGCAGCTTCCTGCAATATGCGAACATAATTGATATAAAATATAATAAAAAAAAAATAGTAAAATTTTGTTGTATAGAAACATATGTTATATATCAATTTCCTGAATGACATATGTCAAATATCTTTATATTGAATAGTGTCATTTCTTTGTGAGCCGTTTAAAATAGTCTAGTTAAAATATAGTGTTCTGCAAGCCATCTATGTTTTTTTAACATGCTAGTCTATTTGTAAATTCTCTGGGTGTAGTCTTTCTGTTCTCTAGATAGTTGAAAACTTTTTTGGCCTCAAGCAAATGTCAGTTTTTGTGGCTATTGTATTACTAAATTAGAAAGAAAGAAACAGATGAAGAGAGACAAAAGTAGGCCAGCAGAAAATAAGTTCCATATGGTGCCTTGTTTCAATAAAGTTATTTTTCAACTAATAGTAGAATATTTTTTTGGTCAATTTTTTTATCTGAATTTGTGCATCTGCAGTGTAGACATGCTATATGGTCAAAATTAATTGTTCTTCGATCAATCAGGGGTAGCATTGTTCATTTTATTATCACAGTTTAATATAATTCACCAAGTTGGTTTCTTTCAAGTTATTTTGGTTCTGTCACAAAGTTCCACTAGGTATACTTAGTTATAGTTCTCATTGGATGGACTATTGAAGACGCTGCTGCAAATATAGGGTGTCATGGCAACCATGTCACATTGTTCCTCCATAATTAAGTGTTGCAGATATAACAGACACATTCAAGAGGGTCACAGACTCTTCTTTTTTTACATATCCTGTTTTTTTGTTTTCAGGTTAATACTGGAGAAAGAGGGTCCTCGCTCACTCTTTAGGGGGCTGGGGCCCAACTTGGTGGGAGTGGCTCCGTCCAGGTACGATCTATTATGCAACTTTAGTTTATGTAGGTTTAATGTGCTGGTTGACTACCATTTGATTTTACCTTCTGCTAAAAGAGAAGTAAATAAAGAATTGCCTTGCCCAATGTTTACCATCACAATCATTTCACACATTACAAATCGACCTTGCAAAATGAGTATGTAATTAGAAAAATCTTTTTTTGTTGAATAAATTTTTTCCCATTTTTCTTTTCATTGTTCATGAATACTTGTCCTACTTTATGTACCCGTTTTCTTGTCATTTTGCTGTTGATTTCATTTTCACTGTCCCACTTCAAAAAAAAGCCAGTGCCACTACAAATGTTAGTTTGTCATGTTAGTTCAGATCAATGAAGTTATTGTAACTTCTTGTGAAGTAACTAATTTTAACACGGATAACTTTTGATTCCAGTAATGTTTAATTCTGAAATGTACGTAAACTAAGATTAACGAATGATATTAAGTATTGTACATTGTAATTAAATTTTAACTAATGCATTAAGTAATGGTTAACTAACAGCACCTTAATGTAAGGTTTTACCATTATCTTTTAATTTTACATGTGCATTTAGGCATTTACCTGATGCGTTTATCCAAAGTGATATAAAAAGAATCAAGGAGACAAATGAAGAGGTAAATAGCGAGATAACAATAGATGAAAAAGTTCTACAAAGAGTTACTAAGTTACACAAGGCAAGATAAACCTGTCGGAGGGAAGAAGAAGGGTAAACTTTTATTTAGAAAGAGACTTTTAGTGGGTTGGTTGTAGATGGAAAAGTTTTTAATTTCAACCTTGTTTGTACAAATAATAAGTTTAAAAGGTTTGTGGTATAATGCCACTGACTACTCATGGATTGATTAAGGTTTTTCCTAAGTTATTTAGGAAAAGATGCTACTGGTCATGTCTCATTGCTCTGTTCTCAGCAATGGGAATTGTCTCTGTCTTATTACAATGGCCATGGGCCTTTTGCTGTCACTTTGCTTGTTAAATCAGTGTTTTTTTGGCATTTCATGAGGTTGTAGCTCAGCCGTAGAATGGACTTCTAAATCTACTGCAATCACTGTATTTGGCACTCTCTGTGCGACTGGAAGGGTGGTCACACTCTGTGTTGAGTCGGCGGATACTTATTCCTCACATTAACATCTGTGAATTCTCTCTCTCGCTTATTTTCACATGAGTCAGCTGAGCTTTGTTTATTGGCTGCAGTGTATCATCATTGTGTTACTGACTAGCTGCTTTCAATCCCTAACTCGAGCGTTTTGTGTGATTTAATCACAGTTTAATTTTTTATGTGGGTGATGATGTTGTAACTTAGACTTAAAATGTCGCCATTTCCATGTTTATGCTCTAACGTGCTACAGGATGTGTGTAAGCGCACACGTCTCCATCTGTGCTTTTATTTCTCCACATACCCATCCTCTATGTCCTCTGTCCTCACAGCTGGAATGGTCACCATGTGACCGATAGCGTTACATAAAGATATAACATGCTTATTTGAGAATTAGAATTGCCCGTTGTTTATGCGCATGTAAGTACTGTTCACATTTCATGTAAATACATCTCATGCTAATCTATGAACAAATTGTTTAATTTGATTCTTAAAATAAATATTTTAAAAGCATTCAATCTAGATCTCAAATCAGGACTGCACAATTACTTAAAGTAACTAGGATTACAATAAAATGTAAAAATTAAAAGTCTCAGCTAGAGCTGTCCATTGGTGATTCTTTCGGTATGTTTGGGCATTAAATACAGTTTTGAGTTATAGATTTTAAAATTACGCTTTAGAACACAAAATTGTTTGCTTAACTTATTTGTTGAAGTTGATGTGTCCTTTCGTTATTTTGTGAACAACATAACACCCATAACTTTTTGTTATTTTACATTATAATATTCAGGGTGAGTTGTTTAAAATTTGTCATGCTGCTGCTTTACATTAAGCTATAAATCTATAATAATCTCAATTACAATTTCCAAGGTGAATAATCAATATTTTTTGTCATAGTCATCCACCCTAACTTGAAAACATAAAAATAATTTTCGATGGACCCCTGTTTTTGATTCCCACTGGATTTGTGAAAGTCTGACAGATTTAGAACAAGTGTACGATTGGCTGCCCAAGCAAATAAGACTGGGCATAGATTGGCCATCTCTATTTAAAGGGGAGGACCCACAGCATGCACAGGGCTAAACAGCTGTTGAACTAAACATCTCATCTGGGTTCAAAAAGCTGTTCAAGCTCAGAAGGTTACTCGGTGCAACCCTAAATTTGATCTTGTTCTTTGCTGCAGAGAATTATATAACCTAGATTGAAAATCTCTGCTGGTACGGAAAACTTAAACCCTAAAGTAGAAATTTAATCTGAATTATCCAGTATTTTCCATATTAAACTGGTTTGTTACCGTACCGAGGAAATAAATGGAAATTTCCATTATAATTGTCATTACAAAGCTTGGAATATCATGGATACAGTACTTTGCATTACCGCTGTCTGCTTTGTCCACCTGCATCTCATATCTTACATATGAAACGGGTTTTGGCTAATTCTGAGTTTACATATGGATCAAGTGGTACATTAAGGTTCATTTTACCCCCTTAAAGACTTTTTTTCAAACTATGAGTGATGAACGTGAAGATGACTTGGGATCCACGTCACCAGTTTGTTTTTTGTTTGTTGTAACCTGTTTTTTATTTTGTTTGGCTGTTAAGTGTTAAAAAGTGTTGGAGGACTAGTGTTTGCATCTTTCAAAGTGATCTATGTTAAACACCCGTGCTGGGATCCTTATCAATCACAGAATAATAAACAAATGCATATTTTTCCTTTTTTCACAGAGCAATATATTTTGCGGCCTACTCCACAGCCAAAGAAAAGCTGAATAATGTGTTTGATCCAGACTCTACACAGGTGCACATGCTATCCGCTGGTTTAGCAGGTAAGAGTCGTAGCAAATGTCTTCCTTGTGCTTTGAAGATGCATTTTTGACTTAAGTTTGCATTGGCTTTCTTGGTTGAGTTTCACACACTGAACTAAAATGATACTCACCACTTAGTGTGCACAAAACAACAGATTGCATCTATAGCTGGTGTTTATAACCAATGTTTCTGAGTCGCTTGTTTAATGACAAAACATTAAGATAGTCTTCTTACAATATCATGTTTTGTCCTAGTGTCCAACTTGTACAAATGGGGGATTTTAGCCATGGTTTTGCCCCAAATTTCGGGTTTTTTAAAGGTATGATAGAATTTAGACCGAAAGCACAATTGAAGACTTTCAGGATCCAAAAGTTTCTCTAAGCTAACATTTCTCAGGAATATCAGGAGAACAAAATTAGAAAAACTGTAAGTGAATTTCATAGTATATCTGTTATCAGATAAAGATAATAGAAACAGACATTCGAAAACATTTTAGAAATGTCAATTAAAGAAGTTTTAAAACACAAATTAATTTCAAATTTGCTTTGAAGCTTATTAGCAATAACAAACAAACCGTGTTAGCATTTTGAGAACTTCATGAAGACAAAAGGTCCTCAAAGTTTAGGTTGTGCTTTCCTTTCCCACTTTCTTTTTTTTCCTTTTTTGTTTTCTTCTACCCTTTGAGGACTGGAGGACATAAGTCATTACATGCCAGTGTGCTTCTAAACAGTCTGGCTTCACACGCTGTCTGTGCTGTGTGTAGTAGCGGCCGCTAGCAGGGCGCTACGCTAACATGTAGAGTGCCATGCGCGGTGGGCAGCGGTCCTCGCGACTGACACGGGCGGGATCGGGACGCCTCAGGTAGTCACGTCTCTACTCACCGGTATGATCATGATTCTCCTAATGATAATGCTGATTCATAATTATGATGGTTATATAATTCATGTAGCCAGTGTAGCTGGCTTTGCAGTCTTTTAACCTCCTTGTGATTACACAGTTTTGACACATGGCCCCCTTGCCAGCCTGTAACCCCCCCGTAAAGGTAAAGTCAGTGTAAGAACCACATGCACTTGTATTTTTTTCTTTCATTTTTTTGTAATCCTCAATGATAACCTTGTCATTCAATCCTAGTGCATTGTAAGCATGTTTTCTTAGTGTTTTGCAAAACATTTTACATGTGCTGTCTGTACTGTGAAGATAAGAAAAGGGGCCACGTACACGCACCCCACCATACAACACGCATAGTTCTGATGTTACCAAAGTGGTTAAATATAGGTCCCTGAACCCCTGTAATGGAAAATTGGCATTTGATAAGGGACAGACCTATGAAATATTTATCATGTGTGTCGCTCTGTTCACTCAGTGAAGAACACTATTTTGTTTCTTGTGTTCACTTTTTGTAGTAGCTTTAGGTTATAGCAGTGAATGTTGAACAATTAAAAAAATATTGGTCTGTTTAGACGAACATTAAGATGAATCTAAGATTAACTTTTTCAGTTCAGTTTTTCAGTTCAATAATCAATATTTAATTTTAACCTTATTTATCCTTAAGTGTTAAATAATTCCAGAATTTCCTACATTATTCTAATTACATCAACAGGAATGACAAGGTTAGCATTTCACACCAACATGCACTGCATCAAATTCTCCGTAAAGTTATGGTTAATATTAAACTTTAACATAGTTTGAATTGGTATCTGTTATTCAGCATTGAAAAAAGGTCAATGATGAAAATAAATAGTGTTGCTTCTCTGCAAGATCGGTACTGTTTTGTAAGTTAAATTTTAACATGCAAACACTGGTCCAATGATGTCCTTTAAAACTCAAAAATCCTGTTCTCTCTCTTTCTTTCTCTCTCTCTCACTCTTTTTCGCTCCCTCTCTATTGCTCTCTCGCTCTCTTGCTCTCTCTCTCACGTGTATTCAGTCTCTGTTCCAAAACATATCGGACTTCACCTGTTGGCGGTTTCTAGTCTAATGCTACTTTACCTAAATATGTGTCAACAATCTGGTTAAAGTCCATTATTAATTAGGCATAACATTTTTCGTTAATCATTTTCAGTATCCTCTTTTGTACTTTTTTTAATAATACTATTCTGTATTTTTATATTTTACTTCACTGAATATCTTTTTTGAAAAACTAGGTGTCTTAGGGGATGCCTAAAAACTTAAACATCATATACTTTGGGTATATAAATCTCTTATGCCTTAAAGTGAGATTTCACCCAGAAATGAGAAATTCGTTATCATTTACTCGCTGCCTTGACATTTTACACATAGAAGAAGAATTTTGAAGAATGTCGGAAGCCGAACAACAGCGGTGCATTTTCACTTTTTTTGTATGGATAAAAAGCGTGTCAGTGGGTATTCTTCAAAATACTTTTTGTCCAGAAAAAGAAAGTCTTAAAGGGTTTGAAATCTCAAGAGTATGATTAAATGGCAAAATTTGGGGGTATCCTTTTAAAATCAATGTCTTTTGTAACAGAGTCTTCCTCTCTCGCGCTCTCTCTGTCTCTCTCTCTCTGTCTCTCTTAACCTGTCTCTCTTAACATGTCTCTCTCTGTCCATAAAAAGGAAAGGAAAATGAAAGCACTAACTTTTGAACTGTTGAAATTGAGGGATTAAATGGTCATTGTTTGATGTAATAGGTGGGCGGGGATTCTTTGGGGTGGGCGGGTTTATTAAAATTTTCCACTCCCTCATGTGTTTGACATGACTCTGAGGGGCATGTGGACTGCTGCTTGTGATTGTGGTACAGAAAAGCCTGTGTCTATTTTAGGCCTTTACTGTAGCTTTCACCCTGCGTGAGGGTCTGTGAGCCAGCCTGCTCTGCCCCCCATATCTGCAGGCTTCGTCCTGCAGCTGTGAGGAGAGGAGCTTTGCCCCTCCCCTGTGAGTACTCGTCAGAGACACGCTCTCTCTCACTCTCTCTCTCTCTTACTCTCTCAGTCTTTTATTCCCCCCTTCACCAGTTAAATGCCTTAGGTCTCTTACATTCTGTAGAGCTTCTACTCTAGCAAGTATACCTCCTTTTGCTTTCTTCAGTGAAAGTACTGTTTTATACTGTATTGTTAAAAAATATTTGAATATCTTTTTACTATAATTTTTTAATTCTATAATTTTATTTTGTTTGGGGTTTGTAGTAAATTTTGTGCACCAAACACCGAGCCCAGGCTTTGTGCTTTATTTGCTGCAGTTGAATAGAATGATAGTTTATGCCAGCAGAAAATCTAGCTGTTGCTTTTTATTAAAAAAAACAAAACAACAACAACAACGCAAGCATACTTGTCTAAACCATTTAGGACGCATCATTTTAACTTTGCAACCTTAACTTGCATTATTGTACACAGATAGATATATAATTGGTTGCTGTGCAAATTTCATTTACTAATATTTTATCATATAAAATTGTCATCTTGTTTGTACATGCATGGCATGAATTTGAAAAACATCACAGCGGTGGTGTAATGCAGTGCCCATGCTGTGAAAAAGCATAGTCAAAATATAGGGATTTCTTTATCTTAGGATTCTTTTTTACATTAAGTTCATCTAGCCTACGCTTTTTATATTACACTGTAGTTTATAGGGGTTATTTTCAGTTCAGCCAAAATGTTTCATTTATAGATGAAATTGTCAAAACTGCTTATTGCTTTAGCTGAAAGGCCTTATTTTTATTGTGGCCACTGCTCTAAAATGTGCTTATGGCTTTCATTGATGTCTTTTAACTAAAATATTGAGTTTTTATGTTAATGGAAGAAACATTGGAGAAAATAGTTAGTTCATGTCCCACTGGTGTTAATATTGCTCTAGGATGCTGTGAATATATACAATTAACAACATCAAGGGTTTATTTAATTTAAAAACAGATACAAACAGGCCATAAGCATATTTTACAGACGTCCACAGCACATGTTTGAAGTGTGGAATTTCTTTAGGAAGAGTTTGTCTGTTTAGAGTGATTAGACTTGCAAATGATCCTGTGCTGAGTCACTTTAACTGTATCACTTCTATGTCTCATCCAAACACCTTATTTTTACAGGGTTCACTGCCATTACAGCAACCAACCCGATCTGGCTTATAAAAACGCGTTTGCAGCTTGATGCCAGGTGGGTGACACTCTGTTTTAACATCAAGTGTGTATTTTAATTCACTAGTGTCTCATAAGACCAGAAACATAGTTGATTCTAAAGTGTTTGCATGATTATGTAAACTACCGTTCTTGACCCCGTATCAGTTGAAAGTTTTTTTTAAACAATTTTCAATCCATTTATGTGTTTTTATCAGAAACCGCGGAGAAAGACGCATGAGCGCATTCGAGTGTGTGCGAAGGGTCTATCGGTCAGATGGGGTACGGGGATTCTACAGGGGCATGTCTGCTTCCTATGCTGGCATTTCAGAAACTGTCATCCATTTTGTCATCTATGAAAGCATTAAACGCAAACTTATTGAGTCCAAGGCCAATGCTAACATGGATGAGGAAGAGGAATCTGTTAAAGACGCTTCAGACTTTGTGGGAATGATGCTGGCTGCTGCTACATCCAAGACGTGTGCCACATCAATTGCTTATCCTCACGGTGAGTGTTTTTATATGCCTACATTAGCATTGCAGTTTTACAATGTAACTGTTAAGAGGGGCAAAATGATACCATTGTTGTTAGAAAACAAAAAAGAAACATGCTTTTACTTTTATTTCTTTCCGTCTAACAGAGGTTATTCGTACCAGACTACGTGAGGAGGGCAGCAAGTATCGATCGTTCTTCCAAACTCTAAATGTCTTGTTCCGCGAGGAGGGTTACAGAGCGCTATACAGAGGCCTCACCACTCACCTGGTCCGACAGATCCCTAACACTGCTATTATGATGTGCACCTACGAGCTGGTGGTCTACCTGTTCAATGGTTAACTTCCGGAGAAAGTGAGCGAGAGAGAGAGAGAGAGAAAGGGAAAGAGGGGAAGATCGACAGAGAGAGTGAAATGAACAGGGCGGGAAAGAGAAAGCTAGATCATGATAGGAAAAGAGGAAAAGAGGTAAAGAGATTGTCCCAGGCTTAGACCAAAGCAAGTAGAACACATCTAGAAACACATTCTTATCCCAGACCTCCAGAGGGGAATTCAGTCTCCGAGAAAGTCAACAGAAGGGATTTTGAAGCCTGGCAGGCTTGAAAGCTTTTCAAAAAGTTAGACTGAGGGTAAACAGACATGCTAAAGCAATCTGTTTGTTTACAGACGAGAAATGTGTTACGAAAGTATGTTCCGAAAGGACAATCAAAGAGGGGAATGCTTGAAAATAAAACAAATACGACTGAATCTGCTGAATTTCTTGAGTCCGTTCATAGATTGATGTTCTCAGAGTCATTCCATTTCAAAAATATTTTTTTCAACAGATTTATAAAACCATCATCATAGAAGGTCTGATACGGCTGAGATTTTTTTAATTCACGAATTGATCAAATTAAATCCGTTCAGTTTCACACATTGTTGGTTCAAGCATTCTCCTCTAGAGGTCACTTTCAACTCTTTCCCAACTATCCAGGAAGATGGTTGTCCACGCACAAACGTTCATTTGCTGTCATTCAATGGTGGTCACGTGATCCGTGGCGCCACATGTGCTTCAAACTGAAGTGTTTCTTGTTAGGTTCATATTAAGTTTAACCATACTTATTTTGTGTGTGTGTGTGTGTGTGTGTGTGTGTGTTTTAATTTGATTGTCATACTGTTGTCCTAACATCAGTATATATTTTTAATTGTCCTGCTCGCGTCACTGGGCCTCCTTACTGAGATGCATTCTAAAATGGTAACTGCTACAAATCACGGGTGTTAGATATGAATTTCAACAATGGGCTTTGACACACGGCACGTTCGGAGTGGCTAATACTAGCCCTGAGCTTGTTGATGGGGCAACCACCATTTAACAACATGCCACATTGTGACATCCAAATTTGTTAGGCAACAGTCATTTAGATGAAGGGTACCAACCCCCTTATTGGTGGAATACAAGCAAAATACAGTTGCAGAAGTGTGTCCCACCCCCCTGTAACCAGTGGCTTCTAAATGATCATTTATGCACTTTTTGGCCTATCTGGCCTCGCTCAAAACTTTTGTTCTGTTTCATTTTTCCTAATGGGACAATTTTAATCTTGCATTGCAAAACATAGTATTACTATGTAAGCAAGACAGTGTTTTGCTAGACAGGTTCCTTTGGAAGCTATTGTACAGTTCAGTGTACTAAACTTTTAGTGAAGGATATTCTTGTATGTGTATATACTGTATGTATGCATATCAAATATCCAGTGTTCAGAACTGAAGTCCTTTGAATATGCAGTAGTTTGCAGTTACAAAAGTATTATTTGAATGACTGCAAATGTTTGTTAAAATATCACAGAAGGATGAAACTCTTTGTTGAATGTTGTGTTTTTTATAGTTTATATAGACGTTTATATGATTTTTCACATCACTCCTTATTCTGACCCTCTTGAAAATAATTACGTTTTCATCTCTGTTGGTTAACATTGCTGTTGTCTGTACTTTTGCACATTCATCACATAAAAAATAATTCTGTTATTATTGACAACTTCAAGACTCAATGTCGGCAATACTTTTAATACTTAAAATTTAAATTATTAATAAAACACCCTGATTAAACCTCATGTTGGAAGATCCATATACAGTTATAAAACACACACATCTAAATACTAAGAGTTACAGTGTCTAACTAGCAATGTTCATGATAGCATTCATTTATTAGCAGATGTGATGTTGATCTCATAGATTTCAGTGCATCTCTGTTTAGCTTACTATCCTTTTCAAGTCCATTGTTGTATACCTGTCAATCTATGTGATCCACTGCAGATAAAATACTAAAATGGTCATAATGGTGACATTGGTTTTTAATGATGATCATATACACATCAACAGAAATTATGTATTCAGTTCTGGGATGAGTGCTATGTCCAGAAATGTGATGGTCCATGTCAGCAATTTTCTGAATAGTACTCAGTTTTACAAACACTTTTTTTTTTTTAAACAAAAACTTAAATGTGCCAAACGTCAGGCATAATTTTTAGGTGTAACTATTGTATAAATAGAAAATGGTGAAAATAATAATTGTTATTGGATTAGCAATCATAGCCGATAAATAGTTGTGCTATATTAAAAGACGCCAGACCCTTGTGTTAGAGATATCTCGCAAACATGCATGATGCTTTAGGTTGGCAATACACAAATGAACATCACGTCTCACAGCTGAGGGACTTTGAAGACATTAAAGAGTTAAAAAGATAATGTAGTGACTGTCAGTTAATATATGTAAGACTAAATGGACAGAAGGCTTAAATAGAGAAAAACGTTCTCTCAGCTAAGCATAACCAACTGAACATTCTATAGTGGAAATTTCATTTTATTTTACCGTTATTGACATTTGTTTTTATGTGTGGTGTCTTTATTGCAAATTTTGACATGACCAACACTAACAATTTTAATGCCAACACATTTTCGATCCTTCCTTTTGCCTTTTCAAGGTTAGTTATCGTATGGTAAACATGTGGCCTATTCTTTGCCGGTTATGTGAAATAATACCTCTTTTTGTACAAACTGTCATTAAAAACCAATTCAAAACCCATGTTGGTTCATGTTTTATTAATGGTAAAACTCTTTGTTGTGCAACAGATTACCGATTTTCGGACTATTGCTTGACATTAAACAGTTTGTGGACCCCATTCACAACCATAGTAGGAAAAATTTAAATGGATTTACCTATTTACTGTCTTATTCTTCAAAATATATATTCTTATTAAACAGAACAAAATTATTATACTGTATTTTAAACTATGGCAGTCGATGGAATGCCAAAATTGATAGATTCGAACCATTGTTCCAAATATCTGTGTTCAGAATAAATATATGGTTTTCAACTCAAATGTGCGTAGATGATGACAGAATCTTAATTTTTGGATGAACTAACAAACTAAAGGGAAAAAAAGTTAGAGTAAAACAACTATTTTTAAATATACAATAAAATAAAGGGTAATAAAAATCTGTCTCTCATGTACTTGTCATTGTCCAATGCCACAGGATGATGGCAGCAAAGCCTAACTATAAAACACTGACAATTTGCAGTGCATATATGTTAATATACATATACATATACGTTCACACAAATACATATACATATACACATATACATATTCATACACATATACATTTACATATACATATACATATACATCCACAAATATATACCTACACATATACATATACACATATAGATATACATACACAAATATATACCTACACATATACACACATACATATACATATACATATACACATATACACATTTACATATACATACGCACATATACATATACACATACACATACACATATAAACATATAAATATACACATATACAAATACACATACACATACACATACACATATACACATACACATTCAGATTTAACAGACAGATCTTTTACCTTTACTGAACTGAATATGTATATGTAAATGTACATATACATATACACATATAAATATATACATATACACGTATACATATACACATACACATTTACATATACATATACACACACACATACACATACACATACACATACACATACTTACACATTTTATATATAATCGTGTGTGCTTTTGTTCATTCTATTTTTGTTCATCTAATTTAATGTTTAAACAATAATTTATATAGAGGTTAAGCTCAAAAATGACTGACAATACTGTGTTAGTAAAGAAAAATAAAAAACAGTTGTGTCAAATATATAACTTGCACTACTATGATTCAGCCAGAGATGGAGATTATTTCAAGTGATGTAAAGTATGTTGATCGTTTAGAGATGGGTAGAATGTTTTTTGACGTTCAGCTGTTTTATTCTTTATACTTATATTGGCAACAATTGTTGAAATAATTATTGTTAAATTTAGCTGAGTTTCATTAAAGTGCGTAGAAGGGTTTTCTCTCTCGCTTTAAACTCACTTCTCACAGACACAAATTAAACATTGATGAGAATAATGTCATGTTTTCTTCCTTAAGATGTATGCAAGCAAAGTATAAGTTTATATTATCGATTCACTTCCTTTGTCATGATAAATGCCCTCTCCGGAAGTTTAAAGACATTTTCTAAGGCTATTTCTCTACAGTCACATTTCTTTATTTCTCTCTATGGGCCGATAAACTTCCCTTCATTGTCTCTGTGCTCTCATCTCTTCTATTGAGTTCTTATCAAAATGTAAATGTATTTCCCTGCAGGAGAATGAACTTCTGCTGGGATCTCAGCTGGGATTGTGTGATTTCCTCTGGTCCATTGTTTATCTTTATAAAAGTCATATTTAATACTCTAAAACTATTTAATATTTCAGATCTAGGCATGATGGAGAAGAGCTTCAGTAAAGGTAAAATATCTGTCTGTTAAATCTGAATGAATGTGACATTTGTTAAGATGAGTAGCTTAAAAATCACAAAATGCAATATAGATCATCAAATGCAAAACTGTCTTTTATCTGTTGTGATATTACAAAATGTGAATCAAATCATTGACCGATACAACACAATGTATTTTATATTTTCAAATTGTTTAATTTTTTCTTATTTGTAAAGTGTTTATGCCATGTGTGCTAAAGTATAATTGGGTCATTCTACGAAATGTTGCCTTTTGAGTCTGAAAAGTTTGATAAGACGCATAGGGCCTAAAGGATTTTGCCAAAGTTTACAATTACAATTCAAGCATCCTTTTTAGAAAAAACATGTCATAAAATATTAATCTTAAAGAAAAAACGAAATATTTTAAATATTTTGTTACTGGTTCTTGATCTTTTTAACATATGGAAACAAACATCCCTTTGGCATCTAAAATATCCACAAATGAGCTATATTTTCCCCTGTTTTTATTTTCAGGATTCTTATATTATTCAAAAAAGTTTTAATATTTGATTATTTGTATGCGTCCATATATAGATATTGTACCATTACTTTAAATTACAAGGTGACATCATCTAATCTTTGGCGTCAACAAGACAAAATTACTGACTCTCCTTTACATTGTTTATTTGTTGTTCTTTAGATCTTTGTTTCATATTAATGCAAAGAAAATTATATTTCAGACATTTTGCATGTATGCATCTGAAGAACTTGACCACATGGGAGATCTGTAGCCATTTTGAGATGAAATGAACCACCCGTCAATTTTTATTGTGACATGGCAATAACTGTGAGACTTTTTTAAATTGCAATTTGTGCCGTAGTTGGGTAAATGTGTTATTCTGGATTGTCTTTTTAAGTTGTTGTTGTCTTTTTAAGTTTGTTCTATATGAAAATTTGGACAGTTGAAATGGCACCCGTTTCGAAGACTGACCCAGTAATTGTAAGGTGGTTTGCAACAATTTGAGAAGTGCTATAGAAGTATATTTAAATTTGTATTATGAATCTGTGTATAATACATGAGTGGTCAAAAGTTTTGGAACATTTATGAACTTATGCATTCTGTAAAATAATAACTAGTCTCAGTCCTCCATTAAAAAGCATTTTTATTAGATAAAATGTAATATGGTCATTAAATTATATTTTTGTTTATTTAAATCATTTGAGATATTAAGCATACACCTGCATATTTAACATTTTTTAAAAGAATGAGCAATTCACTTGGGTGTCCTAAAACTTTTGTCTGGTGTCTACAAACCCTGTTCCTTTGATTTTCCTTCTTTTTCTCCGAATGCATGAAAATTTACTAAAACCGTAATGATTTCAAGAGATGAAGGTGAGCAAAAGAAGCTTTACAGTATTTTGGCACTCTGTACAAACAGTTGTGTCCTTAGACCAGACCTGATCCAAACACAGTTAGATAAAGTACAAACTGAACTGAGCCATATTAACTTGATTGACCCTTGACCTGTAACCACACTGATAAATGCAGGCCAACCGTTTCGTTTTAGCCATAGTGCCGGGAGATACAGTTTCTTTTTGGAGGTCCTGGGCTCAGCTGTTCTGTGTCCTCAGGGACGAGGGCCAGGTGCCACGCTAAGCCTGTTTTAATTTGGATAATTTGATGTCGGTCTGTGGGAGGCTGACTGATGCCCTGTCACAAGGGGTGGAGGAAGCTGCACCATTGTGACAATGGCCATTTATCTTTCTGCCTGATCACACAGAACGGTCACTGCCGGAGATCTTGGGACAGATGGTGGCATTAAAATATATTTCCTTGTTTTGAACTTATTTATCAAAACATTTTTGGGGGGAGGTAAGAAAAGGATACTGCGAGACAGATTCAACAGCGGGGCTCAATGTATCTATTTTAAGTGAAATTCTGCTGTTTCTTTTTAATTTGCCCCACCGTGAATCATTACAATGGCTCCATTCTTCCTCACGATCTCCCTTTTGATGCATTATCGGTCATCTAAGTACTTACTAACTCATTCTTTTATTTCTTCTTCGAAGTTTTACACGTGCCACTTTCACTTCAATCTATTTTCCTTCACGCTCACCCTTTCATCCTTTCTCCATTGGGAGTAATAAAATAGAATTACATGGACATATTCAGAAAAGAGACTGACAGATGGGCTCTCAATGCAAGTCTTTCTCATCCTCTCTCTCTATCTCTCTCTCTCTCTCTCTCTCTCTCTCTCTCTCTCTCTCTCTCTCTCTCTCTCTCTCTCTCAGGCAGAGTAAAGCAAAGCTGAACACATAAAGGGGCTCTGAATTACACACTGGTTGGAAAATGATATCGCCGGCTCTTCTTTCCTTCCGGTGGTGCTAAATATGTCTAAGGCGTAACTGCAGTACAGGATGGGTGAGAGGATGACTGGTCTTTGTGTTGAAAACAAAGCCCTCTGCTTGCCTTTTCAAAGCTTCTTAGACTGTATGCTACGGCCATGTTTTACATAGGTGCTTACGTCTTCGAAATGACACAGTTTCTGTATTGTTTTATTGCAGGATTCTTTGAGAACATTTATGTTAATTGTATAATAGTGTGACTGTGCCCACAAAATGAGTGTTGATTGCAATTACCATGGCACGAATGCCATCTGCAGGTCACTTTGGAGTGGTGGGGCTGTGGCAATGTCAGACAAAGTTCACTGGAACTGTAAAGCATTGCCTGTGTATGCTTTTTCTTTTGCAGAACATAAAAAAGATATTTCGAAGTTGGTAACTGAAAAACATCGCTTATCATCAACTGCATCAGTTTAGAGTATATAATAGAAATCAGTCTAACGGTTTCTGGTTACCGGCATTCTTATAAATATCTTCTTTTGTGTATAAAAAAATAAAGAAATACATACAGTTGTAATTGTCGAGGGGGGTTTAATTTTGGGACAAACTAACACTTTAAGTGCACTGTAAGTCACCTTGGATAATAGTCCGTCTGGTGCATTAATGTTTATGTAGCAGCCCAAAATCTTTCCAGTCAATCATGGTTGGATATTTTTGACTTGCTTGCCTCTCTCCCCTTCCAGTCAGCCTGCATATAGCTCTGTTTGTGTTTCAGTTCTCTGTTTTTACTCATCACCGCTGTCAGGCACAGTGGGGGACGCCAACTCAGCGAGTCCACACCACCAAACACATTTACACTCCAAACTCACCCATCCATCCCCACAAACAGCAGCGTTCAGCACTCTGCACCCTCGCCCCCTGGGAATCAAATGCTGACATACACTGTGGCTCCAAACTTACCATGAACACTGAACTCTGTTTAAAACAGTGTCACAGTCCCTAGAGTAGAGAATCTTGCTCCATGAATTTGCTAAATTTTCGTGATTCAATCTTGAATGTTGGGTGGTCCTCAAATGGATGGTTAACCCAAAATTATTCTGTGCTCACCTTCTTTACATGTTAAACGTGAATTTCTTTGCTGACCACAGAAAAGGATATTTTGAAGAAATAAACCAAAAATAACTGTTCCACTTTCATTTACATGGCCTCCAATATAGGTGTGTTGGCTTATGGTCTTTGGTGAACATTCTACAAAATATCTTTTATGTGTTCTGCAGCTGAAAGAAAGTAACACAGGTGTAAAATGACTTAAGGTTGATGAAGACATCATTTTTGTTATTTTCATTCAACAACCCCTTGAAATTGATGCAGTATATATGGGGCAGTACCTATTTGGTCAGGTCATGTATACGTTTTTCACTGACGTTATTCACTTTCTTATAAATGTTAAAGTCCTATAAACACATTCTATTCTCACTGCTGTTTTTATTAAACCATTTATTTTCATATTTTGCTCTTATTATTTTTATCATAACTCACATTATTCACACTTTGTTCATCACTGTGTTTTTCCAACAATTTTGACTATCAAGGTTTTCGAAGAACAGTGATAATAAGTAACTGTGTGGGCTTGCTTTTGGGTCTGATTTAATTTTGCTAGATAGATAAATCACAGAAAAGGTTTTATTTTCCTGATATGACCTTTTTTCATATTGATTTACTCGTCTGTTATATACTCCAATCTAATATTCAGTCCTACGCTGGCAGATGTTGTCTTATTTACATTTAGATGACAGTTTCCTAATGAAGGTTTTACTGTTGGTGTCCAGACAGGCATTGTTTAAGTTGATTGAATGTGTGTTGAGAGGCGGAATGGCTAATTTAAGATGTTTGTGTGATAGCTGGTTAATGAGTTGTGCTCATGGGTTCGTGTGTGTTTGTCTATGTGCCATTCATTCATTTGGAACACTATGCGTCGCGTTCAATAGAAAAAACTGCTTTCAATTTCTGCAAGGTCACAAATGAGTGTGCTTTAACCATGGCACAGGATGTCGGCCCGACCTGTTCGTTCATGACCTCTTTAACAAATTTATTTGTGAGTGGGTTTGTTTGTTTGTATGAGTGTTGTTGTGTTCATTATGGTGAGTCTGTTGCATTTGGGTCACTTATACAGGAAACAGCTATACTCTTAAGAGGAGGGGCATTAATCATTCACGATGCTCTGAGCTGAGTTCACCTAACTGAGCTCAACCCCCTTCCTTTTCATTTATTTATTCATCCATTTTTCTCCGTTTGGTGGAATAAAAGTGGGTCAAAACCCTATGCACCCATGCCAGACTGTCTGATGTGCTGTATGGAACATTTTGTTATGGTTTTATTTAGTCTTTACCACCCAAATTCGATTCCTCAACGTCTGCTAGTTCTTTGAGGTCCGGAAGACCTTCACCTAATTTAAAAAAAAAGGTGAAAATAAGGTGAAAATATTCTCATCACCGGAACGCATTTACACATTTTTTGTTCAAAAGCTTCAGGCAGCCGAACATTTATGTTGATAGATAAGCTGTAACCTTTTTAGCTATTTTCATAACATAAATAACATGGTGCTAAAAATCTTAAATAATGAAAACAAAGCTCATTCATCGGACGTCATGGCACAGCCAAAAACAGATGCGAAATTACACAACAGATTTGTTTCACTATTTAGGTCATTTCATAGGCTTTCATTGTAACCTCTAAACCAGCTTAGCAATATTATCAATCTTCAACCTAACCCTCACACAAGTCTGTCTTCATAAATCAGTTTTTGGCACATCTTACTATATTTGTGAGCATCTGTCAAATCATATCCAGAGGGCAAAGTCATTTTATGACTGTGCTAGACACGCATCTGTTTCAAACGGGCAGATTTTAGACTTCAAACCATTAACTTTCTGATGACATCATCGGGCTGAGAGTATGAGAGAGCGATCACGGCATTTGTTTGCGCCGATAGCTTTGCCGAATCTCGGTTTACAGTCCACCTCATGTGTCTCTGACTAATTCAGGCGGCACCTATTGATTTCAGAATGGGTCACCTTTAAGAAAGAGAGAGAGAGAGGCTTAAACATTTACTGTAAGGGAATTAAGTTATTTGTTTTGATTATTCACATAAGAATATTTTTATAATTCATTTTTTGCATATCAAATCTAGAGCTATGCCAGGACCTTTGCTTGTTGACTTTACCACATCACACTGCATTTGACACCTCTAAAGCACAACGTATAAAGCAAAACAGAAACTGCTCAGAGAGAGAGACAGGTGAGAAACTCAGTTATCAAACTGTCACTATATCCGTATATTTATCAAAGTCTTATTATCTGGAGAGTCATCTGGCTGACCCATGTCACTGACCGTGCCCCAGTTTACAGCACTTGTCTTTGGTAAATTCAGCTTGTCAACGACACACAAACTCCCTCTACACTCAAACGCGAGTAAGGCCGGGAAGTGCCAAGCGTTGTCACTTGGCCCCTTGGGAAATTTAGTAGCGAGTTGACGGGTCTGTCAAAGAGGGCAGCTATTGTGGGGCGACACGAGTAGACTGTAGTCCTCTCATTAGACCTTACTTTTTTGTTCTACTTTTCAGCAAGTCTTCTGTCTCACTCTCGCTCACGTTTAGATATTGAAGCCATTCTTGCCACGCATGGTGCTTCTGTCTTTTCATGCCATCATTTCACAGTTGTCATGGAAACATAGACATTTCATGTGCCGAGGTTTAAGGGTCATAATGAAAAGAGATCCTTCTTCCTTCACAGTCTAATGTTTGGAAAGTGAACATGTTTCAGTGGTTATCTGTGCTCATATTTTCTTGAAAATAATCTGAAACAGAAGTGTAACATGAATATGTTTCGTTTGATAATGAAAATAGATTATGTTTTTACTAACGGGATAGATCACCTATTCATCCTTAACTCACTTTCTTGTTTTACACATCTGTTAATAGTTTTTTTTCTGCAGAGCACAAAAGAAAGAAATATTAAAGACCTTTCACTGTCAATAAAGAGAAGGAACAACATCAACATTCTACAATTTTTGTACACCATATGAGTTTGAAACAGCATGATAGTAAGCCTTCATTTTTTGACATACACTGTTAAGAATATTTGACGTGGCTGGTCATTACTAAAATAAACACTTGTATTTGCTCATTAAAATCTTTTTAAAAATTGAATATATTTTTCATTGGAAACTATTAAAATACCTCCTTAAAAATCAGTCAATCTCTCTGAAAATGTAGTTTATGTAAGGGGAATATGTATTTATTATATAAATATTATATAAATATAGATATTTGTTTGACAAAAAAAATCAATTCTATGAAACTCTATGAAGAATTCACACAGAAATATTTGAGTTAAACAGATTTACTATTTTACACAAAATTTTGCAGTAGATTTAATTGATTATGCTAACTTTGAATACTAAAATGTAAATCTTCATAAATCTATTGACAGTTGTAGTTTAGCATTTTAACATTTTCCCCTTTACTTATAGACTTGACCAACGTGTTAAACCCACATGACCTCTACAACCTCTGACCTCTGTTTGTTTATTTACATGTGCATTCCTTCGGCCGTGATGTAAGATGTGTTTGGCCCAGACCCTGCAGACCCTGCAGACCGACCATACCGCTCATGCATGCGTCCTTGACAATCACCTCCAGCTCCCTTTCATTCCCAGATTGAAATCCATTCACAAAGTAAGTGTTGAGATGTGAAAGAGACATTGATTGTTGCATGTAATGGTTAACAGTGATTTGTTCGGCCTATATCAATCTTGTCATGCTGTATTGTGTTGAGATTCATATTCAATGCGAAACCTCATGTTTGCCCACTCAGTAGGTTGTCCTTACAATTTTGACCTTTTCTTTGTCAGAATCTTTTTGAATAGCAATCAAACATGAAGAACTCACAGATTGATGTCCACATGACCAGATGATGTTCTCTTCATCACATGGATTTGAGTACTAGGGATACATTTGACTCAAAGGTAAATTTACAGCTATCAGAATGAATTATTTTAAATGCGGGTCTTGTTTTTCGCATAGGGATAGATTTTATAAAGTTGATGCATCTGGTTGGAGCTATGTGCAGCCATACTATTATTCACTACTTGTTCCTAATGCTTCTGTCTTTGTCTGTCAATATTTTGTTTATTCTAGACAATTAGAAAGTCCCTTCAGACTTTGAATTGCTTATAGTGAGTGAAGAAAAGCTGTGGCTGTGGAGACTCTTAAGTTAGTCCCTGTGAACCCTTAAGCAAGTCTTGCTTCAGGTCTTATGAGACCCAGATGGCTGTTTTCTGAAAAGAATCAAACCTAGGCCGCGTGCCTCTCAGAATAGCTACTTGAAGTATAAGTGGGACAGATATTTATTTTTTTACACAGACCTTTAAGAGTACAATAATTAATGCAAATGTCTCTGACCATGCTTAACAAAACACAGGGTTGTTTTCAGCTTGTCTAAGTAATAAGGACATTTATAACCATTGCTTGTTTTTAGCCAAAAATTTTGTGTTAATTTAACATGGTTGAGTCTCATTTGACATTTTTGGGATTCATTTAATGTTCAACCAAAAATGATTTTTATTTGAAACCGGTATGACTTTTTCTTTCCCAAAACACAAAATTTGATATTTTTGAAGATTGTACGGTACTGATGTTTCCATATCAATAATATATTTTATTGAATGAATACCCCTGCTAAATGGGGACTCTTTTCAAAATATCTTCTTTTTTGTTCTGCAAAAGAATAAAATTCATACAGGTTTGTTTAAGTTTCAATGCATAGACATATAGAAGCACTCTCTAACGCTAACACAAAGTCTGTATTTGTGGCCTTTGGAGATGCTCTGGTCGGAAAGTAGATCCACAGGCCCTTGCATGCTGGCAGGGCAGGTAACAGGAGCCTCTGTGTCTCTGAATATTTCAGTGCGTGAGAGAGAGAGAGAGAGAGAGAGAGAGAGAGAGAGAGAGAGAGAGAGAGAGAGAGAGAGAGAGAGAGAGAGAGAGAGAGAGAGAGAGAGAGAGAGAGAGAGAGAGAGAGAGAGAGAGAGAGAGAGAGAGAGAGGAAGATGGAAGGAGCAAATCAACCATGCCATCAGCTGCTCTCTGTATGTCAGGGCCCAGGGTTGAATTACTGGGTTCCGGCAACAGAACACATGGTGGCTATTTGGCATAATCAGAAGAGAGTCTTTGTTGTGATAATCCTACGAGAAAAGAGATAACACGAACATAAAATCTCTGGGTTATGTTTAGTGCTCTGATAAGCTTTTAACAATGCCCGGCGTGAACAGAAGGTTACACCTAGCTAGTTTTTTGTTTCGTTTACTATAACTTTTACTAATGATGTTCCAGTTGTTTCTTTTTTATAAAATATGACTTTGGGAGTATTTTTTATATAATGAAAGTGAATGGGGATAGGGGAAAAATTGCATTGCCACAATATTATTCACCTGGATTGCGTTCTTCTACAACATTGTATCTTTGTGTGCCACCAAAACTCAAAAGCACACCTTGTCTAGATCATTTCTCATTCGCTTGCTTTTGAAAGGGAGATTTTATTCTCATAATTTGCCATTGTGTGATAATGTTATCCACCAGCCTTATCACATTACTGGTGCAAATCGCTTATTTGTGCCATTGAACGACTTAATAAAAGTATATCCACAACTGCTATGGCGGTGAAAAACTCTTAATGAAGAGATTCCCAAGCTTAACCTCTTTCCAAATGGGCATACCGCTGAATTTCCATACAACAGTGTCAAAAAAAAAAAAGAATGGCAGAGGCATTTGCAGAAAGTGAGCAGTCGATTTAAACTGATAAAATAGCAGCACTTCTTAACAAAATGATCACTATTTTTACACTTTTTTCGCTTCTTAGCCATCTACACAAACAAAGAATAACTGTAGTTCATTTCTTTCAATTTAATAGAAAAAGTAGTTAAATGCTATTGACTTGTGGCAGATAACATTATTATTGGTACCTCAGTATTGTTGTGCATTAAATATATGCTTTAATAACAGACAGTAAATCATTATATATATACTGTGTACATAAGATTTTAAGTCTTAAATAATTTTAAGTGAAAACAAATGTGTTTTTCAATGGTAAAGTTATTTAAAATTAAAGAGAACTTTCAGTGGGACTAGAACTCTGCTCTCCGTGTGATTTGTGAGTTCACGCCACAGTTACCATTGTTTAAAATTGTGGCATTCTAGCACTTTCTGTATTTAATGACATATGGGGAGATGGGGCAAGTGAATATAGTCTTTGCCAACAAGAGCGAGTATTTGAGTGCAAATAGACTCTCTGAAAAAGAAAGCTTGTTCTGTCTAGTTGTATGCCAGCTGATGTACATTGGGATAATTGGCTATGATTAAAAACCTAATAACTATGAGTTTATGATATCTTTATTTATAAAAACACGTTTATAGACCTAAGTAATTTATTAGTGAAATTTAAAATGAGTTAAATCTCAGGTCAAATGTGAACATAATACTAATTACAATTCTATTCGAAATGTTTATAATTTTACATGAAATTTAACGCGATGGCCACTAGCGTTGGAACCTTCTACAGTGATGAGGTATGACTATGGCCCAATCCCAATTCAATTCTAAACCCTTTCTCCTACCCCTCAGCCCTTCCCCCTGTCCCTTGAAAAGGTTAAATGGTGTCATGAGGAAGGGTTAAAAATGTCCCCTTAAGAAATGGGACACCGCTTCTACACTTATATGTCATACGCTGTCACAAGCTCCTTACGTTACGTCAAAGTATATGTGCAAGTGTCTATCACAAATTCCAAGAGATGCTGTCATTTAAAGCAGTTACATTTTGCATTTGTCTTTAGTAAGCCACATAAAACAAGAATAAATCACTTCCAAAGTTTTGTGCATATTTTGAAAACATATGATCCTTTCGGTTTACTCAGCCTTTTATATACAGAAAATAAGTACATTAACGTAACACATGTGCCCATAAGAAAAATAAAAGATCAGATCACATTCGCAGTTAACAACTGTCTGTTAGCAAACTATAGAATTTTATTTTAAAAGTTTCTTAAAGAATATCACCGTAAATACAAACATAAGATTGAATGTAACGTAAACAAAATGAAAATCTGTCATAAAACTGTTTATTAAGTAAAAATTCTTAACTTAATGGGTCTCATTGCTTGAGTGAGCTGCCATGTTGGAAATTTCTCTTAGCTCTTTGTTTGAATCTTCATTTGCAAGACTATCTGGTCCTACCCACTTCCTCTCCAATCAAAAGAGAACGGAGAACTGAAGGGGGTAGAAATGGGATTGGGCTAATGGCGCTCCAGGACAACCTTATGAATTCATTACTTACAGAAGGTATAATTACGATGGTTTCGGAAATCACGTATTAACAATAAAATACTTTCGTTGGCTATAACTTAAGGTTGACGAAGTGTTAAGGTGGTTTTGGAGAACGTGGCACTGGCCAAGATGACCTATTTTATCTGTACTTGAAATTTGATATTTTTGTAAGAAACAGATAGACATTCATGTATTTGCATATTAAAATATCTGGACAAATGCAGTATTTTTCCATGTAGTTTTCTCTTTCATTCAGGATTTGTTCTATGGGGAAAAATGATTTGCAGTGTCATGAGGTTAAGGTTTGATCTAAATATTTTTCCATTTTTCACTCAACTGTTGAAATAACCATGTTGCCAGGTCCCAAATGGGGCAACAGTCTGAGAGGTCACCTTATTTTTACTGTATGCCAATCTCATCTATTCCACACGAGTGCCCGCGGGGCTTTGCGAGCATCATCCTTGCATTTTGAGCGAGGCAGCATAGATTGTAATAGGATGGTTGGGTGGTTTTAGGGTCACACACAGATCAGCAGCTGCCATGGGGGTCGTGCTGGTCAGAGGTTGGGGGTCATCAGCGGAAAAGAGATGAACGAGTGCCGATTTAGCTGATTAAACCCTGACCTTTTACCCCTCTACTGACCTCACAAACAGATACAGAGAAAGACTTCATTGCCTCTGTCGGCCACTGCTGTTGTGATAAGAACTTCAATAGAGAAAATTATGTCAAACAAAGATGTTTAGATTAGAGAGGACATGACCTCAAATAAAAGGTCATGGTGGAAACGCTGTAAACATAAAGATCTGTTGTGATGTGTTTGCAGAAAACACAAAACCAGTGGCCAACAAAACCATCTTTTGGTAAAATGTTTGGTTTTTAAATTGGTGCTTTTTTATAAACATTTTAATAAAATAAAAAAATTAAGGTTTAGTTTACACCCTAATATTGTTTCAAACCTGTATTACTTTTTTTGCAGTGCGCTATGATGATATATTGAATATCTTGGTCCCGGTCAACTTGCATTGATTTTGTTTTCATACAATAGAAGTCAATAGGGACCAACTTTTTGGCGGGCAATATTCTTGCTTTTGTGTTTTGCAGAGGAAATTAAGTCAAACAGGTTTAAAACACGGGTGTGAACTAAAACTTGTTTTATATGGGGATAAACTATCCCTTTAATAAATGTGGTTAAATTAAAGCAGTTGGATTAAACTGTTAGTAAAAAATTTTTTTTTGCATTTTATAAAGCATTTCTATGAAAGGCTCCAAATTTAAAAGTATGTAGATTTAAAAAGATTTCAACTAAAAAAGTTCAAAAATAAAACATAGAACTTTAATGAAAGACTAATTCATAATTTAATTAAATACGGCTGAAAACATTGTCTTAGTGTAGTTACAAGAAAAAAAAACATACAATAAATCTTATTTCCAATTCCTCCTTAGAAGGGTAGTTCATACAGTAAGTTAGTAAAAATAAAATGGACTCATTAACAATGTTACATTTTACTGTCTGTTTCACTTCTTTTCAAGTGGAAGCCTTACAAGAACTAATGTGTCACGACTCTGTAATGATCACCACTTCAATTCAGAAAGTCCTATCTCTGAAATTTCACAGAGAATTTCCCATGGGTCATGTTATGAAAGCGAGAACTCCAGCATGCCAAAATATCCCCATTAAAGTAATGTCTGACTGGCATGTATATCTCTTCATCTCTCAAATACCATCATTCCTACATATCTTTGCATAAGACCTTTAAAGTTGGAAAATTGAAATTAAACACGATTGTATAGGAGGAGTATAGAGCCCACATGAGACTGAAATATAAGAAAGGGATGTAAGAAGGCCAATGAGTGACAGGAAAGAGGAAGAACTCTGGCAGACAGAAAGACGGCCTGTGCCAGAACTATCATCTATTTCTATGTCTAGGTTCTGCTGCACTTCCCACCACTTAAGGGCATCGATTCCATTCCACGGTTTATGGGCCGATACTGTCCGCATATGACTCGAGCCATGATTCTGCACTATGATCAGAGTTACAGGAGAGATCTTACAGAATGTAAAGTTGTCACCAAATTCCCCTGGTCAATATTTGTGCGGGCTGGATGGTCCTTTAGATCTGGTGATGTCATGTTTTTGAGTGTGGTTGTGGGTTGCAGGCTTTTAGTTGGAATGTCCTTTGTTGTCTGAGTTGTATGTGTCGTCTGTCTTCAACACATTTCGTGTGATGTTTTTTTGGCTTTAGTTTCGTGTAGCCTCACACTTTGAGTTGTGTTTCCTGTAAGGTATTCTTTTAAATTAGCTTTTTCTCACACTTCTGTTTTTGTGGCCAGATGTGAGAATCTGTGTTTGTGTCTGTCGGTAGGATTTTACTGGAAGGATGAGATGAGTCAGATAGAAAGGAAAGCTTGGATTTGGCACTTTGAGATTGTTTATGTTCATACCTGCTGCTCCGATTCACCTTAATGTTAGCTTTAGTGTGAAAGCCCTTTTAAAGCCCAATGCACCTTACAAAACAACAATCCGGATGTTTTGGCAAATAATGGCTGAATTGCTTTATGTAAAATTGATTGGTAATATGAAAGCAATCCAGGTTGGCCATCAACCAGTATTGATTATTCATGTTTTGAAGAGAACTTCTATTGATTGTGTATATATTGCGGAGTCATCGGACATTTATCATTTCCCCAAAATGAGTCTCAAAGGGTTCCTGGTATCAACACATAGTGCACGATGTTCAGCAGGAATGTAGAGGATAAATATAGGTGAAGATGAAGTTAAAGTGGTAGTTGACCTAAAAATATAACAATTTTAAAACCTGTGTGGGGTATTCAAACTTTACAATGGTGGGGACCCACAAATATGATGATAAAATAGTGTGAATCGCTTTCTTAAATACAAATCCAACTTAAAAGATTCCCCAAAGGATGCATCTTAACTATGTTGGATATATCATTTGTTTTGGAGTTAGTTGTCCAAAAAAGAGTAAAGTTGTTGTGAAAACCTAAAGAGAAACATTTATGATTAAATTTTTTTGGACTTCCTTTTAAACTTCCCCAAAATATAAACACTAGCCAGTGTGATAAATGAAAAAGAAACAGAATGTTCTTTGTACTCACACAATTTTTCTTAGTTTCTTATTTCTTTAAGGTTTCCTGGGACCTCCTTAGAAACTTTTGGTCCCCGGAGCGCAGCCTGAAACCTCCCGTTTTCAAGAACACAAAAGAAGACATTTTGAAAAATGTTGGTAGCTGACACCCATTCAGGTGCATTGGTTTTGTCTTCATACAATAGAAATGAATCACTGTTCAGTTGACAACATTATTCAAAACTTCTTCTTTTGTGTTCTGCTCTTGAAATAAATGCACAAAACAACAAATGATGACAGAATTTTCCATTTTGAGTAACCTATGCCTTTAATGACCAACAAACAGTTTGTAAAGTTCTGATAATTCGTTTCTGTAACTCTAACGTTACCTTTTTGATTGAAAAATGGGTTTTAACACTAAAGTTGTTGGGACAAACGAACATGGATTCAAGTTAACACTTCAGATTTTTAAAACCTCCTAATAGTAAAACGGATCATATCTTAATATTGTGTTATTCTTCAAGTCATTTTGCGTAATGCTATGTAAAAAACTGAGAAAAATAACCGGAAAGGCAACACGTTTTTTCCTTTTTTAGAACATTTTAAGCCTGACAACAAGGGTGAGCAGCTGTCAGCGGTACTCACGTCATTGACGCTAGAATTTCGCAAACACACCATCATTTTGAACGATATCAGTGTGGATCCAGCTGGTCTGTTTGCACCACGAGCCCTTCTGGAGGGGGGTGACAGAGTTTCCATGTGCCGCCACACGCTGATGTAAGCGGCCATTGTGTCATGCACAAGACAGTTGCTTCCTCATGGATTTGTCCATCTGCTTGCATGTGTGTGGCACAGCATTACTTGAAATTTGCATCATTGTGTGCTGTAACTGTGATAAATATGAGTTTTTTATATGATGGTAAACTACGAATTTAAATATGTCACCACTTCTGGCCATCTGTAATAGCTAGTTTTATACCTGCTAGATGAGCATACTCTTTAACTTGCCTCTTCTCTTTTCCACCTTTCCAGCCTCCAGCGCTGGTAAGCAAACAATTGCTGGGCTTTGTTTGGGACGCGTGTGTCGCCAGGAGGTGTGCCTGTCCCCCTTCCACTCCAAAGAGGCTTTATTATAAGCGGCCCACTCAAATGAGTCCCCTGGCCCACAGGGCCATTATCTCTTTGTGAAGGGGGTCTCCCCTATTGTCCTGTAGATTAACACAAACCCCTCCTATCTCTACTGTTCCCCACCACATGCTGGCCCGAAAGTGTTAAAACGCCCTGAAGCAGAAAACGAGAAGGCAATTTACACAGCCGGCCATAGGCTTGGCCAGGGAAAGGAAGGGAAATGGACACAAAGACAAACAGGGTGTAATAGAATAGAGTTTGGTGGGGAAACTGTTATTTGAAGAAACACTGCTTGTCTAAATAAAGCACTCTGGTGTCAAAGTTTGTTTCCAAATCTTAACATGGCGCATTTAGGATGGTTTATTTAGCTCCAAAGAGAAAAGTAATTTCTTGCTCTTTTATGTTTGAAAATAAAGAAGCAAAAGTCATGCTTTTGCACTATTAAGTTTAAACTTTGACATGTAATGTTTCTCAGGTTTGTGACGAGGACGGCTTTCATCTTCTTTTGCCATTAGTTTATAATGAAAGGTATTTGTACCACTTGTTGTTCTTGAATGATCTAGCAGTTTTGAAGTGTTTTTCTAAAGTACCACCTTTCCGCTGTGTTCATACTGCTGGAACTGCCGAGAATGTAGTCTTGGGACAAAGTTTTTTATATAAGTTTTTAACTGTTGTCCTTGCATAATCTCCATCTTTGCACTTTGAAGTAATAATTTCCCCCTAAAAAGGTCATTTCTGACCTATGTGACATTTTTTGAAGAACACAAAAGATGATATTTTGAAAAAACTCGGTTGGCTTACAGCAATGGTGTTCATCCTAATGTTGTGATACAAAATCAATGAAAGTGATCAGTATCAATATTCTTCAAAGTATCTTATTTTGTGTCCTTCAAAAAAAAAGAAACTTAAAGAAGTTTGAAAAGTAGAAAAGCGTTAGTCAATGAGAAGAGAATGTTCAGTTTTGGATGAACCATGCCTCTAAATGATCATAGTTTTGTCTGACTCTTTCCACCCCAAATTGTATGTTTTCATGACATACTGATTTTCACAAAACACTCAACAAAGCACAGACAACAGTATCAAAACTCTGATCGTAATGTGCTTTTGTAATGCTGTGTTGCTTTATGTTCCCTGAGAGGCCGAAGTTATCCCGTGGAAAGGTGACTACTGAGACTTTTTATGTGGGTTCTTTTGTCATCGGCCAATGAGTAATCATTAAGCAAACCAAACTTGCCACTCTGAAGAAACATAAAGCAGACTGGCATATAGCTCTGTTTCACTATTGTTACTTCTCCCTTATATTCTCTAAACAGTTGTTGAAACTCTTTTTTGGTCATTTCATTTTATTTTGAATTTGTTATACTTCAGATTTTGGCTTTACATAAAAGTGTCGTCTGAACATTCACATGTGGAAGTGTTGTCTTTTATGAGATGTATTTAGTCACACCAGTCCTTTCTTTCCGCAGAAGTGGCTTGTATAGTTACAGAATATCTGAATGGCCACGAGTGTGTTTTTATGGCAGCGATTGCTTCCTTTACACTGGGCTTCTGAGAGGGGGGTCAGTGTATATCTGTAAAAAGACAGATTTAGATTTCAGCCCGGACTGAGAGGGCAGAGCATGACCACAGGCCAACTATGTCTCTCAAACACACTTTACTGCAGCACCCCCTTCACTTTGTGTGTGGCCTTAAAGGAAATGGTCAGGAAATTCACGTCACTCTAAAAGACAGAGTACATTCAAGGTGTCTCAGAGGGATTTTGTTGAACTTTGGATTCGATGGAGAGAGTTGTTTGTTTAAGATCTGGAGCTTGGCTGCGAAGCGTGATGTAGATGTGGGGGTTGATGGGGCATATTGGGTAAAGAACAACATTTGCAATACAAATGTATTTGTATTTTTCCCACATTAGATGACCATAAAAAAACATAAAAAAATAAAAAATAAAATATAACACAGGGAAATATGGAATTTTTTTTTTAAGCAGCTTCTCAAGGTCTCACCCTGAGATTCTTTTTATAAAATAGTCCCTGTCTATTCTGTGCACTCATTGGATGTTCGTTATTCAACATTAATTCAAAGTCATTCTTTTAAGAAAAGTTATTTAAAAAAGCATGTATGTATTGACTGATTACATTTTTGTCTACTAACACTAATTTCAGACATTTAGGCCTCATTCCAAAAAAAGGAGACCAAAAACTTTTGACCAATTTAGTTTTTTTAACTTATTCTGTTAACTTAAAAATGAGTCACACTCTAGACTGACACAGTGAATGATATTTCAATGTATCAAAGTCTAAAATGATTCCCAATTCGCAACTAGTCTTTAGGAAAAGTAAATGGCAAAGATAATGGTATACACTTTATTTTGGCTAGTCATACAAACCTCCCGGTGTTAAATCCTGAGTGCTGTTGACACTCCAGTTGGAGTCAGATTATCTTTCAAAACAGATATCACAGAGCTGGAAGGAACAGGCTGGAGACTCGTCGAGTGTGTTTCTGTGTCTCACATCTGATTGGCTGAAAGGAAAGTGTGAGAGACCGTGGGGTGGAGTTTGCACAAGTCAGGGGTGGGGTTAGAGGCGTGATCAGTGTGTCTCTCTCTCTTCTCTCTCTGTTTCCCTGGTCTCCCTGCCTGATGTGCTCAACGGATCACTTTTCATCATGAGACGGCTCTCATGCTGCCGTCCGCACAACCGTCTCGCCTCTTTCTCTCCCTTCCTCACTCTCTCTTCCTCCCTCTGTTCGTGGGCTGTGGAGCCGGGAGCGTTTCAGCACTAGGATCTTTGGAGAGCCTGGAGTGCCACGGCAGGGATTAACCTCAGGGAGGGGGTGGGGGGGTTACATCTCTAGGGAAAAGCTTCTTTTCTCCTTCCTCAGCAGGGAGAGGGTGAGAAGAGAAAGAAGTAGTGTGGGTTCCTCACAAAAGAGAGGAGCCGCTCACGTCCATTCTTCCTCCAGGTCTACTGATTCTTTCCATTACCTGGAGCAACAACAGACTTCAGGAGTTCTACAGGGATAGACCTTCTGGAGTGTGTCCGTGTAAGCACCCGTGTGATTTTGTTTCGTGCCAGAGAACTTGACGCGGCACGCTCAAGTCCGATGTGTGTACTTGTATCTTTGAGTGGGATTACTTCTTTTTTCCACAAAGAAAGTACCGTGGGATCTTTTAGTTCTCTTCTTTCGGCCTGCCATATGGGGTATCCGGTTTGCATTTGCTTCTCCCGGCATGTGTTGTCCTGTAGCTTTTAATGGTTCCATTAGAGGTGTGATCCAGACCGACGAGGATACCATCTCTTTGTGTTGGATGTTACGACCGCCCATGCTGAAGCATGTTGGCTCCTGAAACTGGGATTTCCATGCGTTCAATACTTTCTGAGCTGAAGGGCGAGAGCCTTGGGGTGCGGTGAGGTTACAGAAACTCGGTTGTGAGTGTGTGGTGGCTCGGAGAAGGATCTGTTTTCACCTGAACCTGAGGCTCATGTTTTCTCAGCTGCCATGTGTGATCAGATAAGGTGATTAGAGGAGAAGGGTGACGCTTGGAGTCTGTCCTGTGGCTATCGTTTGTCTTTCGCTTCTCTTTTTCTCTTAGTGTCAGAGGAAAGATCCAACGGTGCGAGGCGACTCTTAACCCGGGGAAAACATTTGAATGCTTCTCATTGTGTTGGTTTTGCTTGTGTGTGTGTGGGGTTTATGGATTTGCATGTGTCTGTGTTGGCGTGTGTGGCTGTTTGTTTCCAGGGGTGGAGCATTTATGGAAAGTGTGTGTTTTTTTTTTGTGCACGGGGCATCCCTTACAAAGAAGTCATGGCACTATGGTACAGTGTACTACATACTATAGAATTATACTACGCTATACTATACTATAGTATTTTTTGGGCGAGTTGTACACTATAATAGTGTTATAAGTATCAATATAACAGTATACAATTGTACTTATATGTGACCCTACATGTGAAAACCAGGCATAATTTGTCAACTCAAATCCTGAGAAAACAAGCATTGAAGTTTTATTTAACTTATTAATTTGACTATGATTTCAATCGTTGTCTTACTCGGTTAATATTAAATACATCAACATTCTTATAGAGTGTTTCTCACAATGTATAATGATTTAATTTAAAAAAAGGTACATCACAAAAAATACTTAATTTAGGTTTTCACCCACAGAGGAACATTTGGTTCAAACAAAACAGTTATTCACCAGTGCTTATTTTGTAGCAAATGTTAGCATGGGTGACAACATGGTACCAAGAAATAATATGGTAACCTGTGTGTAAAAACCCAGCAAAAGTATTTTCTAGTATGATACACAGTGTTCTATATTAAATCATACTACATAATGTAAGGAACATTCTGTGAATATATAACCTTGATATCATTATATTGTCTGTTTAAGGCCACGTTAAAGATTAAGGTCGTGATGAAATTAATGGTTGAAATTAAATTTTGTTGTTCCTAATCTGGTAATCAGATTTTGAGATTAAATTATAGTCAGGATTTCACAGGGTCACCAATGGTAAAACAGTGAAACTCTGTTGTTTTAAGTGACATTCATTTGTTCAATATAGTGTTTGCATGGGGAACAACATAGTAAAAAATATGATAAGATACCACTGCAATACGCATATACACGTATATTAGAAAGGGCTATATTTATATTAAATGTTTAAATAAACTAGGTTCTCTAAACAAACATGTTCTGTGTATTTGCGTGAAACTATTTAAACAAAAAGTACATTTTAAAGCTTTCAATTACTTAACTATACTGTATACATTTTGTGTGTATGGATCTGACATAACTTAAATCTAACTTAAATATTAGTCAGTTATACTTTAAGATCTGACTGGGTCAAATGTTTTTATTTTTATATAAATATTGGTGTATATAATAAATACTTTTTTTCATTACATAAACTTAAAAAAAATTGGTACATTTGTTTAGACCAAAATATATATAATTTTTTTTTGAAATACTTTATGAAGTTAATTTAGCTGTTTTATGTTTGTGACTAGTTATTTTTGTCTAGTTGTAAAAGCTTAAAAATTCACTTTTTGTACTTTTTGAGTGTTTTTGTGTGTTGCAAGCGGTGTGGATCATGTACAAAGAGTGTGTGTTGGTGTGTGATGCGGAGGGCAGTGGGACTGCTGAATGTGTTGTCTGAGAGCATTGGACTGGAAAGAGCTGCTCTGTAGAGAGAGACTCTACTGGGAGAGTTTCGAACTCAGCTGTTAACCATGTGAAGAGCTACACAACCATTTGCCTAACCCATTCAATGTCCCTCCTTTCCCTTTGGAGAGTGCCACTGGATTAAAGCCAGAAGGATTTCTGTGTGTGTGTGTGTGTGTGTGTGTGTGTGTGTGTGTGTGTGTGTGTGTGTGTGTGTGTGTGTGTGTGTGTGTGTGTGTGTGTGTGTGTGTGTGTGTGTGTGTCCATGCTGCTGAAAGGACGGGAGGTGGAATCGCACATCTGCCACAAGGCAGTGTGTGTGTGATTACTGCTTTTGCGATGGGGGTGGACACTTCAGGCGTTGTGATGAATGGCTTTTGGGCTGTCAGAAGGCTTGGCCTTCAATGGCTGTCTTATATTTACACTCTTCCTGCTTATGGCTGGTATCTAATGGTCTTGCCGCAGAGCTGGAAGGCTGCTGAGCTTCTAGACATGGAAATTATATGGGGAGATATTGGAAAGGGCTTAATGGGGAAATTGTCAAGGTTTAATGAAAGTCAGATTTAGCACGGCCTGATTCATCAGAGAGCTTTACTGGTGATAAAGAAATCGAGAGCATCATTGGTAGTTTATAAAAAGGAACCCTGTTGTATAATATAGACTTGTTTTGGGAAATGAAAGCGCTGGGGTAATGCTGGCAAAACGTTCACATTTAATAAACATCAAATGTCGGCATTACATAGATTTCAAATAACAATGAGGAATGTTATGCACCAAAATGCAAATCGTCATCATTACCCTTGGTACATTGTTAACATGACCAAACCTTACAAAACACAACAGTAGGAATTTTAACTAGCACCCATTCGCAAACTTTGGTTTTGTATTCAGAAAATGTAAGTGAACTGTTGTTTGGTTTCCAGCATTCTTCAAAATATCTTATATTTTCTGTATTGAGCAGTAGAAAGAAGGTAAAACAAGTTTAAAATGTCAGAAGTGAGAGTAAATAATGACACAATTTAAATTTTGGGGGGAACCACCACTTTAGCTTTATAGAGGAAATAATTCAAGGGAAAATATTTAGAAATGTTGTGACACATGCCCTTGCAAGCATGGCTGTATGAGGGGTTTTGCTGTCACCTGTAGTGGTGTCTACAGTCTAAATATACCTCTTATGTCTGATGGAAAGCACCATTGCCATATGGTTTGTGTTTATCTTGTCTAGGCTCTGTTCTTATTTGAGTTTCACTTTGATGTGACAGTCTCCACAAGCAATTTTTGGATTCATCAGGTTACGTGTCACCTAAGAACCCATCTAACCTGACACATAAATCACACACATGCTCACATAATACCCATGTGCCCAAACATCATTTTACCGCTCATTCATCTATGCACATGCAATGGCCGTTTGCTTATGGCTCCTCTCTGTTTCAGAATCATACGATTAGAAAAACATCTCAATCTGCTTTCACAGATGCCCGTGGTCTGGTCTTTGTGTTTCTGTGTATGGCAGAAGTGAATTTGCATGGGTTAGGTCTGTTTAATTAGGACTGTGTAGGTGTATGGGGGAGGACTTTTTGAACATGTGGCTAGACGGCTGTCTGTGTCATGACCTGTGTTCTGCCAATATGATGAAGCAGTGGCCTCATGCTTTACTCATCAGACATTAGGCGCTGTTTAAGTGACAGAGGCAGAGATTGATGGAGGAGAGAGACTAAACAAAACAATGGGTGAATGGCAGAGAGATGGAGAAGTTAACGTTATGTCCAAACTTGGCGTGATGTGTCAGCTTTCCAGCAACAAGCAATGTCTATCTGGTCAAAGCGAAACAGATGTGAATATAGCACAAAGCCAATCAGAAGTCTTTGTGTATGTACATGAACATCACCTTTTTGTGTTGATATTTTTGAGAATTGAACTGAGCGACTAAATCAAGTAGGATTTAGTCATATTACGAAACTATAAAACAAGATTTGCATTTTAAAGTGATAGTTCACCCAAAAATGATAATTTTGTAATTATTTACTCACATTCATGTGGTTTTAAATCTGTATGACTTTCTTTCTAATTTAGAACACAAGAGTATTTGAAAAAAAAGACTGTGATCAAACAGCAGCGTGGCAACCAAAACCAACATTTTTCTAAATACCTTTCTTGTGTTATGTGGATGAAAGATAGTCATATATGAGTCAGTGTACTAAATGAAAAGAGGATGAGTAAATGATGACAGACAACAGAATCTGATCGGACAAAAAATCTATAGTGCAGGATGAGTCAACACTGAGAAAAATCTTGATTGACAACAAATTGACAGTCTTAGTCCTCCAAAAAAATGGACAAAACTTTTAGAGAATAAAGCTCACACAAATGACTCTCGCTGGTTAATGTGTTGAGTTGTCGGTTCTTGCTTGATTTTTCACTGGTAGACAGAAAGTGTGAGCCGGGTGAGAAAATGAACGACACTACATAAAGAAATGAGAGATGTTTTAAATGAAAGGAGGGATGAGGCAAAGGTAAACAACAGATGGTGAATGTGTGCTGCTTCTCATCAAAGCCACTGGTGGCTGGAGGTTTGTGTCCATCATGTCTCCTGTGACCGTGGTAACGCAGGCAAGAGGCCAGGCACAGACCTCCATCGCAGACCTCCCACCCTCCTGAAGGAAAACGCAGGCACCATGTGCCACGGAGCATGGGAGATTGAAGCCCTGCTGGGGGGTTTAGAGTGCTGAAGCATAATCAAATTTAGATGAGGATGTACACGGTAAAGGGCACATAGCAATGCTCCACAAACCCAGGTAAATAAAAAGGTTTGAAAGTTCGAATGCCTTTCAGCCGATCAAACTGCACGTCCTGACTTAACCCAACGGGAGTCTTTTAAGTGGACAGTGTGGTCTTGGACCGATATTGTTATTCCTCCAGTCATGCAGAACACTATCAAGCTCTTGAATGCTGGAGTGTTCGCCGAACACGCACCCCGGCGTCTGAAAATTCAATTACGCAAAACAAAGAGTGCTATCTTTATGATGGAGCAAGCAAAACAAACAAAGCCCTGAGTGTGGAATAGCTAAACTGAGGAAATGTTAATAACCTTAAAGCGCTGCAGATTGAAGACCCTGTCAGGAACCTGCACATTTTCTCCTTTACGCTTAATCAGTTGGGTTTTAAAACACTCACTAAAAACAAAAAGACACATTTGTTTTGATTGAGCGCTTGGCGCTGCAGGAAAGAACCGAGAAGCGCAATTACACCCGGCTTGTTTTGACTTGCTTTGACTTATAGCCATAGCATCCGCATCCCAATGACATGCACATCGATGTAGTGCTTTTATGTTTCTAACAGATAAGTCAGCACAAATGGCCGTTTTCCCACACGGAGACATTCGGCCTAACAGACCGCTTTTCTATGTGGCCTCGTCTCGCTTGGATCATCAGACGGAGACGGCCCATAAGCGCTCCATTAGAAGGAGGTTGTTATAGTAGCATTAGATGTGTCTCATATGGTTGGGGATCATTACCCCTGAGAAGAGCGAGTATAATTGATGTACTACACGCTTTTTTCATCTCTCTGTTTGACGTCTGCGTTTTATCCGCAGTGTGGGCCCCGGAGGCACGGTCATGCCATGCGGTCACCCTAGCTCACAGCGTGACTCAGTCACTGACACATTGAAACAGACTGAATACAGTCCTTCATGCTGTGTGTGTGTTTGTGTGCACGTGTGTGTGCAAATGAGTATACAGGACCATTAAAAAGCATTTAACATAAGATGCCCATATAGATGATTTGACCAGCCACACCGTTACAGTGTATGCACAGTTTTTTGCTCCAAACTCACCAAAGAACTGCCCTTGTGGGTTATTTCTGATGTACTAGGATAAGAAATAAGTATATAACATAAGCTAGCAAACTAAAATAATATACAGCAAGTTTTAGTGGTATCCAGGGTTGCCAGTTCGAGAACCAAAAGCTGACTGGCGCTTTGAAGCATCTGGAGTTTTGCTGGTGGGATGCTGCTAATGTGGGCCGCCTCTGGTGTGATCATGAACAGATCGAGGGGAACGGAATGTGGGCTTTAAAAAAACAGGCGAACGGAGAGGTGTGTGTTGGGCTTCAGTTCAGAGCAACTTTTTTTTTGTCCGAGTCCACCCTGAGAAAAACGTTACCAAACTTAAATGGCAAAAATACACAACCCATTAAACAACCAGTTTATTTAATAAAATTGACCATGGTAAAAAATTATAAAAAGCATTATGTTATTATATCGACTAACCAGAATGATAAAAACTGAAAAGAAGTTAAAGGGATAGTTTAAACAAAAATAAAAATTCTGTCATTTTTAATTCATGTTTCAGTTACTTCAAATCTGTTAGAATTTCTTTTTTGATAAACACAGAGAAAGACATTTGGGTTTTTTAATTTTCTTTTGTACACATAATAAGATATTTTGAAGAATGTAGGACTAAAGGTTGTATTCTTTGACTACCTTTGTATTTTTTTTCTACTAAGCAATGGTAACCCACAACTTTTATTCTACAACAATTCATCCAAATATCTTTTCTTGTGATCAGCCAAACAACAAAATGTATACAGGCTTGGAAGTGGAAAATTCATGAGAGGTTCTCTTTAACTTCGGGGAAGCATTGGTATCTGATCTTTTTAGTCGATCTATGCAGTATCGGTATCCAAAGGTTAAACAAAACATTATTTTTTCCAGTATAACGTTTCATAAACAAGTTTACTGTAAATAGAGGAAATAGTGGCGATTTAAAATGCCATTTTGTGTGAAAGTCAATATCAGAGGTTTTGTATTAGGCTATATGAAAAAATAAATATAGCAAACTTTCAAAACGAGAGACATGCATTGGATTATTAGACGCTATACAATCAGTTTTATGCGTTTCCTGATCCACTGGCTCTTAATGGAAAGCATTGATCAGCAAAAGGCTTTTGCCATCATTTTTTTCCTTTTCTTTTTTTAATCCACACTCAGGCTTTGTTTTACAAGCCTTCATGCAATTACCTAATGTGAGAACAGTGTTTAAAAATCTGTCTACGACTCCCAGACTAACAGCGTAATTATGTTTGCGGCCGTGTTTATTACAGTTATTAGTGACTACAACGGTTTGAGGGAAGGAAAGTAAGCGAAACTGACACACGTTTCGGAAGCAAACATGGTCTCAATGAAACAATTCTCTGTGGTACGGCACGCCGAATAACTGTGAACCCTTGTGTGTTGGCTTGGGCCTGAAATAAGATACGGCAGAATTTACACGTACACATGTTATGAGAGTCACGCGTAGCATGTTCGGGCAGCAGACCCTCTCTCTTTTTCATTTGCTGCGTGTCTTGTGCAGACACATGCACGGTTTATTCCTCTTCTTTCCGGACCTCATTTATTTTCTCTTTACTATCAGTAACACTTACTCTTTATTCCAGACTCTGACTGTCTGGCCACCTTCTTTCCTGTCGTTTGATTTGGCTGTGGAGTTTCCTGCCTCGTTTTACTGTATATGACCTGAATGTGTAACGTGTTTTCTCAGACTCTCTGTTCTGTTGAGACCTAAATGGTTGGCTTCCCTGATGACTGATGATGTTTGTTCGACTATATATGTTTATATTTTCTAGCGGCCTGCCTCTATCTGTGAGGGTTACAGTTTTTTGGGCGTCTTCCCGGGACGAGATCCCTCTTATTCCTGGAAAGACAATGCGTCACTTACTGTAGTAGGACGTACCCGCTAGTGTAAACATATTTAGGCCGTAAATGTAGGTTTTTCTGTGACTAAACCTTTCCCTCTTTCTCTTTTTCTTTTGTTATTTATTTTCTGTTCTCTGTGCTTGAAAGTGAGTGATAGCTGAATGTGATTGTTTTCATTCTTTTTAGTTTTGTGATGCATGCTTTTAATACAGAATCACATACAGTACTTTGCTCAAAGTGTTTTTATGTAAAAGGATGGTAAAAATACCCAAAGTTTAAAATACTTACCCTAATGTAATTCTAACTTGTATGGCTTCCTTTCTTCTGCAGTACACAAAAGAAGATATTTTAAAGAATATTGAAAAACGAAACAACACCGTCCACACTTCCATTGTATGGACACAGACCACTGAAACATTTCTAAAGATATCTTCCCTTGTGTTCAACAGTAACAAAATTATGAAATAATTATTATTTTGATGGAAACTGTCCTTTTAAATCTCTTACTGTGAGTGTATGAATTTGGCACACAAATTAGATCATCCCATGAGCCGCAAAGCCGCACATTAAACCCACTCAGTATACCTCAGCAGCTCTCCTGTCAGTCAAACATAACTCTGGTGTATTTCCCCGCAGGCAAACAGAACTCACATTCTGTTTATTTATATACGGCATGGTTTATGAGTATCTTATTTAAATAAATAAAATTTATAAAATTTTTTAAATAGAATATTTCTTTGTGTGTTGAGACAGAGGTGTGTGTGCGCGATGTGTCTTCCTCATCCGCTTTCCTCATTATTTCATGGTTTCCCATGGTGCTCTTTCACATGCTGTCAGCAGTTGATCTCGTGTTCTGTGCTTTGGCTCACATCTAAGTATCTTGCTTATCTTTTATTTATTTTTCCAAATCCCACTCATACGATCAACCCATCAACACATCGGTCTCTGTTTTTTCTATTTAATGACATGGTGAATGCGTCTGTGTTTTTGTAGGCTTTCCGAAAAGGCTGGCGGACTCACCGTTGACGTCCATTTGGTGGCCTCGGGCTGACGTCTTGGTGCTTTGATGAGGTAACGCCGGAGCCTGGAAACCCAGCCCCTGTGTCGCACCACCCCATTCCCTTTCCCCTCCTCCCTTCCCCTTGCCACCCGACCGAGCCATGGGGCAAAAGATCTCGGGGAGTATAAAGTCTGTGGACGTCCGTGGGGAACCGTCCTTCAGGCCATTGAGGAGAGAGCTAAGAGGGCCGGACTTCTTCAAACCCGCCAGGTTGGACTTACTGCTGGACATGCCCCCCGCTCCACATGAGCAGCAGCTTAGACACGCATGGAACCCGGATGACCGTTCCCTAAATATCTTCATCAAGGATGACGACAAACTCACCTTCCATCGTCACCCGGTCGCCCAAAGCACAGACGGTATACGTGGCCGGGTGGGCTACACGCGAGGACTTCATGTTTGGCGGATCCATTGGCCTGTCAGGCAGCGGGGCACACACGCAGTGGTAGGTGTGGCCACAGCAGATGCGGCGCTGCACTCGGTTGGCTATACGTCGTTAGTTGGCAGTGATGGTGAGTCCTGGGGCTGGGACCTGGGACGGAACAAGCTCTACCATAACAGTAAGAACAGGCCGGCATCTTCTGCCCCCACCTACCCAAGCTTTCTGGAGCCAGAGGAGGCGTTTGTTCTGCCAGATGCCCTGATGGTCGTGCTGGACATGGATGAGGGCACCTTAAGCTTCATGGTGGATGGACAGTACCTTGGAGTGGCCTTTAGGGGCCTTAAGGGCAAAAAGCTGTACCCCATCGTCAGTGCGGTGTGGGGTCACTGTGAGATCACTATGCGCTACATCAATGGCTTAGATCGTAAGTAGAAAATTTTATTTCTGTTTTGCTGTTGTGTTAAAGGCATAGTGGTTTCCCATATCATTTTAATCCTGGTTGATTAGCCAGCTTGTACAGAACGCAAAAAAGATATTTTGAAGAATGCCATTGACTTCTTTGGTATGGACGCAAAACAATAAGGACATTTCTCAATATATATTTTGTTTACAATCTTTTGCTGTCAAAAAGATTAATTGTTACTAAATATATAAATATTACTAAATAATTAATGTTTATGTATAATTTTAATTATTTAAACAAAAAAATATTATTTATATATGATTATACATATTTTTTTGTTTAAAAAAAAAAGTTAATATCCACAGAACACAAATATGAATTATGTGAACACAAACTTTTATTTAGGTGCCGATAAAATATTTTGACATCTCAACAGATAAAGAGTCATATGCTAGTTTTAAAAGACATGAGGGTGAATTAAAAAGAGAAACCTAGGGATGGAGTCGACCATAACAGAATGGGATGTTAACTGTTACGTCTTGTTTATTCTAGACCACTTTGAGTAATAGATCTGGTCCTCCTCTCATGGTTGTTACCCTCAGGGAACTTGGACATTGCTGTCGGTACACGTTCATTATTAATGCAAGGAACAATGTTACGCAGTGGACTCAGGAAGTTTCCGAACATTGCTGAATGGAGATTTGGCTTCGATTTGACGTGGCAAATCATTATGGCTAATGCAAAAAGCTTCTCTTAAAGCATTTGATATTTAGAGGAGATTCAAAACTAGCTGCTTATGGACAGGTGACGTTTCCTATGCGCACGTTTTGCGATCGCGTGTTTGTGCAAGTAATTATGTATTAGTTTTAAGCACTTGGAGCTGTAGGGCCATTCGAAGGCTAAACACTGGGCCTCTGTCTTAGGAAAGGCCTGCCGCTCTCCTTCACCCATCATCAGCATGTGTTTTGGAAATACTTTTCCTAATCCGCCGCTGCCAGGCAGACACTGTGTGTTTATGAAAGAGAAAGTTTGAGTGAGACAGCATTTAAAAGCCAGGGGCAAGTTTTTGTAACCCTCTGAGCTGCATTTGATAGCACAGGCTCAAAATATTTTTCTTCCGACATCTGACAGAATAACACACGAAATTCACAGATCTAATGGATTTTACCCTGTTCCATTAAAGACTGAAGTATACATGTCCAAACCTGTGCATAAGTTTGGCACAGTCTCCATGTTACTTAATGTTACCTTAAAATTTTTTCTCATTAAATGTGCATTTAATATTCTTGGCAAGAAAACTGGGTAGTTGACAAATACATTTGTACATAAAATACTTATAAATTCATTATTTTATATTTTAATATTTATATTTATAATATGAAATAGAAAAAGAGATTTTGAACCCTATTCTGTTTATCCTTTTTTTTAAATTTTGCTTTCACCCCATAGGAAACATGTTGAGTGTTGATGGAGGAAGAATCACTGATTTATAAAATTCTTCATTGTATGTGACTTCAAAGCATTCATTTAATAAGCGGCAGTAAGCTCATAACCAGAATCGTATCAGTGACATTTCAGCCCTGGTTTATATGGATTAGACTTCTTTGGCCTTGGCTCCCCGGCGTATCACAGTATCAGGGAGAGGAGTGCGACACACTCAAAGCCCCCTCATCGGAAGTTGAAAGAGCCTCTCTTTCCTTTTCAGATAGAAAGACTTTAGGCGAAGGAATTCAGTATGTGGCCCCAAGTCTTTTTAAAACCTTTTCAAAGCTTCTGGTAAAGATGTCTTTATTTGCTGGAAAATTGCATGAAAAAAGGGAAGCACCGTGTAAAGAGAGACTGAATGTTTGGAGGTGTTTGGCAAAGCTGTTTTTGGACAGAGCGGCTCTTGGAAGCTGATGCTTTTTAAAGTAATGTCTAGATTGCGATGAGCATTCAGTGGGTGTTTATATGGAAGTTTGTGCACACTTTATTGCACTGAAAAGTTGTCTAAGTATTTTCACTTGTGCATTCAGTATTTTTGGCATGATACATCAATTAACAAAAAAGGAAATTTTATAATTCTGTGTCATTAAGAAAGAGTAAGGAGACTTATAGAAGATAGTAATTCTTATGAAAAGATTGTTAAAATAAACAAATCCAATTGTCGTGAATAGTGCTATTGTAGTTTGACACATGTTGCTGTCACTGCAGTCCAATAAGAAAACCAGTTGCCTATAATTTCAGTTTGGGTGTTTACTTTTGTCTTGTGCATTCTGTCCGAAAGTGTTAAGACTAAGAATCAGCGAGAATCATAGGTAAGGATGAATATGGTGAGGACTTTAAGGTCGGCCGGATATGAGCTGGGACATTTTTAAATATGAGCAGAGCAATCTAAATCCCAGGCTTAATTTTAATATATATGCAAGCATTCTCTCTGCTCTGACTTCATGCTCATCTCTGAGGACAAGAGCAAAACGGTTTCATTAACACGCTCGGATCTGTCTGAATTAGGCGGCCGATGTTGTAAATAGCTCTTAGAATAGCTACATATGAGTTGAATGTTTCCAGGGTGTATGATTATGAAAGATAGCAGAGGGAGATTGGCTGTGAGAGCTGGCCACTTGAACGGTATTTCTGTGCCGTATAGATGCAATGTCTCCAAATCTAGTCAGCTGCTATCCTGGACAGGTTTCTCAATAAGCTGCCAACTAAGACATGTTTTTTGGGCATTTTGAGCGCACTATTTTGGAACCTAATGAGCTGCCAACTTTCAAGGCAGTTTTGGGCATCATTGGCTCATTCTGCTATGCCAAGATGATTCTGTCTAGCTCACTATGTTTTAGACACCTCTTATGTATATTAGACACTAAAGAATTGCTTGGATGAAAATCTGTTTATGTGAATGGTTTAGAAATGCATTGTGGGGAAGATGATGAGAAGACTTCTTAGCCTCTGCGGAGCTCACATCTATCTGTTTTGTTGCCTGTGTGTGAATACCAGAAAGCTGAGAATTTATTTGCACCGCAGAGTTTTATCATTGCCTGTGTGATTCATAGCACCATAAATGAAACTCACCAAGCCGACAGTGAAAGAGCTTACCAACCCCCTTATCGCAATGACATGGGGACGGCACAAGGGATGCACCAGTTATGGCCTGAAATGGTCCTGGAGTGAGAACGGAGAAGGCTGAAGTGACCCAGCCGGTATACAAATGGCCCATGCCATTGTTTGAATTATTATGTGCTTTATCATTACATGCCATGTTTACAACCCCAAAACCCATGCGGGTAACAAGGTCAGCTGCTCTGACTGCATACAGCGCCATCAATAATGTGAAGGATGACCTGAGAACCCTCAGCTAGTTGTACACGGATTGTAATAGCCAGCGATCGACTATACAACAAGCAAGAAATTGACATGTTCCGCCCCATTGTGACTGTGTAAGATATAATTGAGAGATGGGACCATCCATCTGCTCTCTTTCTCTCTGACTGGCAGAAAGCGTCAGTCACTTTTCTCTGTACTGTGAGGGATTAAAACGCCAATTAGCTCTTGTTATGATTCATCACACAATAGCGTCTGATCCGTATTCCCGCTCCGCCAGCGTACTCTCTTACCATCATCCACAGCATCCAGAGAGGAGCAGGCGAGAGAATGTAGAATGAGCGTGACATAGATGATAAGAATTTGACTGTGATGTAGATAAACGAGGAAGAGACAAAGGCTAACATTTCTTGGTGATACACGTTTTTCTGCATGACCTTGTTGAATTTGTTAGATTTGTGTTAATTCTTTGTTTCTGTCCAATATGTGGTTTGGACCAATAGTTGGGTTAGAAGGAGATATGGGTCCGTTGGGTCAAATGTTAATTTCAAATTTATTATCTGTCGGCAATTTCTTTTAAACTTTGTTATTTTGTCATTAAGTTGTTTATTTATATAATTTATATTTATTTAGTTTGTTAAATTTATTTTGACCATTTATTTATATTTATATCTATAGTATATAAATATTTGCAAGTATATTTGCTTATATTTCTTAACTTTGTTTGTTCACTGGCCCAGTTAACTTCCCAAAAAGTTTTGTAATAGCCGCGCAGTAGTATATTTCTGTGTATAGATTATATTGTGTTGAAATGTGACCCTGCCTGTAGAAAAGAAGAAGTCAGAATATAGAATTCTGTGAAAACAGAAGTAATTTCACTATAATTTAAATCTTTGACATGGTCTTACTTATCAAAGATTTCTTTGCATAAAAACAGGGAAATGACATAAATTACTTAAGGGTTTGCACAGGCAGTGTCACATAAACTTCTCATTTCAGATGTGCATTTCAGACTGTCTGTGTAAAGTTGTCAGCAATTGGGTCAGTAGGTCGGCACAGCACGGTGCTGCTGGGACAAACTTCGCTAATAAGATGTCTGCATCTTATTGAAGAGATTACAGCCCTCTTGGTCTCTTAAGGATTGTGTATGCATGTGGGAGAAAACCGCGAAGCATCCAAACACATCTGTTCTTTAGGACCTACGCTATGTGTTTGCTAAGCTGGGCTTTATTCTTCTTTACTTTGATGTCAGTAAAACTCTTAAAACACCTACACAAAAAGTTTTTAAGGAAGGCTGCTTGAATAAACCAGACTTGCAGGCATTGTTTATGCCAAAATGTTATTTAAATTTTTTTATCATTTCTACTTGTCTACCAACTTTGAAGGCTGAATTTCCTCAATTTAAAGTCCAAATTTTTTTTATCAACTTTTGGAAGATTGTTCAAAACAACCCTTTTATGAATGACTTTCCAATCATATTTTAGGCATGTTCATGTGTCAGTTTCTTAAAATCAAGTGGATTATAACTGGTTGGTTTTATTTTAATTTTACAGAACATGAACATTTTGAGGTTTTATTGTGCAGAGACCTTACTTTTGCAATTGTACCAAAATCCATAAAAAAATATTTTGGAGCAATCAAAGTTTGAAAATGCTAACTCTTAAGTTTTGCGACAAATAATGTATAATCTCTCAAATACTAGTTAGATGAAAAAATAGACGTTTATGGTTGTTGATGGCAGAGTATACACAAATACCCTAAGCAATTGTATTTATTCATGGCATTAAAAGGGTTTAATTTTGTGCATGTTATTTCTAATATAGCATGGACCATCTTGCAAACTATTAATATCTAATGACTAATATGCAAATTTCAACCCAGCCCCAGTGTCATCACATCCATATCCAAATGCCCTTTGTGTTTTTCTGTCCTGTTAGTATGCTTGTTTATTCTCCTCGTCTGTCTCTAATCAGAATATGACAGCAGCTGGCTCAGATTTTGTGTGTTAATCCAGAGGCTTGTGGGAAATTAGCATTTGGGTAAGGGAGTTAGTGCAATCCTGCCACTCGTTTTAATGGGCCCATGAGCATCTGTCAGTCAGCGAGCGGGCAGGGACACCTTCTGTGTCACATATGAACCGAGATATCGTATGCTCTGTGATTCCATCTGATATTGGGAGCGTGGGGAAAGCACCTGGCTCAAAATAAAATGACAGATGGATATCTATAGGTAAAACAAAGGCCGAAAAGAACTCCTTCTATCGGGACAAACGACTTGGCTTTGTGTTAATTGGGAGCTGGTCATTTGAGGATTAGTTTTCTGGATCAAGTTTCCGCTAAGACCATACGGCAGATGCCTCATCCGCAGCTGTTACATTCATCTTTAAAGTACAACAGTCACACACGCGGCGAAGTCAAAGGAAGGTTAAGCACATCGGCAGAATATTTCCGTAATACAATAAGAGAACTGTTGATAGTTGTTTTTTGCTGACAATGTTGGCGTGCTGCCTGGTCTCACCGTTTTTGGTGCCTAGATGTCTTTTCTATCCTGAAAAAAGCATATCATTACCCCTCCATCCCGGCGTGATAGGGCACCTGAGGTCACTTCAATCCCTTAGGCTCATAATATGTTGAAATGAGGCTTGCCGTTTGGAAAGCTGACCTTGCGTTTTTCTCCGCGCGCACATTTGTGAGACTTTCCCTCCACGAAAACCTCACAAAGCGCCGTTGGCTCACTAAGCATCTTGGGTAATCTCTCTGAAGGCTTATTTTTTGGAAAACAAAGCAGACACAGAAGCCGTTTGTCCTGGGTATTGTTGCTGCTTTGACTACCAAGCCCAATCACGTGTCCCAATACACCAAACTTAACATGCACGCTTCGTCCACACCTCAAACACAGGACTAGTTAGTTTACAGTCCTGATAATCCTAATAAACCTGTTTAATGCAGGTGACACAAACTGACTTTAGACATCGCGGTTAACCCCAAAGTACCTGGTGTGCCTAGACTTTGTACTCTTCGGTTTCTTTTCGTTCCCTCCACACCTTAGTTTCGCAGCACGTTCTGTCCTTTCCAAACCACTCCGCAATATTTGCACATCTAATTGCCTAAAGGAGTTTCCGTGGAAACAGACATTATTCAGTCACACAGAGAGAGAGAGAGATTGATTGAATTGTGGAAGCAGAATGGGCTGTTAATAAGCCTTCCCACTGGTTCTGCTCTGTTCTTCAGCCTCACACTCATCCGGCAGTAAGCCTGACCACATAAATGAGAGGATTGGGTGACCGCACACATGTAGACGTTTGGATTATGTTAAGCATTATTATCCACAAGCTTAAGATACAGCCGTGACCTTACATCGCACTGTGAGTTTCTGTGTGTGTGTGTGTGTGTTAGTGTGTGTGTGTGTGTGTGTGTGTGTGTGTGTGTGTGTGTGTGTGTGTGTGTGTGTGTGTGTGTGTGTGTGTGTGTGTGGCAACCTTTACAACTGTTTCACTGTTTTTCCCCGACCTGGTAATGAGATGCATAGATATGAAATACCTGGATGCCACTAATGACTGTAATACATCAGTGTGTCTGCCATATTGAAAAGGTCAAGATCTGCTTGTGAGCAAATGTAGGTTTTGACAGATGAAGCATGCAACAAGCTTTGTTTCTGTGGCTGTTTGTGCTATAAAGGTTTTTGCTTAATACTACAGAAAGAGAGCTAACTGTCTAAAGGTCCCTATAGGAAACAAAGGTTTAATACGCGAAAGTGTATTTAGAATCGCTCAGTGTAAATAAAATAGATTTATATAAGTGAATTTGGATGATGATTTTAGTAATTATAACAATATGTTTATATAAAAAGTTTACCCAAAAATTAATATTCTGTCAACATTTACATTTACATTTTCATTTAGGCATTTAGCAGACACATTTATCCAAAGCGACTTACAACCGGTAAACAACAATAGGTGATGTGCTACAATGAGGCTACTAAGTTACACAAAGCAAGATAAGGACTCTCGTGTCATTTCAAACATTTGTGACTTTGATTCTTCTTGAGCATAGAAGAAAATATTAAAAAAATTCTGGCAGACGAACTGTGACCAACTGACGTGCACTGGTTTTGTATCTGTCCAAGTAAATTGCGACCACCTTATTTTGGTTACCAACATTCTTGAAAATGTCTTCTTTTGTGTTCTGTAGAAGAAAGTTATACAGGTTTAAATTAACACAAGTGAAAATAAATGATGACAGGAAATTCATTTTGAGGTGAACTATCACTTTAATGAACATACAGCTTTGTCATTCGTCAATGTCATGTTAACATAATAAATATTTAATATAAAATTGATTTCACAAGTAATAATTTAAGTTTTGGAATATTAAAGCCAGAAATAATTTTCCATTAATGGTATTATCCTTGACCCATCCCCTTGTTTCAGTTTCTACATGTCTGTCATCTGACAAAAACAGTTTTTATGGACTGGCTGACTCATCCTATATTTTTGTGTGATTTCCATACAGCCTAGTAATTCAAGGCTGACTCTTTCAGTTTTCATTTTATTCTGTCTAAAATGTCCCTTTATCTTCGACAAAACAAAAAAGTCCTTAGAGTCTGGAACAACATAACAGGCTCTTGCACAATAGAGAAATCTCTGACAATATTTTTACAGAAATGTATAAGATCCATTTGGGGGTGTTAAATGGAGCCAGCTCTCAACCCATGGTCACGTGACATCATTGCTTTCCCAGTCCCTTCCCGTTCTTCATCTAAATCCTTGTGACACATCTTCACTGAAATCAATAGATTCTTAACATTCTCTGACATAGCATAAACTCTGTTGCGTAGGCGCTTTAACTCGGTTGGAGTGCTTTAAAGTGCACAGATCTCGCCCAGTATTATTCCACCGGGTCACTTTACCAGTGGGCGCCAGTCTCTCTCTCTCTCTCTCTCTCTCTCTCTCTCTCTCTCTCTCTCTCTCTCTCTCTCTCTCTCTCTCTCTCTCTCTCTCTCTCTCTCTCTCTCTCTCTCTCTCTCTCTCTCTCTCTCTCTCTCCCTCTCTCTCTCTCTCTCTCTCAAGCTTTCTCACCCGTCTTCTCTTACATCTCACCATACTTCTTCCTTTTGCTTCCTGATCTATCGATTCTTTTTCGGCCTAATTCCTCCTGCGCTGCTTGATCTAAAATCCATGGGAGCTTCCTCTTTCTCTGTATCATCTTCTGATGTCTTTGCATAGTCATTGCACGGTGTTTTTATTGTTTAGGGTTTAGAGTCCCCTAATGGAACGTCTTGGCCAGACATTGCAATTGCTCACTTTGGGGCTATACTCTTAGAATAAGTGTGATATTATATGGGACTTTCTTCTTTAGAATGATCTAAAGAAGACACCCATTTAAACATCCAGCATACCATCTACATCTTTTGTGTGTGACAGTATGTCCCTGCGAGTCAGTCTGTCTCTGGTGCATTTGCCAACGGATTCTCACATTTCTGTTGTTCAGGGTCAGTGGCATGTGGGTGAAAAAGCGGGTCAGTAGATCAACTGGTTTATTGGGAACAATGTCAGTAACAGAACCCTGAAATGAAGACATCTCTTCTTTGACTTTTCACTTGTAATACATCTTTCTGGACCAGTTACCTGCTCTTATATCTGTAGCGGAGATGCATGCAAGGTTAGAGTCGTAGATCCGGGTTTTACCTTACTGCATTTGTTGTTTGAACACTAAGCTGTGAAGGATAGCCGACTTAGACAGTCAGTAAACACACAAAAATTATATACTATATGTGTGAGAGAGAGGGTGAGTGATTCGGTAATTCCATTTTATGAGTGTTTGTCTTTGAGTCTTCTTCCTTTTGCCGTTTCAATGTCTCTCTCATCATTGCACTCAGGCCTGTTTACCCGACCGTAACAAGACGATGTTTGACACCCTGTGATGAGGAAAAGCCCTTTCACTTTGAAAGCAGAACCGGTCTCTCTATCTCTCTGTGGCTTTGATCTCTTAAATGAAGTCTGCCTCATTCCCGAGTAGCACATTAAAGGAACTCACCTCCTTAGATTAAGATGACTCGTAAATTGCAAATTAAAGTGACTACTCGGGGCTTGGGGCTGTGATGATATGGCCATCTTTCACTTTAAAGCACTTTAATGCAAGAGGGGTGTGGATGGGGAGGCAGGATGGATGATGTTAAATAAACAGGGTAAAGGTGAGAGATAAACCGTGTATGCAATCGACATAAGTTACAGCAATAGGATGTGCAGAATAATTCAGTAAGTAGTAGGTGGCAACACTTATGTGGTTTTAATGATGTCATTTATGTATAATTATGACTTAAGAACTTTTGAACTTCTTAACTGACTTAAGAAGGAGTTGCTGTCAGAAAAAAAGTTATTTGGCTATTATATTATTTAAGATGTTACATAATTACAACAAAATACATAGATTTGTCTTAGATTCACAATGTATGTTATAGAACATCTGTGTAAAACAGATAAAGTTGCTTTATATTTCACGTTACCAAATATTCCTTTCATTTCAAACCTGTATGTCTGTTGTTATTCTTTTTTTATAAGATATATCTTAAAGAACAATGGCAGTACCAATTCACTGCATTCTTTTTTGTGTCTAATAATAATAATATAAATGAATGGGTTACACCACTGTTGTTACTAGCATTCTTTAAAATACCTTTTTTTCTGTTCCACAGAAGACAGAATGTCACATAGGTTAGAAATGAGTATAGTGTGTTTAAATATTGACAGAATGTACATTTGGCAGTCATTTCACCTCCGAAATGACTGTAAGGTGGGGAAATCTTGACAGAATTTTATATAATATTAAGTGACGTAGTATATGTGTCTTGTTTTTATTTTTCAGTAGTAAATATCAAAACATTTTTCTTCATATATTTCCTAAAAATGCATAGTAAATTTGAATTACTTAAATTTTTCTATTAAAATTCACCAAACTATTTGGTGTATATTACAAATATATATTTAAAATAAATACTTGTTATTTAGCTCCACAAACCTATACATGCACTTGTACATAAGCCACTGCAGATCCTCTCCAGACTCTTGAAAGTAGTTTTTTGTAATGCGGACACGCAGTGGGTCATCCAGCGAGATCACACAATAAGTGTATGCCTCCACATTCCCCCAGTAAGGAGCTCCATGCGTTTCTGTAGTGGGAATGACCAGCAGAACATTAGGTCTTTTTGTAGCGACACTTTTTTGTGATTTGGGACGGTCTCATTTGTGCCCCTCCCGGAGGCATTGACATCCATCAGATCCCAGGCTACAGATTGTCCGTGGGCCATGGCATTATCCGCTTCACCCCACATACAAACTAATTTTTTTGCAGTAACATGTTGCCCACTTAACTTCTTCCTGTTCTCTTCTACCCCACAATTAAAAGCCTCACGATGGATGTGTTGCTGTTGAGACCTGTTTGAAAGCAGGTGTGGGAGGAAATAGACAGAAATTTGATTTGTGAGTACATTGCAAAATCACAAATGAGAGAGAGTTTTGCTGAGTATCAGCACATCTGGGATTCGGCTACAACAGGAAGATTGATGTTCCATAAACAAGATGTTAACATCTGGCAAAATACACTTACAGTTTGCATTTCAAACTTGTCTTGCATATGGCATTTATTTTTGTAAATGTTGAACAATAACTCCTGCAGTTGAGTTAATGACTTTCTTTCATGAGCGTTTATGTAAACACCTCCGTTTGCTTCACATGTAGTTTAATATAGTTAAACTGCACTTAAAGCATATATGTCCTACACTCCAAAAAGTTGGTGTCATTTTTTAGTGAAACAACTAACACGAACATTAACTATTTTAACATTTTAAAGAAAGTGACTGTTGGCTTTTAATCAGTTCTTTTAATATATTCCACTGAAAAATCTGTGTTCTAGAAGATTAAGTTAATATAATTGTTTCTTTTTGTGATTTTTACAAAACTACATTGATACATTTTATATTAATAATTTTTAGGCCGTGTATTTATCTGTTTAACAATATTACAGCTTTCAAATATTTTTATATTTTACAGTTTTCTTAACATTTGTTGTTAAGTGCATATTTTAATCAATTATCATTGGGATTATAATGTCATAAACATTGACCTAACCACAATTCTGTTTTAGAACCACATGTTTTGTTCTATCGAAGGGAGAAGATGAAGTGGTTGTTATGGTTATAAAGTTGCAAGAGTGAGTAACATGTCTGAGTATATGCCAAAAACTTGCACGAGTAAATCTTGTTTGAGAGCAAAAAATAAATATTTTTTTTTTATCTTCAGTGAACCTCACAGCCATCTCAAAGGTTTTATTATGTAAAAAAAAATTTTTTTATATAAAAAAATATTGTAAGAGGCAGCACTAATGTTGGCACACGAGTTTTAATTAACCCTATGGCAAACCAAACTGTTGTTTAGTAATATTGGTCTATTGTACCAAACCCCTTGTGCTTTATTTTATTATTTATTAAGGAATCTTGACACATTGAAAGATTGAATGCTCAACCATAGAGAAGATAGCTGTTTTGAATCTTTAATGAAGTTGTTCATCATTAGTTTAGGATGTTACAAAATCAGTATTCCTTTCACTTGTTTTATTACTTTTATCATTTTTAATCATCTTGCAGGTCATTTCATTAGTCCTGCGGCGTGACATATGAATTTTTAAAGTGCAAATATTTAATGTTAATCTCAGTTAATAAAAGGTAATGAATATTTTAACCAGAATTATAGAAATGCTGGTGTAATTATACTTCATGCAGTTTATGTTTATGGGGGCCTGTTGGAAATCTTTGGTGCTAAAACTTTTGACTTGAAAACACATACTTGAGAGCTGTAAATGTTGTTTTATAGTGAAGTTAAGATCATTTAAGTGGATATTTCCCTTCTTTTAAAGACTGTTCTCACTTTCGTTTCTGGTAAATGTTTTTCTAAGTCATTATGTCCAAATATAAGGGGCCATTGCTATGGTTTTGGTTTTATTGGTGTTTATTTCCCTCTGCTAACTTCCCTGTTTACGAGCACTTGCCTGTGATGTGTATACGTTAAAATGGACTTATGTCCTCTTGCGTCCTTGGTTTTATAGCTGGTATCTGGATTCTATCACATGGTTTGTCTGCATCCACCAACGAGTTTAGTTTCTTTGTATGTACTTACAGATTTATTTTGTTTTTGCGTAGAATATCATTCCTGCAGGAGACAAATTTTAAGACTCTTATTATCCTCTTCAGAAACAATAATGGCTCCCATGGTGACACACTTCTTGAGTTTCTCGCCACCTACACAAACACATTTAAATAAACACATGTATACAGTATAATCATGTTGTCCTGTTTCTTCTCGTGCCATGCGTCTGTGTTTATGCTCTTGTTTGGTGTGTAAAAGTCTAGACTCTGTTCAGAAAAACTACTTGGCCTAAAATCTATTGCATCCCCCTCATTCATTCCGAGTTCATTTATCCTTGGAACCCCAAAGATTTTGAAAATTGTTTTAACAGCATGCCAGAATATACAAAGATGGGAGTGAGGTTTAAAAGGTGAATGTTTATTATTTTCTTTCCTTTTTTACCCAAATCAGATCATAAGTGCTAAATATTTACGATGCGTACCATTTGTCATGCCAAGTGCTTCTTAAAGTCAAGGTAGAAAGAGTTTGATAGCTTGTCTTAGTTTTGTGTATTTGGTTGCATTTTTGTGTCTAATATTTTTCAGGCTTTGTCTGTCTGTGCCAGCGGGCTTTCGCTGATCTGCCCATTATTTGGTTTAATGCATGTGCTGAGTACTGTGCCCACTAGACATCATCTTCGGTACAGCATGCACAACTGCTCGAGATGCGTCATTTGCACAACTTATTAAACACATACGATTTTATTTTGCATCTGAGGTCACATGCAGTTGTGTCCCATGACCGGTCTTATAAACTTAATGTTTCTGATTCCTTGGGAGATCAGTACATGAATTGTATGACCTTTGAATGGACGATCCATTACACTTGGGCCTTTGTGTGTACCGAACACATAAAACATGCATAAGTGCTGCATAATGCATGCTTCCATGAAATGCTGGCCAGTTTCTTACTCATGATCCGCAGTCACTCACATCGTGCAATGCTGCTTGCAGTGTTTAGGGAAGCAATGAAATGAAGCGTTCTGAGTGGACAAATCCGTGCAGAACCTCGGTTATTTCAGTATCGATTCTCATTTAATGCCTTAAGGATTTTCTCTCTAGATGTACGTTGTGTACCAAAGTTAATCGTGCAGAAAAACACAAACGCGGCAAAATAGAACAGGAAACTAATCGTCCCTTACGGTCAGTTATAAATATCAGTGACTTTTCAGAGCTCAAGGACGGAATGAGCCAGGTGCTAAAATTATGTTTGCATTATTATATTTAAACATGTCTTGCACCTTAACATTCTAGTTAAGGATTTTAGTTTTTTATTTGAATTTTTTTAATTTTTGAGACACATACTCGCTTAAAAGGCTACTCCTTTGTTTATTTTTTCATATTGTAATTTAGTCACTAATGGATTACCCTTTACTTACCTGTATATATTGGGTCAGTTGAACAGAAAGAAAGATATTTTGAGGAATGGGATTTCTGGGGCACCATTGACTACCATAGTTGAAAAAAATTAAAATAGTACTCAAGGGTGCCATAGAACTGTTTAATTTTCTTAAATTCCTACAAATATCTTCTTTTGTGTCCAGCACAGACAATCAGTGTTTCGTTCTACAATAGACATTGGTGCCCCATGATTCTAAAATGCTTACATACTTTTAAATATCTTTCTTTTTTTTTAACTGAACAAAGAAATTTAACCACCTTTGAACAACTTGAGGGGGATTTATTAATGAATTTTTATTTTGAGGACACTCTCCCTTTAATATAACAATGATTTTAGTGGTCTTATTTGAAATGAACAGACAAATGTTTTAAATGCTTTTAGACAAATTGGCCAATATATTCAATGTAGACTTTTCATCTTTCACATTAGCATGTATTTACTTTAAGCAGTGCAAAATAGTGAAAATCGCAATACAAATAAATGCAATTTGAACAAAATCTAATACTGGGCCAGCAGAAGAAGGCTTATTTTCGAGTCCTGGACTGTTATAAAAGCTTGCAAGACAGAATTCCTACAGGGATTTGGGTATATCAGAGCTCTTGAGCGAAGATGTTGATAAATGTTGATGACCGGCAGTAGATGCCATGTGCCCTAAATGCCTCAGACATATTACTCCCTCAGTGAAACTGACAGACTCGGCACACTCATAATCCGCCCGAAGGTGACCCACGGTCTGATCCATGTACTCAGCCGAAATCAAACAAACACAAATCCATCTGCACCACCTCTGAGCTTGCAGTGGGTGTCCAAAGCTCACCTCTGTCGCATTATTTTTAGATAGCCCGCTGCTTTTCCAAAGAAATGGAATTGAAGGTGTTAATGATTTCTGAGATGCATTAATATCTGAATCATTCAGCATCACTTAAGTTAGATGAAATCGAAAAGTGTAGGAAACTTTCAATTGGCTTTTGGTTATGTTTATTCGCAGCCCACAACGTCCATACAGAATGCGTCTACAACTCCCGCTGAGACCTTGTGAATCATCCCCCGCGGCAGACATTAGCATGTAGTGACTCATTAATGTCACAAATTGACTATTATCAGAATGTCAAAGTCTTTTCACCTGGTGGGCCATATTAATGCTATTTCGGAACATTTGATGTTGCAAATTGAAGCAGTCGGGGGCCTTTATGCTAATTGTTCCCAGGTAAGGGCGAGGATTTCAGGTGCTGTCATCTACCCCTGCTTGATGAATAACAGTTAAATTTTTTCTCTTTCGGAACTTATGCATGGAATTTAATAGATCATTTAAATACGCTCCAAATTGTCTCGCCGTCAAATTTGCATACAAAATCTTGTGTGCTGACTTCTATGTCTTCATATCTCTTCTACCTTGAGGCTACTAGGAAATATAATGCATGCGCATCTAACTTCGTCTGTTGGGAATTTGTGGGCGATGATCTGTGTCAGCCTGCATGTGTGTTTGTTGGTGAGTTTAGTTGGGTATATTAACTTCACGGCCCTGCATTGGTATACAGATCTGTGACAGCTCACGTCCGTAAGCCGCCAATTGGTAAAAAAACTATGTGAGTCTCTATGTCTGGTTATCGAACGGCGGACCCAAGTAGACGCTCATCTTAGTGCGCTTCCGGTCCATGATAAATCTGTCTATTACGAAACCATCCGTCCCTGTAAGAGAGCTTCTCTTCCCTCATGCCCTGGCCTCTGCAGGCTCCTGTCATCTTGACAAAGCTGTTTACCTGGTTTCCAAAATCCAGTTCCATCCATTCGGCCGATCTCCAACTTTAATCTTTTCCAATCTCCGGTCCCGTTTTTAAGTCTTGAACTGTGAAGGGATCTGGCGAGGAACGTTGGGGACGGGCACATGGCATCTGGCACTATCGATATTAAGCAACAGTCCATTCTGCTGAGTATGTGGGAAGTTGGTAGTCATTGCCAAATGGACGGAAACAAGGTTAGGGATTTGCAAAGCCGGAGATGGATTCCAGAAGAGTGTCTTGGACTAGATGGTTTTTATAGTTGTTGGGGACATGGAGAATGGTTTTAAAGATGATTTATCACTATTTACAACAATGGGTTTGGATTTACAATCAAGACGCATGGCTGTGACTGTTACAACTGTAAAGTTTCCTTGAGGGTTAGATTTCGTAGTGCAGCTGCTAAAAATATCTAGCTGTGAAGAAATGTAAATTGCCTGCTTGAAGTTAATAATAACCTTGCAGAAAATTTAGGTCTACAGCCTCTGAGGGAACTCCTGTAACATTTCTATTTCTTTAAGCTTATGTAAATTCCCCACAGCGGATGAATTGAATTGGTCTGTTAATTTATTTATTCAACTAATTGAAACGTAATAGCTCAGGCGTCGAATGCATTCGGGTGCATGTTGAGGAATATGTTTGGTGTGCCGCCCACAGAGGGCACGTGTCTTTAAAGCTGCAGGGGTCAGGCACACTTACTGTGTGGGTCTATGGATAGATTACAGAATGACTGTATACATTGTCTGAAAAAAAAACACTGTCTGAAAGAATAAGACGCTGTATCTCTATGTACCTCTGATGACCTTTTAAAGTGCTTTTCAGAGCACGGCAGTTGCAATGCTAAGGTCGGTTTGAACCCCAGGAATTGTACATACTTAGAAACAAATGAATAGTGTAATGCAATGTGGGTCGCTTTGGATCAAAGTGTTATGCATTATGCTATTACGTTAGCCTGTGCATTAAAATGAATAAATTACTTGCTTAGTATAGTGCGAATACCAATACATTCTTAATTACTTTTACTTCATAAGAAAAATGACGTTAAAGGGTTAGCTCACCCTACAATGGACATTCTGTCTTGATTTACTCACATTATGACTTCAGCAGAAAACAAAAGATGATATTTTGATAAATGTTGGTGAGAAAAGCATTGGTTCCTATTAACTTGCATTGGTTTTGTGCCCTTAAAAAGTGAATGGCAACCCATTCTTCAAAATATTTTCTTTTTCTGCTATGCAGAAGAAAAAAAAGTCCTTTTAAGTTGAGTTTGTTTACAACGGGAAAAAATAGGTTAATTAAAAATAGGTTAATTTATTAGGATAATTAATTGAAATATTTAAAAAAATCGTTCCCCATTGACAAATAATTTACATTTACTAAGGTTGTTTACGTCTAAATATCAGAATTTTAAGATATCTGTTCTGGGAAAAAAAGTTACCTTTTTTGCAGAGTAAGCAATCTGTTTACTACATATTGCATAGTATTTACTATACACTGCCTACCTTTTATTAACTAGTGTTAAAACCTAATGATATTGTTTTTAGAAGCATTGCATTACATTAGATTATCTTACAAATCTAAGAAGTAATATTACATATATAGGTTATATGGAGGCACTTTTCTACGAAGGCAAATGGTTTAAACAGTAAACACAATGTGTTTGTGCTAGAAGTAAACTGGCAGTATTTCAATTCAAACACACCCATGGTGGATCAGTGCCAACATGTATAACACATTTCAATCTGATCCCGTCACACAGCTTTTACAATGTAAAGCTTAGTTTCACGTATCATATAAAACCACTTAAAGGCACACATAGAGTCCATTAAACATGCATGCACAGCTGTCGTTCAGCCCATTAAATAAACGTCATGTTCTGAGGCAACACAAGCATTAGGGCTTAGTCAATTACTTGACCCGGCTAAGTACAGTAAAATGCCCTGTTACATAATTGAATTATTAATGAATGTGAGTTTTATGAGTCACCACTTTCAAGAACATTTCATGCCTTTAGTATTTCTGCAGTCACAGGCTTTTAGATCTATTAAAGTATTGTATTACGTGATGATCTAAACTCTATGCGCACATGTTATATGCCAGTGGGCATCACATGAGTTACATGCCAGTGGGCTTCAGAGGAGCTACGTGCATCAGATCTGACTCGGCTAAATGGAAAAAATTTTGTCGAGCGTCATGCAGCTGTTTTGATCAGTCGACTGATGCTAATTCAAAATCATTTATAGTGAATGAGTAAAAGGAGTCGATGCATGTAACCACAACATAAACCCACAACAGACTGAGTCTATCCGTAAACAGCCATTGCTGGCCGATCTTTGATTTGTAATGATAGCTTGTGTACTCTCTATCATTCTGTGGGTGGATCGCAGGCCTCTTGACGTGACAGCTGCAGATCTTCCAATTAATCACCAGCAGACGTTAATCAGTTCCCAATGATTTAATACATATACACTGCAGAGCTTCCGTTTTCTGGAAGGTTCCCTGTGCCATCTTTAAGTCTCAGCCATAAAGACCCCCCTATACGAGGCCGCCCACCACCTCTGAGAACGAAGCGTGTATAGATCAGCTTTTGCACAATGTAAATGTTTGATATTTACCATACGAATCCTGTTGCTTTATAGAACGGTAATGATAAACATAAAGCTTTAGAGTAGAAATAGATGTAGCTCTGTCTCATCTCTCTACAGCGGAGCTCATTATTGAGGGACTAACGGTGCAGTCACTGACTCTCAGGAGATTGAGCTTGATGATTTGTCAAACGACTGTTAAGACTTAACTGATGATGTGCAGTTGTTCGTTGGGTTGCCAGTACAGGAACTGAACTGGAAAATTTGTGTGTGCACAACATGACATGGCAAATACAAACTAAACATCTGTAATGTACAAGTTATGGGTGTGTGCACTTTTGGTGTTGTGGTTTATATAAATTGGTCCATTGTGTATTTTTTCAGAGGATTTGTTGACAGATGCACAGTGTAATATACACAACTGTGTCTTCAGACGTGTATAAGGACCCTACATAATTAACCGTTATGTTTTTTAAGGGATTTATCGTATTTAGAATAAAGACTTCTGTTTAAATAATAAAAATCAGTGTACTGTTTGTACATATTGTGGGTTTATAAACACATATACATTCATGTATATATTAATCCAAAAAATATAAACACTTATAAACAATAATATATATATATATTCAGTATATAAATGAATTTAAATTTTCCCACTTATACATTCATATATGAAAATGTGTTCTTTAATATATAATTAATATGCACATAACGCAGATATATAGTATGTAAATAGCATCTTTTTTTCTGGATCGAATTAATCGTGATTAATTGTTTGATGCCATGGTTTTTGTTTACTTTTCTACTATTTCTATATACTGTACAGCACAGGTTTTAAGCTGAAGGACAAAAGTTCTTCAACTGACCGAAAATTAAGATAGTTATGTATTCATTTTGCAGAATTACCTTTTAATATAGAAAATTAGAATCCTGGTCCATTTTCCCACGATAAAATGGTCTATTGGATTTACAAATTTATTTTTGCTGAAATGGTCTGCTGAACATTTGGTGTTTGAGATATGTAATTTATCATACAGTTTATTATTCTGTTCTGAGAATTTGATAACGCACACAACAGGATCAAATTGACATATCGGAACCTTGTAATCTCATTTATTGTGTGTAAATCGCATAAATTTGATTTGTTGCCATAAGCGACATGAAGACAGCGGCTTAATGTGATTGAGGGCGACGAGAAACAGCCCGCAATGACAGGTCATCGTGAGTGTTGTGAATTTTACCGCATTACAACGTGTTATGTAATTACTGAAGACTTCAGGCTAACCTTGAGCATGTTGGTGTGAGTGTTTGCGCGTAGACCTGGAATGAAAATTTAGATTTACAGTCTGAACTCAGTTATCTCTTGACCCTTATTTCCCAAGCTTCACTCGTCTGTATGTGCTATCTGACCAGGCCCTTTTGTTTAATTGGTCAACTGTGGCATTGTGCGTTCATATAGTTTTGTATAGGGAGTGAGCTGTAAAATTGTTTGTTGTCCCAGACTACCCATTTCCTTTAGAGTTTTGCTAGTTTAATATCTCTTTTATCACTCTGTGGAATTTCGTACATGAAAAATTTCCACTTATGCAATAAATGCATAAATGCATGAAGTTTTTACATAAGTAGTTGTGTTACAATAAAGTCTCTCCGTTCATTTTTAGTACTGTGAAACTCAGGAACAATTCGCAGTGATGTGCGGAAGCAGGGAAGATAACCGCAGGGTTTAATGCAAAATTTAAATGGAACAAACCTGTACATCCCAAAAGCACCCCCGCTTCCTCGCAGGGTGGTTCTTGCATACTATGTGAAGGGCTCCGTGGGGAGACATTGTTTCATTTTGTGAAAAGATATTACGACACTCATTCCTTCACTTGAGTGTGCCAGGCAAAAGCATCTCACGACATGTTGTGTGTGGGACTCTATCACAGCTATAAATATTCAGTGTGGATATCTTCATTGTGTAAATGCAGCTGGACTATAATTGATCCTCTTTTGACTGTTAGCCACACATACTACAGCAGACCGATCCCTGTGATCCGAGTAGATTAAGGCTGATTTTGTGTGTTGGTTTGGGATCTTGGCTGGACTGGCAGCAGATGGGCTGCGGCACACAGATCTGTTGATGGATGCCGAGCTCTTGTGGCATGATCCATCCATTATTGAACTGCTCTGTCAGCTTATGGTGCTGAGACACATGCAAACACTAGACACACACTGGGATCTTGAAGGAATAGTTGTCACATTTGGTATGATTTACTTTTTTAGCACAAAGTAGGAGTTTGGCAGAAGCTTTCCAGAGCTGCTGTTTCTTGTTATTAATAAAAACTTTTGATCTGAAGTTGTATGCCTGAATATCTGAAATATAAGTGTTTTAATATAAAAATTCTGAAATAAATTGGGTAGCTTTTAGCCAAATGAAGACTATACCGAAGAGGATAAAATATAACATGTTTTATTTAATTTTTTTTCAGTTTTTAGTTATAAAATTGTATAATTGTTTTATAATTTTAAATATTTTGACAGCTAGTGCAAAGTGTATTTGAGGATGATCAAATGTAACATTTGAAATAGATTTTTTAAGTTATTTTTGTTAACATTTTTATTATTATGTTTTATTATTTTAAAACGTTTGATCGGTAGTGTACAGTGTATTTGAGAATGAAGAAATTTGACATGATTTTAATTTATAACATGTATTATTATATTTTATTATTTTGAAACTTTGGATGGTTATTGTGAAGTGTATTTGAAGACGATCAAATTGAACATGTTTTATTCTATTTTTGGTTATTTTTAGGTATAGCATTTTATTGATTAAATATTTAGTTTTTTTATACTTTTTACCCGTAGTATTAAGTATATTCAAGATTTTATTAGAATCAATCCGTAACTTTGCCCTATGGACCTCTTCGCAAGATGCAAACTGTGGTCCAGCAGCACATTCATTTACATTTTGCATTTCATTTTTTAATCTTGCATATATAATTTAATTTAATTTCTTAAAGATGTCAGATTAACATTCTGATGTGGTTGTCAATTTAATTTTGGTCGTATTCTGTTCAAACGTTTAAGTAGTTATCTAAAACTTCTTTTGGCCCACCAAGTGGTCTATAGGAAAACTGCTTTTCAAGAATTCATCGTAGTTACAACTAACAAGCTATAAAAAGACACAAAAGGGTAGAAATAATAGTCCTTATGCGTCTTCTGAAGCTGTGAAATAGTTTGTGTGAGGGACATGTGCATTTTTCAATTAATCAAAGAAAAAAACATCACATCCATTCTGGAATTTCTTAGGAAGTCCATGTGGGAAAAAAGTTTTCTTTTAGTCACATTCCCTACAGTGAAATAAATGATTTTTTTCATGAATAAGCTCACAAACTCGATCCAGTTGCTCAGGGTAACAGCTCATTGGAGAGGAACATTGACAAAAATTGCACACGTTTCTGTTAGTTTCTGCAAAATCATTCAGGAGTTTTAGAAAAGCACAAGTCATCCTTTTACACTATTGACATTTCAAACCTGTAGGATTTTCTACCACAGAACACAAAAGAATAATTTTGTATAATGTTGGTGACCAAACCGATTGCTATCCATTCACCTCCATTGTTTGTATCTCAATACACAAGAAGTGAATGGGTACTGCTGTTTTTGGTTTCCAACATTCTTCAAAATATCTGCTTTTGTGTTCTGCAGAAAAGTCATAAAGGTACGAAATGCCAAGATGGATTGTAGACGTTCAAAGAATTTTCAAGTTTTGTGAACACAATACTAACATATTTTTGTTTCCTCTCTCTGCAGCGGAGCCTCTGCCTCTGATGGACCTGTGTCGGCGTGCAGCGCGGCTGGCTCTGGGACGTGAGCGTCTACAGGAGATCGAGACCTTGCCTTTGCCCCAGTCTCTTAAGAATTACCTCCAGTATCAGTGAGAGCAGAACGCAGGCCCTCGGAACAGACACACTGAGAGGATGCTCGAGATGCTACTGTAACGCCACCATCAGGCCGTGGAGGAAAACATGTTTACAATGTGGCTCACTGTTGGTTTTTCGTTTGTTTGTTTAGTTCTTTTTAATTTTCTTCTGTATGAGTTGTTTAAATTATTAATGGCTTGAGAAGGAGCACGGAGGACAGTGTTATTGGAATGCAACCGGACGCCCTGATTCTTCTGCGCCTCCAGGTGTACGTCTTGACCTAGAGAATACGGTGTTTCAAAAGCACAGTAACCTTGGGATGCCTTTGAAAGCTCACAGTAATAATCCTTATGCTTATTCCTGGATGTTAAGTCTGCAGAGCACAGTCTACGTTCGGGTTGCAAACCGAGACAACATCTTAGACCAGACGGTTATATATCAGACCAGAACACATATACGGACCAGCAGCATTTTCCAGGGATGAATTTGTGGGCACGCACACATGCAAACGCTCATATACAAGCACCAATCTTAGACTTTTTGGTTCTTCCTCTGTGAGCTCAAGTCACTTTTTTCTATCTGAATTTGTACCCTGATTTTATTGTGAGTGTGACATTTTTAGTTGACGATCTATTGACTCTCTTTAATTTTATTTATCAGGTTCTAGTTTCTTTTTATTGGACAGAACGTGCGAGCTGGCACATAGATGAACACTATCATACTCATCACATATGGCTTTCTATTTGAAACTGGGATGCTGCTGTTATTATAATTAATATTATTATTATTATTATTCTGTCTGGATGTTCAGATAGAATTCTGAGGTTGTTCTGAGGCACACGGTGGAATGTAAAGATCTTGTTAGCGTTAACATATTTGAAATGTGAATAAAAGCCAAGTGAATGAGACCGGTGCATGTTCTTGTCTGGATTGAATAAAGTGCTTTCATACAGACGGTACGGCCTATTTACATAACACCTCTTTATTGCTTCTATCATCCCACAGAGGGTTCCCTCTCCCAATTTTCCACTCTTTCTCACCTTCTTACTTTCTGTCTGTTTCTCTCAGTGTCTCTCGCCCGCTCTCTGTCTGACTTTATCACAGTCTGAGCTCGAAAGTGTTATCTAACCTAAATCTGTGACAAACCGGAACATTCTTCTCACCCTCGGCTCCGTTTAGATTCGTGGGAGGTTTTCAACCGCAGTCGCTAACCTCAGGTGCTTTCCTTTAAGTTGCCTAGGCGTGCAGTTATTTGTGTTTTATGCCTTTTAGCTGTTCTTGTTTATTCCAGAAGACAGGAATTTATTATTAAACCTGTATGACTTTCCTTCTTCTGTAGAAAACAAAAATAGATAATTTGAAGAAAGCACTGGTACCCATTCACATTCACTTGGGATGCCAGGGGCCAGCATTCTTCAAAATGTCTTCTTTTCATTTCTGCAAACGAAAAAAGCCATACAGGTTTGAAATGACAAGAAGATGAGCAAATGACACAATGTCATTTATTTTAAGGTCCACAAACTTAAAGTGGATTTTAAGAGAATAAGAAAGGCATTTTAAGAGCCTCTGCTTTAAATAGCGTGACTCAACTAAACAGGAATTCCTTTCCTGTTTAGTTGAGTGTATCTAGATATGTTCAGGCTTATTGTATTGAAAATCAATGCGAGACGGCAAGACACCATCCTCGCACGCCAGCATGAAAATGAACCTCATTTTCTTGCTTCTCTGCTACACATTGGGAATCGGCTCTGAAGTAGTTGAATAACAAGGATCTAGAATCACAGGTCCAAAGATAAGGCTCTGATCAAAGCATTGCTTAAATTCCTACATAGAACGAGCGGCTCCGGATTAAACCGGGACATCGGACCTCCCTATCCTCCGTTCTCTGAAATCTTGAAATAAATCATTAACAAACTGATACAAAGGGTTCAGCGTGTTCCAGTCTTAAAAGAACAACCGGAGCATCTACGTTTGTGTAAAAATGCTTTGGAAACACCGGTTGTTTATGTTTATGTCCTTCATCATTAGCAGGCGATTGTTGAGCTCTTGGAAATGAGTATTGTACTGGTTTCCTCCCAGTGTGGTCCTCCATGCGCTACAAAGCCATTTCCTTAACTTACCAAGGTGAAAATAACAGGGTAAGCCTTAAGCTCATCCACCACTGAGAGACCTTGGGAGAAGGGCGAGACATTCTTGATGTGCTTCCTTCCCTATGGGTGTGAGAGAAGGTATAAATAGGTAGCCGGTGCAATTGGTGGTCTGGTAAAAAGATTTTTGTGTCCTTAGGTTCCACACAGGTGCATCCTGGCCTGCGAGGGTCACGCCGTTACCTAAAGAACATAGTGGTGCGAATCTGTTCTGCTGAAAAGCACTGGAGACCCCCCTTTTGTTTTCATGTTTTTGCTGCAGATATTTCACTAGAGATTCATTTTCATGTTATGGGAGGAAGTGCTAGAGTACAAAATGTTTCTTTTGCAGAACAAAGGTGTTGAAGAGTGAATATGTAAAAATAAAATGATTGATTTCTATTTTAACGCAAAGGGATATTTTACCCAAAAATCAAGCTTTAGTCATTACTCAACCAAAACTGTATTTAGATTTTTTGAGAAAATTAATTATCAGAAAGCAGTTGCACTCAAACACTTTCATTGTATGAATTCAAAGCCGTTGCACATTAATGGGTGCCAGTCCCAATTCATTCTTCAAAATATCTTTTGTGTTATGTGAAAGAAACAAAGTCATACAGGTTTCAAATGACTAAAGTAAATGAAGTTTAATCGGTAAATCATGTAAATTTGACAATTAAAAAAATGGTTGATTTCAATATTTAACTTAAAGTGATAATGAAAAATGAAGCTTCTGTCATCATTTAAATAACATGTTATTACAAGATATTTTGAAGAAAATTAATAATCAATCAAAAGGGCACTAGTTACCTTTCATTGTAAAACATAAAACCGTTGCACATTAATGAGATCCAGTTCCCAACATTCTTCAAAATGTATTCTTTTGTGTTATGTGGAAGTAAAAAGGTCAAACAGGTTTCAATTGACTAGAATAAATTACCACTTTTTATTTAAAATCTGAACGAAGATATTTTGAAGAAAGTTGATGGAACAGCAGTGGAACCCAATCACTTCTTTTACATGGACACCAATACAAGAAAATGGATGCCAGTTTCCAACATTCTTCAAAATATCTTCTTCTGTGTTATATGGAAGAATAAAAGTCATGCAGGTTTCAAATGACCAGAGTAAAATGCTGAATTTTGATATGTAATCATGAACTATAATATTGCACCGTAAGCAGTCCAGGCTGTGATTTGTCATGGGGATGTTTAAGATTTACACTCAATATGGCCCAATACTGAACAGGTATACTAATGGATTTCTTCAGATTAAAAAAACTCTGTGTGCTTTTCTCTCAAGCTTAAGTGAAAAACACACAGGGAGTGAACAGAGAGATGAATCAGATTAGTGCAGAGTCAACATGTTCCCTCTCTCCTTCACTCCCCCTCTCTCCCTTGCCGTTGGTTTTCGGAGCCAGTCTGTATAAATAGCATGTGATCCATCTATTATGACTATAAGTCTCCACTTTCCCAGACTCCTGTTTAGTTTCTCGGCTCCCCCGGAGAGCATAAGAAGCATTAAAGAGTTTTCTAAAAGATAAAATGTTTTGTTTCAAAAGTTAGATGACTCATTGCATATAAGTTAACGTTTCATAAGTTCTAGCATTTTAACCATAGATCAGTTTTTATTGTATTATCAAACTTTTGCCATTATCAAATCAAGTCCTCATACATTTATTTTAGATCACTGGACAAACAAGGTGGTCTTTTGAACAATACGATGGTGTTTAGTGGATGCACAAATAAACAATTTGTAATATTTAACAAAAGAATTTCAGAAATTAAATGATGTTATCTTTTTCTATCTTTTCATTTAAAAAGTAGTTCATATAATTAAAACTTCATTTGAAGAACAGAAAAGAAGATATTTTGAAGTATGTTGGTAACAAGCACCTATTCACTTTTATTAGTTTTATGTCCATATAATAGAAGGGAATGGGTGCCACTGTGGTTTGGTTACCAACTTTCTTTAAAATACCTTCTTTTGTGTTCTAGGAGCAAAACTGTACCTTCATGATTCTTTTTTTCTGGTAGGGTACCCAAACATACTTAAAGGAGAAGTATCACAGACAGTTTCTGTCTATCTTAGGTAAATCTTGAGTAACTGTAGTGTATGTATGTAAACGTGAATATCAGAAAAGTATTTGATTTACTTTACAGCTGTTTAACTGTTAAATGTAAAAGCCGAGCTCCTGTGGGCGCACTTGGGTCCAATCTCCTTTAACATCAACCTGTTTTTAGCACTTATAATGCATGAAACAATGTGATACCCCCTTTAAAACAACCAAAAAGGATGGTTACCACCATACTAAATGTAAATTTAGAGCAGTGTGTACTTTTAAAGGTATAATTGAACTATTTTAAAAAATTTTCAAGGGTTAGCCAGTAAGTCATTTAATCGAGAAATTAGATCAGATTTTTAATCATTTTTTCCATTAATACAAATGCAAAGCAATACGCCAGACATCATTTTCATTTTTACCCTACTGAACCGTTTCCCATTAAACACATCACACTCAATACCTTAGCTTGGGTTTAATGATTTTTGCCATGTGCTAATGATCACTAATATTAATCTTGCACGTGTGTCAGCATGTATTATTTATCTTACAATACAAGATTGCTCTTTACGGATATCCGAGTAAAAGAATGGGAAAACTCTCAAATGAAGCATGTGCACCAGATTCAATTTGTCATGTTCTATGAAATCCAAATGAATTAGGGATGTGCTTTGATATTATGTGCTCGCTGTTCAATTTCTTTTCCCATAAACCGTTCCCAAATGACTCTATGCCAACACGGGACAAGTGCAGGCCTCTTAATTTGAAAAGGGCAAAACGGGCCCTTGGGTTCATCAGTGTCTTTACTGGAGCTGCTCAAATGAGGTTAATTAGCTCTCACAGCTGGGAGAAATGCATAATAAGATCTAACCCACCCAGCACACACACAAATATGAACAGAAATGCATCATTCAAAAGTATAGAAGGAGACAGCGTATTAAAAGATATTTTGAGAAATGTCTCCGGGATTTTGTTTTCATGTAATGGAACTTTAGTTGGTTTGCTTATGAACATTGTTCAAAATATCTTCTTTTTGTGTTTTGCAGAAAAAGAGAAGTTATACAGGGTTGGCTATCTTTTAAACACACACACTCAATACATATATTTCATATTTTGAATACAAAAATGGATGTTTGTACATACAAAATGTGTATGACCAGGGGTGAGACCTGATCCTTACTGGATGATTCATATATGGACAAGGCCGCAGTAAATGTTGACAGTGATGGCGGCTGGCTTAGGAATGGTGATAAAACTTTACTGTGTAATCAATTTTATGGATACAACAATGTGAAGGTTTGTGGTTTGGAGATGTATCGTGATCTACAGAATTCTACAAACACTAAATTCTATTTTAACATCACACACTTTGTGACATATGTGTATAACTGTTTCCTCACTGAGCTTATTTCCAATCCTATTGTGTTGGGAATGAAATCACTTATGCCATTTTGTAAGAATTTCCTATTGCAGGGTTTTGAAGACCTCTAGAGGTATTTATGGAGCAACACACCTTTGCTTTAGTGTTTGTGTTTGTTTAATAACTGTGTGCTGCCCTGTGTGTCCTGAAGCTTGTTATTACAAATGATGTGACTTTCCAAATTCTACTTGTTTTATTTTCAGGGAAAGATTGTGATGAATAAGGTGCAAACAAAAAGGTAAATTAAATGACAAAAAAATGATTTTTTTTATGCAGTTATTAAAATAAACATAGTTAAGGATAAGAATGTAAGTATTTTATATTATATTGAAAATATTGTAATATTTCTATATATGATTTTTTGCACATATAATTTACTTGCAATATATGTAGGTGTTGTCTGAAAGCCAAACTATTTCGAAATCTTTTGCTTCCAACTTCTCTAAGTATTAGGTTTGATTATTTCATGTATTCAATTTAAATTGTATTCAAATGTATAACATTTAAGACTTGTATAATCTTTGCTCTTGTGAAATTATAAAATGATCTTCCAAGAAACATAGGCAAATAATCTATGACACAGATATTTAATTAATCTAAAGAGGAAAATTACTGTACACTGTAAAAATAATAAATCAACTCCAATTATAAATTTTCACATAATCTACAAAATATTAATAATTAAAAATAGCATCATAAAATTAAGGTTTGGACTGCACATTATTCTAAAAAACAGATATTTGCATGTACAATACACAAAATAACCCTGTTCAAAATCTTCATACAGTTCTCAACAGTTAAAAAGTCCACTGGTTTTCAGAAAAATCCAATCCATCAATGAAAACACAAGAAAATTAATTAATAAATTATTATAAGAGGTGTAAACTCACTATACAAAACTGTAAAATAGTCACAATATTATATGGGTCATTTTTCTGTCGCTAGAAAATATTACAATTTTAAAATGCAAAGGTTATAATTCGTTTTTATATTTTATGATGGGACACTATGTTATGTGTTTAATTACACTTTCCTCAGACATCAATGTGGTATCTTTTGATTAAATACATTACATCCAGGGTCCCCTAAAACTGCTGGCTGGATTGGATTGATACCCAGCAGTAGCTATTTTGTAAAATGCAACTCATAAATTAAAAGGTAATCTTACAATGTTGTTTAAGTTTAATGTTAAAAAATTAATGTTCTTTAAAAATATAACCTAAACCTGTGAACAAAACATACATATTCATCAACAAGACAGATCTAAAGATAATATTCTTTCAAAAAATTGCTATAATAGGTGTTACACTTTAATCTGCCTGGGTAATATTCAAAGAATTTCATAAAACTCTACTGTCACAGCCGGCTCACAAAGAAGGAAAGTCACAAAGAAGGAAACTACATCATGGATTTGTTGTGAAATAATGAAATTATTTCTTAGCATAAATCTGAAAGATAAACGGATCAATAAGAAGAGCTCAGGAAAGACACAAGCCGTAAGCTCAAACCAAATGTAAGGTCAAGGTGACCCAGAGGCGCAGACCTCCGGAAGTCCTCCAGAGGAAGGAAGTGCTTTAAAAGGACACTGGCCTCTGTATTATCCAGGTTCAGCCACTTTGATGCTTATATCACCAATAAACCATCGCTACCTGCAAAACGAATAGAACCCAACAGACAAAACAAACCAAAATGAATTTTTAGGGCATATAATGCTATCATGAGCAATCCTTTGCTCAACACCATTATGGGCTCTGGGCACAGTAATGATGGCACTGGTCGTTTCTTCTGCTGTTCAGCTGGATGACAGTGATAGGGCAGGAAGGGAAGAGAATCTAGATTTAGAAAACTGACAGTGCTTCCATGGCCGAACACAATGAGTCGTGTCTGGTCAACAGTGAAGTCTTCTCAAAAGTCAAGGTATGTATTCATTTCTTCTTTTACGGTATGGAATAAAAATTTGCATAACTGCAGCCAAATTTAAAGATGAAAATAGTTAATGTTTTGAGTTGGAATATTGTTATAAACACAGAATATAAAGTGGTATTTGACAAGGGATGTTGTCATATTTAACTTGTTTTCATTCGTACCCCACTTTTTAGGGGATATTTTAGCTGTATGTGTGTTTGTGCAATGCTTATGATCTATTTCTTATTTCTTATACTATTTTATTCTATGTTTCACCCATTCCCGTTTATTTTTTAACCATGGTGCCTTTTTAAATGACATCCATAAATTCCTTTTGTGGTAACATTGAATATATGTTTGTGACATACACGTAATATTTTTCTAGTACTGATAGAAATTTTACTATAAATATTTTACTTAAATTAACAGAAATTTTCAATAGTATATTTAATAAATGTAAAATCTTTAAAATGTACACATTATTTTTTGTGTAAGTGATTTCATAAAAAATAGTATGATAGTCATGCATCCATAATTACCAGTAGGTCAAAATGAATGTTTATTTGCAAAAATATCAAAATATTTGTTGTGGGTTTTAGGAATCACAAGTAAATTCATAAATACATTTTCAAATGCACAAAAGAAACATGAATTCAAAATGTAATTAAAATGTAATTACACGTTTTGGCAAGTTAATCCCCTTATATGTATTTCTTAAATACTTTAAAAACATAACAGGGTTTGTGAAATTGGTGACAATGTTATTTTTTCTAAGTAGTTCAAGACCTTTTAGACTTTATAAAATGGTCTGCTTGTATTTTATAATACATTTGCCATTGAATTACAGACCAATCTGTGTATATTGTTACAGGTATATTTAGAGCACCTGTAAAAGATGTCTATTTCTTCACTAGAACTGGGCATTGCCACTGATACAAATCCACTAGACTGCTTAAAATTGAACAGCAGATGGCGACAATACACAACCAATACATAACTGATATAAAACAGCAAATAAATCAAGTTTTTGGGAGAAATGTTTATGTACATCTGGGGCAAAAACATGCAACTTTGATGATCAAAATTGCCACAATACATTTACTGGCCAATTACTTTTTGCTCTTTGAGAACTTTTTATTGAGCATCAACAAAATATCAAAGTAAATCTGTTAAACAACAGTACTTGTTATTTCATAGAAAGCTATGATATGCCATGATTTAAACCCTGCATTAATAAACCGCAAAATTTCATTGTAACATATGTTCTTTAAATTTTTTAATGCCATTCAATGTTAGTGTACCTGTGATACAAATGGGCTTCTGAACCTCTTTTTGAAGAAATAAATGTGATATTAATTATATGGAGCTCTTTATATCATACCAACATGATATTATAATCATACTAAACATATATTATTATCGTTGTTATTATTATAATTATAATATAACATATTTTATATAATCTTTTTAAAATGTGCTTCTTTTTCTGCACACATATTTTGACGGCCTGTATAGAGATTGCGATCAGAAAGACGAATCTGCTCCTAATCATTCCTATTTCTTCCAAATACATATACAGAATCTTGATCATCTCACCTCCCCTCATTGTCCATCCAAAGCGTGCTGATAGATCTGTGAGGATCTATAATGTTCACATTATGTTTCTCTCTGCTCTCTCCAAGATTCCTGCAGAAACTCCCACATCTCATCAGGCATTAGCTGACACATCTGCCTCAGGCTTGGGTAAGTCCATCTCTTTAGCTCGATGCTCTCTGTGTGTGTTTTCTGCAGGGAGCTTACACGTCTTATCAACTGAAGCTGATGCATCTTCTGCACCTCAAGGTTTTCATGGGCTGATTCGTCTGATTAATGGCGTGTCACCAATGACCCAAAACAGGTCTTTCATACAGTAACTGCTTAAAATCTGACCACTGTTTCCCCCCATTTTTTTTTATTTTAGAAGGAAACAATATGTATTTTATTTTGTTACTGATTTTATTTTGTGTCATGAACGAAGTCTATGAACATTACAGTCTAGGTCTAAAAATCTTTTTGACATCAAGTTAACTATCATAGTGGACCCCTTTTCTGACCTTTTCTGACCCAAGAGTTATCTTGCATGATGTTATTGTGAACTGACAAAGTTCTTTAATTCAAGGCAATTTGTTCATCTTTTTTGACAATATAACATTTCTTGTCAGCAACAAAAATAAGCAGTTACGTTAACTTGAAAAATATATTCAAAACATTTAATATATTTTATTCTGTGAGATATGTTAAAAAAAAGAATTAAAGATCCCACAGTTAATTTATAAAACTTATTAAGTTTATCTAATAAAAAGGTAATTTAAGCACAAAAATTTGTTTATCTTACAAATATATGTTTATATGTATGTATGTATGTATGTATGTATGCATGTATGTATGTACGTATGTATGTATGTATGTATGTATGTATGTATGTATGTGTGTGTGTATGTATGTATGTATGTATGTATGTGTGTATGTATGTATGGATGTTTGTATGCATGTATTTTTTTGTATGTATGTATGTATGTATGTATGTATGTATTGTATGTATTTTTAATGGTATGTTTACTTCATTTCGAGGCTTTAAAATTTACTTTTAAATTGTTTCATGTTAAAACAAAGTGACATTTTTTGAGTGCATTTTTGTGTATCAAGACAAGGTGTTTTAAAGACCTCTTTGCCAAGTTTGTGTTACATTGTTTGTATAATTTTTTGTATTGCAAAAATAAGTAAAAACATTTTTGATATCACAAGGATACATTTATTTATTTTCATATTTTCATATTTTATTTAGTGGAACTGTCTGAGAGAGTTTTTATGCTGTGCCTATCATGTTTACATACTGCATCTTCACTATTCTATAGCATCGAAGAGTAGGTGTGTTCTTAACAATTACAGTATGTATGTAAGTGTCGTATAGCAATATACAGTCTGCAAGGCCAGAATTGTTTACACTGAAAAATGCTTTCACGCAATACTTTGCACAGTTTTTAATTCAAAATATAGTCAAATATAAATAGTTTTAAATGTATAATCATATAACATTTAGATGTGAGTCATTACCCTAATATATTTTATTCAGTGTACACATTGTCATTCTCAAGATATTGCTGTGGTATTTCTCAGCAGATTAGAAAAACAAGTCTTATGTGATATATTATAAGGAGTACAGCTTTCAAATAGGTACAAATTTATCACGCGCAATTCTCACACACCATTTTTTTATAACTATAACAATTACTTCAGAACTATGACTTTTATGCTAACACACCTGAATGTGAAAGAGACGCTGTCACTCATTCTAAGGAAAGTCTTTATTGGTCAATGTACAGAAAGTGCTGCAGTGACCATCAAAGAAGTTAAACAAAACCCTTTACAAAACAAAAGGAGAGAAACATATATAAAAGAATAGTCTTACATGATTTTACAGGGTTGATCTTTTTCAAAGTTCCTTTTTTGTTGTTTCTGCTCTATAACACACATGGTTAAAAAGGACTAGTGAAATGGAGGTCGTGGAAGGTGGACGGGAGGACGTCTCACAAAGCTGACATCACAAGCACAGAGTTTAAGACTTATGGAATGAGAAATCTTAACCACTGCAACAGACATTACATGTAACCCAATGCACATATCCAAAAAAATGCACATCTTCTGGCTAAATGAAGCAGGCGGGGGGTTGAGGGGTACAAGTGTCACCTGTAGCATCTGGTCATCAATTTAACTCTTCACAAATCTCTTTTAGCCTTCTGGATGTAAGTCAAACGCTATACAAATTTGCATTATTTCTACTTTAGTGTATACTTTTATTTCTTTTAGTTTTATTTCAACTGCTTGACTCCTTAACTAAGAAAATACAATCGATCCGCATTCTTTTTCCCTTTATCTAGTTGTAAACCTTCTTTGTCTTCAGGCTTTATTACAAATCTTCAGCTACTTCTCTATTCGTGGTGAAGAAGATCCCATCGGCAGTCAAGGTGAACATCATGAACAATAAGAGAGATCAATACAGATAGAGACGAGGAACAGATATTCCTCTTCAGCAAGCAAGTGTGGATACAAACAGGCCATGTGAGGGATGCAAGAGGAAGTTACGGGTCTGAGTCACCATTCAACTACTCTACAGCTCCGTATTTACAGAAGACAAGCATATAAAAATGTACAGACACTCTTTCTCCTTCTGTATCTTACTGCAAAGAACCCATAAGAAGAATAAACAGGGGTTGGAAAAAGGGTTCTCAGTACTTTACAATATCCATTTAAGGAGGCGTCGATCTAAAATAAACATATTTGCTATATTTGTAAAATGAAAAAAATTAGACTTTCATCGCCCCACAAAAATGAAGTGTTATTCTAAAGAACGTACAACAAAATTTATAAGGACAACCGCAACTTTAGATATAACAGTGTTTAGAAAAGGGGAAAATAATGATGTTAATGTATATATAATCTAAAGAGACGAAAATATAAAAAGCATCCCAGAGATGTTAATTTCTTGTTCACAAATAATAAGGTGGTGTTTTGAATTTGTTCTTGCTTTTGGTGAAATACATACAGGCTTTACAGTGTTTTGGGTGCAACTTTAAATATTGACCAACAGAGGGAGGCATGACATTACAGGATGCTCTGTGGGTGTTGAAAAGTGTCCAGATCATTTTTCTCAAAGACTTTTTACTGGCTTCTGTGTATTTAGTGGTCTATGTATTTACGCGTTTGTGAATGAACAAGTCTATGTCTACACTGGTCTGTGAAAGTGTTTGCATATGTGCGAGACTGTCTGAGCGTGTGTGTGTGTGTGTGTGTGTGTGTGTGTGTGTGTGTGTGTGTGTGTGTGTGTGTGTGTGTGTGTGTGTGTGTGTATATTTGAGTGTGTCGTTCTGTTTTAATAGGGTAACGTAGAGGGGTCCCACTCCAGCTTGCCCTTCACTCTTCCGCTCTGAATATCAGTCTCTTCCTCTTCGTCACTGTCCTCAGATTCAGCGCTAGAGAGATCTCCAGCCAGTTCATCATCGTTCTCATCATCTTCATCCTCCTCTGGCTCATCCTCTCGGACCTCTACAGCGATGTGTGCACCTTCAAGACTCTGACGAATAACACAAGAGGATTGTCATGGTCAGACTGATGAGTTGTACTTTGGAACAGGTACTATAATATATTTCTGCTGTTTTACAAACACTTCATATTCCAGCCGCAATACAATTCAAGCTGAATGGATAATGGGTGCTGCATGCTGTTAAATAACACAGCAATTGAGCGATAACTTGAAGTCTGACCATAAAAGAAAACCGGTTCACAACATAATAGGCATAAGTGTGTGAACGTCTAAAAGCACTGTTTGGGTGAATGTAAGCCATAGAGTTCTCCAAATATTTTTAGTGGTACAGATGCCTCTCCTGATATCATCACTTTAAGCATGCTAAAATATTCCTTTATTATCTAAAAGCAAAGGTCACACACACAACTGACCTCCATGGGATTGACAGTGATGTTGAGATTGGAGTCATCCCAGTCCATCTCTGGCTCTTTTCTTCCGTCCTCACCCTCTTTTAAATCCTCTTGGTGTGCGGTGTGAATTCGATAGATACCCAAGACCACGATGACCACCAGGGCAGCGATGCACATTACTATGACCACTGTTGCAGCAGGAGGGGTACCTGATGGCATATGGGTAGAGGATGTGTTTAGTCCTGCCATGACGTGCTCTCATACATTACAATTAATTTTGTGTACAATACCAGTAAAAAGTTTTGAAACTGTAGTGATTTTATATTTTTTCCACCTTTTAGAATGATATTACACTCAATAAAAATAAATAAGGGAATCAAGAGAATTATGTTACAACAACAAAAATGAAAGAATAAAATAATTTTTTTTTAAAGGATACCCCATCAACTCTGCGCTCTTATTGTTCAATATATAGTGAAAACTCATCTATTTCGAATCGTTTTTAATTAAATAAAATATATGTTTTGTCATGTGAAAAACATGCATGATTGCTAAAATTGTTTGTCTATTAAAAATTTTTTAGACATTTAGTCATGCACCTTCAGATCATTTTTTTAATAATGAACAACATTTCACAAGTGTTCAAAAGCTTTGGACCTGTAGTGTATTCTCGTGCCATAAGGGAGACTTACGATGGACACTTATGGAGTGTACTTTATATACAATAAGACTTATAATTATTTCTTTTGAAATAGCTTAAATGATACTTCACCCAATCTCTTAAAGTAATCATCATAAAGTTGTTTTAAACCTCTGTACATTTCTCTGTTCAGTCGAAAACAAAGGGAGATATTTAGAACAGTTTTAGCTGACAGTTAATGGGGCATTACTGAGTTCCATATTGAAAAAATAAAAATGGTAGTCAGTAGTTTAATTCTTCAAAATATATTTTTTTGCATTCAACAAAAACAGATACAATATTATTTCTCTATGTCAGTCAATAGACTATCTCTTCAAAAGTTTAAGACATTCTGCTTTACCCATAACTGTGGCAAAATTATACTAAAGTGCAACCTTGAGCGGCTTATTGCTTCAAGACGATCCATACGACAATTACGTTCTTGTATTCTTAGGACTTATTCAGCCACAGAGAAATCAATACTATTCCATGTTATTCTTTCATGATTTTCTTAAGAAGGATCTGTATAAATGCATGTGGTCCAAACGCTTTTCAGTAAAACATAATTGACAACAAGAATAAGGGCAGACTTTGAACACAATATGTCATATATAAAGTCAGGCTATGGTGAACAAATAATGTGATGCATGCTGAGATCTCTATTCTAAAGTTACCTACAGGAAACCAAGACATGAAGTATTTCTTTTAAATTGTAATGGTTTTACCTAGACAAGAATTGTTGTAATATTATAAATATATATTTTTTATACAGCTTTGCTATTTTATTTGTTATATTATATAACTTTGCTATTTTATTTTATCTTATTTTATTTTATTTTTATATCTGTATTTTATTATTTGTATCTTTATTGCGTTTTTCCAGCAGGGCTAAATATAACACTGAGATCCCAAAGTCTTCAGAACAACTGACAAGCAATGAGATCATCCTCATGTTCCCAATATATTCACATCATTGACAGTCCTGTTTCTAGTTTGTACTGTAGTTCAGTTCACACAGATTGTTACTTGCATTTAAAACAGACCTGACTACCTCATATATCAGGGTTGAAATCCTGAGAGTATTTTTGGTTAACATGGGCTGTCTGTCACATCTTTGACATACATATGGCACACAGCACACGCTTGGTGGGTTATTTTTAACTGTCAATCACCAATGTTGGGCTGTCAACATCTCTTTGAAAGATGGCAAAAATGTGTGGGTGGGGATAGAAATAAAACTCCCGCATTTAAAGGACAAGATTGGCAAAAATGATAATTCCGTCATCATTCCCTCTCCCTCTTGCCACTTTATAACCATATTTATTTTTTCTACAGAACACAAAACAAGATATTTTGAAGAATGTTGGTAACCAAACAGTGACGGTACCCATTCATTTGAATGGCTTTTTTTGAAGTCTCATTTGGGTATCAACATGCTTTAAAATATTTATTTTACCGTTTAAGAATGTTAAAAAATTGTATGTTAAAAATAGCTTTATACACCTTTACACTCATATGTTACAAGTATGACAACGCATTTATTAAAGGTTACAGAAAGTAGACTGACTTTGTTTGCAAACAAACACGACCATTTGGAGTCACACCTGTTGGTCAATACAACTATCAATCCAAAATAGCCCGTGCACCTATAAGGGTCAAGTGTACGTCCATAAGAGATGTACTGTCCAGGATAGACGGCCTCAGATACAGAACAGAGCGGTTTACCGACCCTTGCAGTAAGCGGGACCGGGAGCATAAGGTCACAGTGCCACCTGCTGTTTTTCCATGTCCCCCTAAAGCAATGCTTCTCTCTCTCCTACTTGAATTCAAAGAGCATACTGCTACGTCTCGCTGCGGTCAGCTGTGCTCCGTGTGCCCTTGGGGAGATCACTGATGTCCCAGGTGTGTGTGTAAGCACGTACATAAAGCGTAATTTCCCAAAGCTCTTTCAAAACCGACAGGCCGCTGACTGCTCAAGCTGGTGGTGTGTGGGAAGATAGTGTTTGTGTTGTGAGCACGCTTATCTGCATTTTATTTAGGTTGGCATCGGCAGATTTGTGGATAAAGCTAAATACTCTCTTTTTTTCAAATGTAATGATAAAAAGTAACAAATAACAACGCGGTGCAAAACAAAGAACACCTTTGTGTGGATCCCATCTGAATATCCGTACGAAACACATGGGATCCACATTGATTACAAGTCTTTCCTATGTCACCACATGTAAAACATGTGATAACCAGGCTTTTACATTGGAATTCATAGGATTCACATTCTGTAAGCGAGTGCCAGGACAATTAATTGATTTCCAGGACCCAAGTCATATTCCCGGTGATATCATACCTGAGATGTGGTCCGAGTTGACGGTATGCACAACCAAAGGATGATGAACGGGTCTCATGTATTGCGATTGAACTGCAATGTGGTTGACATGCTCCACGGCTTCTGAGTTGTGCACGATACCAATCTGAAAGTTTAAATGAATAAAAAAGTCTGCAGGTCAGGACGGTAATATTGCAGAACAAAAAACAAGTGAAAATGATTTGTGATAGAGTAAACGGATGACAAGAATCTCTCAGTACGAGGGCAGGCTCTGACCTCCAGGTTGAACTCATTGCTTGTGTACCGTCCATTCAGCTCCGAGCAACTGAGCCGGAACCTTCTCTCGGACAGACCGCCAGACTTCCAGTTACGGTACCTCACCTGCCTGATGGCCTGTTCATAATGGGCCATGGAGTCTACACCTGAGACCAAAGAGAGACCAGAGTTAGAAAACCCACTTCCACTCAAAGAAAAGAACTTCGGTGGATGGAAAGAGTCTCGAAATGGAACCTCTGAATAAGTAAAGGTCTAAATCCTTCTCCAATAAGTTTAGCAGACAATCACAAAGCACTTTAGAAAATGTCAAGCTGATTCCAATGTTCTCTCAAAAAAGCTAAATGTACAATGTGATTGTTAAAGGTCTGTTAGGGATAGCGAACTGGATGCGAGTTAAAGGGTTTGAGAGGAATGAAAGGGAGCGACTTTTAAAGTTTTCTTTGAAACTTTGCATAAAATGAAAATGAATCGATTTGATTGGACAATATATTTAGAAAACTCGTATATACCTGATGTTTTTTTATTTGTTTTTGCTTTCTCAAATTAAAAACCTATTTCAGCTTTAAGTTCTATAAATATGATGACATGTCAAAAAATTTCCCAATTTACCTAATTCAACCCCAAACTATTTCATGTTATTAAAACTAATCTATTGAAAAATTACAATTAATGAAATTAAATATACAACTACACATTAAGAGACCACTTGTCAAAAAACACAACCAAAATGTTTTTATTATAACATTGGGTGCTACAGAAGAAATTAATTAAAATAAAAATGTGTAAATTCCTTCCTATTAATCAAATTAAAAAATTCACATAGATATGTAAACTAAAAAAATATTTTGAAGGCTACTCAATAAAACTTTTTATGTGTTTATCAGATAAAGACATTCATATAGGTTTGGAACAACTAGGGAGTAAATTGTAACAAAAAAGATAAAACAAAATTATGCTTTAAGAAAGAAAAAGTCTTTAAATTGGTTCTCACACAGAACATGCTACACTAGTTGGGCATGATCTATCAAATTAAAGAGCTAGAACCAAATATATTACATGAAGATGTACCTGAAAAAGGAATAAACAATGCTGGAGATGGAACACTTTATGGATAAAAGGACACCAGGGTCAATATACAGTTATGAGAAAATAATCTGGTGCATGATGGAGCTATACATTTGAGACATGTGGACCAAACCTACCATAGATAGAAATGCCAGAGGTGGAATTGGTTGCGTCCAGATGTTTGCCCAAGAGAGAGCTATGTTGGATAACCAGACTCTCGCTCTCGGGGTCCAGCTCCTCTCCGATCACCAGCACGTCACAATAATCTAGGTTATGCATCAACTCCAGAACACCAGGCCTCCGGGCTACACACACAAACGCACACACCGTTACCGAGGCACAGATGCACAACGGTAAAAATATATGACCTTCCGAAGTATCCACACACAGCCATTGATTGTGTATGAATTTAATTTTGATGATTTATCGTTTCACTACCCTGGCTCAGCATTCGATAAAAGAAGCCGGACACTTTTGTTTTGAACTTCAATGAAAAAGGACACAAATAAAAAACAATTGACTTAGGGTCAATGTAATAACCAACAGCAGGCATTTATAATCTTGATAATAATAGACTAAAATATTACACGAAACCCTGTGAGGGGAAATCTATTGAAGGAAAATTGAGTAAGGACGCGGCAGTTAGACGATTCCACTATGGGCGAAATGTGCAGCTGTGGCACCTCTAAAATGAATGAATTTATAAGTGTGGGATTATGTTAATATATGAGCGGTGAAAGGGATTCATCTATCACCTATGCTGAGGGTGGTGTCGGTCTTGGTGACTGTACTAATGATGTGTATGTCCTTGAACAGGGTCACCCCAGCAGAGGCACTGAGTTGAGCTGAGGGCCAAACCAGCCGCTCCACTCCGTTGATGGTGATTCGAGGTTCGCTGGGCGGCAGCACCATCACTACAGCCTTGACATCTGGTATGGAAATGCATGTGTCTTCGCCGAAGCATCTGTGAAGAGCAGAGCAAGGCAACGTGAAAATTACTACAGCAATCAATGATATAAAAAACATAGATTCAGAATGAACGTGTGTGGAAAATGAATATGATACGTTGTTGGAATGTATATTGGCATCTCCATTTTTAAAGTTCATTTGCAAAAACAAAAATCTAAAATGGATTTAAGGAAATATTAACCAGATATTTAAAAATAAAAATACAGAGAAGTTACACAAAAACACCAAAACACAAAAAATTACAGAGATATGTTTTTCCAAATTAAGTTCTCATTTTAAAACATAAAATGAAGGTTATTTATTACACTTGTGGGTTAAATTAAAAAGAGACACAAAAAACGTACAGTTTCAGGGCACTACAAAAAATAAAAAATCTTCTGAAAAGTAGAAGCTTTTCACCGCATTTCTAAAATATATAAAATTCTGTTAAATATAATGTTAAATAAATATAGTAAAATTGCAATGTTCAGTTGCAAATTGATGCAAACTCAGAAGTATTTTTAACAATAACTCTTATGTATCTTACTTTTTTCTAGCAGAGTTCTAGCAGTACAATATATTGTTAATCACTTTCAAAATATTTTTTTTTTAGGAAAGTCCACCTTTAGTAATTTTCTAACACAGATCTTAACAATTCTTTCAATTAATACAATTTATTTACTGTTGGTAAGTTTTAGCATTTTTCAATTACCCCTGTTTGCATCATTCCTCAAAATGAACAAAAATAGACCCTCAGTAACAAATTGCTCGTAGTTTCTTAATGCTTTATCTTTCATCAGATTTGCATACGCATTCTTGTAATACCCTTCTAAATTTAACCACGTTGATAACCCATCGAGAACTGTGATAGACAATACATTCACAAACTCTACTGTTCCAGTGTGTGTTACTTCAGCCTGTCAGAATCTTCTTCAATGTGTATCTCACCTCTCAGGTGGCATCAACTGAGGGACCAATCAATGATCCAGAAACACACAGTTAGTTATGGACCAGGATGCATAATCAAATAATGGCGAGATGCATCGTGCTCGGTACGTGTCGGCTCGTGTCAGCTGAGAAAGTGGCTCCGGCAGTCAGAAAGAGTGTTGATTAAGACAGATTCACTGAAGCATGTGAAACAGACTCACACAGGCCTGCTGGGGAAAACTGGAGGCCCTCCAGCTTCATTATAGTTAGTATGAGGACAGAATGGGAAAAAAAGTGTTTTAGGATTAACAGGGCTCCTTTCTTCCCAGTGCTCCCTGTAATTACTCTACTTCAAGGGTGAGTCGTATAGAGCGCTTGTTCATTTACTAATTCATTTATTTACTCGTCAGCTAATTAAGAACTATCTGTTTGTTCGAGACGACGGCCCCTTTATACAGCCCTATACGTGGAGTGATCTCCCTTAGGTAATTCCCCTGTAAGCCTCGCCTAAACGCACTCTCAAGTCAACCCGGCGATGGCCTTGAAGGAGAAGGGAGGAGTGCGAAATTGTGTGGAACCAACAAAACAATTACCTCTAATGACCGCAGTAAAACTGACGGAGGAAAGTTTGTGATCTGTTAAAGTGGGTCCCCTTGGTCGACTACATGCTAAAAGACTCGCCGGCATACGCGCTCATTAAAAAGGCTTGTGAAGAGAGGACCAACAGTCTCTCTTTATTTACAGGGTTGATTTACGAATATTGGGAGCCAGTCCGAGCCGGACTCCGGCCATTACAAGAGCTACGGCTCTTTACGATATCGACCCGAGAAGTCTGTTCTTATTTGGGCAATCCTCTTTACCCATGCACAATAGACAAGTATAAAAGACCACCCCTTTTCTTTCTCTCTCTAGCACTCTTTCTCCGCTGATAAGTTTAATTTGGGTTAGTCTCAGCCGAGCACTATTGGATCCAATAGTTTTCATTAGACTGCTGTCAGACAACACAATTTATCTGTTAGTTCACCCTTGACAACAAATGCACATCCCTATAGGGGAAAGGACACTCATGTGCACAATGTGATATTTAAAAGTGCCTCGCGATGAAGTATGAGATTAATTATTGGATGAATTAACTGAGATAGATCAAGTAGATGCTCTTATTGATCATCTTAATGATGTTAGCTCTCGTTGATGTTAGCTTGCATTCGCCAGGCTAACACAGAAAAGAATTACATGTATAACATGAAAAAAGGACACTAAGGGAATACATTGTAAACATGTAACACAATGTGCGTAATATATTGTAATAATTACAAGAACTTATTTTGGACATTGGGTCTATTCAGGTAATTACCAATTTACCACAACTATCATCTCTCACTCTTAATGACTTATTTTATTTAATATTATTTAATATTATATAATTAAAGGAATATTTACTCACCCCCAAATTCATCCAAATCGGTATAACTTCTCTGTGTGGTTGAACACAGAAAGACATTTGAAAGAATGCTTAAGATGTAACACTTCTTGTACCCAACTGACTGCCATGTTTGGTTTCAAGCATTCCTCCAAATATCTTTCTATATGTCCCAACAAACAAAGACATTATAATACATCTAACATTATATAATATAATGTCGGTTACAACACAACCTCTTGCTCTGCATTTTCTATGTTCATCTGCTATGTGATGTTTTCAGTAGTCAACATTTATTGTCTATTCTAGAATGCTTTACATTAGAAAAAAAAGAGATCTTTTAGAAATTAAAAGAGCTATGTCACTATGTCTCTTAAAAAGGAGAGTCCACACTTTCTTTTTAAAATGCAGACCATTACTTCAATGACTTTGTTTAAAACCTGTAAAAATGTCTTTGGTTGGTACAACACAAGCAAATATAGTTGCCAGACTGTTAACAACTGAGATTTATGGGGCACTATTGACTACATATTAGAAAAATATTGTAGGTCTGGGAAATTTAGGATGTATTTAGAATAGCCAATTGGTCTGGGTAACCTTTGTTTATAGTTTACTATGAAAGTCACTTGTACCCCTGAAATCACACTTTTGTGATCAACAGAACAAAACAAATCAACTCATGATTTTTCTCTTTAAATAAAGAAAATGTAAAAATCTGATCTCAGGAGTCTGATTTCTGGAAGAAACCTCAATGAGTGAGCGGAGAGTAACTATTCTGCAACAAGGTCAGTATGAATAAAGATTTCTTATCAAATTTACCAAAATCCATGGACCATGATTTTCACAGGCCTGTAAATCATAATAAGAAGTGTCCTCCTACCATTGTTCTCCTGGCGAAACACCTATCTAGTCTCATCATTTTTTGTTGGAATAAGTTAACAGTTCAGTGAGATTGCATACAGGTAGTCAATAACATACTGATCAATAAAACAGCTGTTCAGCTTTTACTTTAAAAAGACTCTAGTCTCTCTGTTATCCATCATATATTCAGGTCTTATTTCCATAAAAAGATCCCAAATGTCCCTTATTGGCTGACGTCTGCAGACACATTTTATTCCCAAAGGAATAAACACATGAAACATGCAGGCAACTAAACTGAATAAGTTATACATTACAACAATGAAGATGCACTTAATATATGATGGATTTCCTTTTCTGGTTATGATCTCTTTCAGACGTCTAGCAGAGGATTTCCATTAAGACTGGATATTGTGGTGTTTAATGATGTTTACCGCTGTACTCACTGGACTGTGGTGGTTATGTGAAGTTTGCGCAGGCCTGGAGTGGGAAACTGCCGAGAGTTAATGTAGGAAACTTTCGTCATGGCGGTGTTGATGTTCTCCAAGTCATCTGCCTCCATGACCAGCACAGACTGCGCTGGGTTGAAGTGGAACTGAGATGGATCAAGAGAGTGTGAGTAAGAGTCATTTTCATAATCGCGAGAAAACGCCAAAGCAAGGGAGCGTACGGATGAGTCAACGCATTTACATATAAATGAATATGAGTCTGTGGATTGACTAATGTCAAAGCAGTCTTGAATGAATTCAGTGGATATTAAAGAGATAAATAGAATTGAATAGGCAACTGTATAATCTTTCAAATACTACGCTTATGTGTTTGTGGGTGTGTTATCAAGTGATTGACCTGCAGGACCATTCAATAAAGAAAAGCTAAATAATCCTATTCCTATAGAATCAAAATAGATATGTATCATATTTAAAAATAATGGAAAATGTGATTCCATGGCTAGTTATGGGAATTTACATTTTCTCTTTCGATCTAAATAACCATATAGAGTTCTGTGGGTGTACCTTTATGCCTTTGCCAAGACTTTCAAGAGAGCTGATGTCCAAGCCTTCCTTGCAGGCCTGTAGGCAGGAGATCACCTTTTGTGTTGCAATCTTTCCTGGTCGGATAGTCAGGCCTGAGAGGCTTCCACGGAAATACTGTGTGAACCGTGGAGTGGTCACCTCCCCACCTAATAGCAAAACAAATACAAACAGTCAAAATATCACAAACATTCGGTACACACAGTTATTGCTGTGGCACACAAAATAAGATATTTTGAAAAATGTTGGTAACCAAACAGCCCTGTCACCCATCAACACATTCAAAATATGTTCTTTTGTGTCCTGTGGTGGTCCCCTGGTGGTACTATATTACTTTTTTAAATATCTATCAATTTGAGTATAGCACTTGAATTGTATGTTATTAATATTGTAATATTGTAAGTAGATTTATAGTAGATTGAAATGGAAAGAGAGAAAGAGAGTGAGAGAACAAGCTTTTTGAGCCAAGGCCCAAGAAAATGACATCTGTAGTCTATGATTTTTTTGTATATAAGAATCAAACCTCAATTGCCCTTGATACATAGGTTGCATAAACTCAAAAGTGTTTTATGTAAATAATTTTTTAAGTAAGTAAAAAAAAAGTAATTCTTACTTATTAAAAAAGAATTTCTTAAAATGTATGCAAATATAACATATTTTCAATTTTTCAATTATTTTGTATTATTTCCACTAAATAATTTTTTCTAAATGATTTTGTTTAGTTAATATTACCATTTATTGTTTCTAATAAATACTTAATAAATACTAAATAATGTATTGTCAATAAAAACATCTTAACCATAGTTTCTCCCTCATACATCTTGTTTCATTGATCTTTTGGGGACAAAAGATAAAATTGGTGGCAGAGAAGTAAAAAACAAAACAACAAACAGGAACACAAATAATCAAAATGAAAACCAAATAACAAATTACAAATTCAAAATTATTTATAGTCGTTGTATTTCATACTAATGTACAAACAAAAATATAGCAAAGTTAATGCTTTCCAATGGGGGTCACACATATGAGAGATATAAGTTGTTTGCTGTGTAGATCTTAAATGCATAAAAAGGGAATAATTTCATGATATTCTTAATCAGTCCTGTACAGAGTTAGCCCTTGTATCTTTTCATTACCTTTAAGTAAACTACAAATATATTTCAGCTGCAAAATCCTCTCCTTATGCAAGACGTCAAGTTTTATATTTATGAAAAAAAGCTGTGGCGATTGCATATTAATCAAAGAATAAACCTATATCACCAAGAATCGTTATTTCTCATAATAGTAAATTGCGTTCTGGTTATTTTGATTGACAGGAGTTCTGTCCAATCAGCTCGGCTGCTATGGCCAAACAAAATACCTTCCTTTTCCGGTTTGACTGATTTGTCGTTGTGTTTTCTGACTTGTTGCTTCATTTTTTAGCTTGTCATTGTGGTTCCCGTCTTGCTGTTTTGTTTCCGGAGTTGTTGTTGTGCTTTATTGTTTGTTGTTTTGTTTTTAAATTTGATTTTGCGTTTTCTGATTTGTAGTTGTGATTTTTGATTTGTTATTTGCTTTTCATTCTTGTTATTTGTGTTGCGATAGTTGTTTTGTTTTGCACTTCTCAACCACCGTACATTTATGATTAAATTAAATCAAAGTGTAGTGGAAAGTGTACAAGAAAGCAGTGTAGGGAGATAGGTAGGCGGAGTCAACGAAGGACTATCATGCTAGGAATTGAACTTTTGTCGCCGGGAGCAAACTGGCGCAATATGTCAGTATGCTAACCACAAGGTTATTTAACACCACATATTGTGATGGTTTAAATGAACAAACTGAATTATACTAGATCATAAATATACCCTGCAGACGTCAATTTTCCCCAATTCTTTGTGTATGGATATCTTGATACAATTGCTGGAAGACCAGACATCCATCACTACCTAATGGGTACCTATATACAAAAACATTTCAAGTGAGGTAGCAGAAATACTGTCCCCTTCAACCCATGCTGTTTTTCCTCTCTTCCCCATGAGTGATGAGCTGGCAGATTTAGAGAGTCTAATAGCTCCAGATGCAGTCAGCCCAGCACTATCACGGCTAAAGCTTCGCAATGAAGGTCTGTGCTTCCAAGGCTTAATTGCTTATGATTTTAAATAATTAAGTTGACAGATGTTATCAATTAAATGTTATTCCACTGATAAAACAGCAGTGGGACATTTGCATTCGCTATCGTTCTCCCCCTAAAGGACAAACATGCTAATGAGACGACAGGCCTCACATGGGGTATTAAACCTGTCAACGCCAAATCTATTTGCATCGATTGGTGATGGCGTGACGGACCATAATAACAAGCAAAAGTTCATTACAATCCACTATTTGACAAAACAAAGCAGACTGTGCTGGAATGAAGGTAATCCTATTTGATCTGTCATGAAGACAAGAAGCCAAACGTATTTCTACCACAAAAAAGACAAGGATCTCAATTTTGGCCGAACAAATACCCGTCCACGGTTTCCATTATACGGTGTCTTGTCATTACTTTGTTGATTGCGCACGGTGAGAAAGAAAAGAAAGCAAGAGGCAATCTTGCCCGGTAATAGCTCAAAAAGTTATCAGTTGCGGTTTAGTGAAGCTTAGACGCGATTCATCGGGATGTAATGGCGAGTGAACTTGTCCTCAATTCAGGGTCTTTAAATCCTTACTATGGCCTTCACAATTGAAAGAGAGAAAAAGAGAGAATAATAATAATAAAGAAATCTAAATGACATTGACGGATTTTAGGACCCGGCCGCCTGCAACGGCTTCTCATTTTAGCAGATTCTCCATTCTCTCACCACCTTTTATTAATTATTTAGTTCATGAAAGCGATGTTAAGGACAGTCTCTCCATTCAAATGCGGTCATTTGTTCGATTTCAAAGGCTGAAATTGACTGGCCCTGTTTCTTTTTTGATGTTTTCATGCCCGAGTCTCTTTGATTAAATGAGGAATCAGGGCAGCCCGGGGCCAAACATATCACCTATCTCTTGGTATTCGGCACCACCGCTGCTGCGCTCTCGCTGTCATATCAATAATGTAGATGTCTTTTAGTTCAACCCTCTTAAATCAGAGACAGAGATCTGACCACTTCTCCAAATCTGTGGATGCTGATTCATCCCTCCTGTGTCTGCACTGCCAAAACCACTATTATACCATGATTTCATTTTATGGAAAAAGTTTTTTTCGCTGTAAGCTCACCTTGCCAGCAGGCGCCAACGGTAAGCTGAACATCGATCTCTGAGGGGTGGATGGGCCAATCATCCGTCACAAGGTAGGGCTCGTAAGTCACTCCGTCCACGAAGAGCGTCACCGAAGGAAACTCTACGTTGATGACGTAGTAGTGCCATTCCTTATCACAGATCTAGACAAAGGAATGATCAAGTTATAACAAGGTAAATTTTGATTCATGTATGTAAACAGTTATATTAACAAACATTTAAAAAACTAATAATTTATAAAAAAATAAATAGTTACTTTCTCTATAAAAGAAAATAAGCCTTTATTTAACGAAATACATTTGTGATATATAGCTAATATTTTTGGTGAATTTTTTTTAAATATTTGAGTAAGTAAGAATTTTTAAAATTATTTTAAAGTTTTAAAATGTAAATTTTTTTGGGCAAATTGTTTCACATAAAATCACGTTAACAAAAATTGTGTAGAAACAGTATGTAGTAAAACAAGAAAGGCTATTTCAAGAAAAATAAATAAAAATATTCATTCATTGTTAACTTGAGTAATAATGTTAACAATAAAAGCATAAAAAGGATAGTTATAAAATATTAATATTATAATAATAGTAATATAAATTAGGATTGTGTTTTTTCAAACCTCTATGACTATCTTTATTTGGAAAAAATAAGATAATTTGGAAAATGTTGGTAACCAGAAACTATTTGTTCCTATTGACTTCAACTGTATGGACAAGAAACCAATGCAAGTCAATAGGGACTGGCGTTTTTTAAAACATTCTTCAAAATATCTTAAGTGTTCTGCAAGGAACAAAGTCCTCTGGTTTATATAGACAAGAGGGTAAGAAAATGATGACAGAATCTTCATTTTAAGCGAACTATTCCACAATACAATCTTTTTTATTTATTTTTATTATAACTATTTTGTATTTTTTCACCTAACCTTGTGTTTTCCATTTTATGTATTTAACACAAGACAACATGACACTATTAAAAAAAGCTAATAATGTAATAGAACATTTTTTATATATCACCCTTTAAGCTCGAGATAATCAACGTGCGTTAGTTTTATGGCCTTAATGAAAGTGAGGTTTAACTTAATTTGCCTTTATTAGCTCAGCAATTCGTCATTTCTCATCCGTCTATTACGTTAATTGAGTATAATTATGATCAGATGCTTATTATAGGGACCAGAGATGTACAAGTGCAAGTAACATCAAATCGGTTTACGTATCAATGCAAACAAATATGCCATTAATAGTTCATTTATTAATTATTTTTCCTCCACATACTATACGGTCAAATTAAAATACTCTATGCATTTCTAAGAAAGAAACCATTAAATGAAGAATATGTGAAGCCTTAACTAGATATCCTTGATTCCTTGATGAGTGTTTTTGATCAACACAACCAGATTTAACTGCCTCACTTTACCCAATCCAACTTTCTCATTCAAATGTCACAGCGCAGATAACTTGCCTCTTGCTTTTTCCTCCTTTTGCCAATTTTACTTTCACTGTAAGAAGCTACAATGTTTGGCAAAGGGCAGGATGAAATCTGTAGACTCAAGCTAGACTCAAACTCATCTGTCTGCATGTGCTCAAAAGCACTTTTGGCATTCTCTAACGTTGTATTTATAAACACTACTGCTCAGAGATGGGTTTTATCATAAGTCCAAATGAACCTACTTAATGGTTTGGCACATACTCTTTAACCAAGAACTAATCGATTGGAGAGTTGTCAGATGACTACTCAACCATTCGGCCACCAGTCTGTTTATAGCGAACAAGAGATCTGTTATTAAGTGTAGAGTAAATGACATGTGGAAAAATCCATGAAATCTTAATAGCTTGCTCAAACTCGAAACACAGTGTCATTCATTCTCTTAGGAATAGTTTGTGCACCTGTGTTCAAGTCCAGGACATTGAGAGGCACTCTGAGAAATTACATTTACATTTAGCCGTTTAGCTGACGCTTACAAGTGAGGATCACAAAAGAATCAATCAGTACAAGAGGTAAAAAAAAGCATGCAAAAGTGAAATAATACAGATCCTAGTTAAATAAAGCAGTAGACACGAGCCAAGTGCAGTCAAGGACAGTTTTTAATATTTATAAAATAGTTTTTTGGGTATTAAAGTGATAGTTCAATCAAAAGTTACAATTAAGTCATAATGTACTAAAAATCATATCATTTCAAACCTTTTTGACTTTCATTGTACCGAAGATCACAAAAGAAAATATTTTGAAGAATGTTGGTAACCGAGCAGAAGCAGCACCCTTTCACTTCTTTTTTAAGGAAAAAACCCAATGTAAGTAAACGGATGCCGGTTACAAACATTCTTCAAAATTTCTTCTGTGTTATTCGGAAGAAAAAAGTGATACGGGTTTGAAAAGTGTGGAGTTTAAATGATGTCAGTACAGTACAGTCAAAGGGATGGGGTTTTACACAAGTCCAACAATAACTGTTTTTATTTTACTGCGTTTCGGTACATTCAGCCAGCCACTAATCGATTGGACAGATGTCAGATGACTAGCCAACCATTCGGTCCCAAGTCTGTTTATAGCAAACAAGAATACTTACAAATGTATTATTAAGTATAAAGTAAATGACACGTGGAAAAATCGATGAAATCTTAATGGCGGTTCATGTGTAATCAACCACAAGTAACTCTGCCACCTGCTCGTGTTTACAGGGAACTGAAATGAGTTCATCAGCACGGCAATAATATCATAATAATAATTTGCCAGTGGTATAGTGCCGTAAACATGCAGGCACAAGTGCGGGCGTGCCGTGCTCCATATGGCACGGAAGGATCCTGGGTGGATGTAGGTGAGCTGCTGTAGAGAGGAGTTAATGGAGAGATGCCTCTGTATCTAAACCCGGGTCTCCAGAGACAAGATCCCTGCCTAACTGCTGCCTCGAGGGACAGATCTCAGTCTGCATTTCTCTTCCCTCGTCATCTCTCTGTTCCTGTGGAATAGATTTCCTGTTTATCTCAACGGACTCTTTCTTTCCTGTTCTATGCAACCTGTTTATGTCCTTCTCAATGTCACATTTACAAACACTCAAAGGCTTGCACAAGGTGTCATTCACTCTCTTGGGCATTGTTTGTGCACCTGTGCTCAAATCCAGGACATTAAGGGGCATTCTGGGATATTAAAGTGGGATACTAAAACTTCTGTCACATTTTACCCACATTGTCTTAATTTCAAACTGGTTTGACTTTTTTTCTAAACAGAACACAATATGAGATATTTTGAAGAATGACGGTAACTGACAAGCAGTGGCACACAATCACTTCTATTGAATGCACGTGAATGTGTTCCACTGCAACACATTCTTCATAGTATATTCTTTTTCATTCTGCAGAAAAAAGAGTCATAAGGGTTTCAAAAGACAGGGGTGTGATTTAATGATTACAGACTTTTCATTTTTGGGTAAATATCACTTTGAAATCTGTAAAATTTGACCCTGCCTGTGAAAACCCTGCTAAAGTTATTTTTTGTGATTTACATTCTTCACAATGTAAGGAACAATCTGTGAGAATATAACATCAAAATCTTTAATACTGGCTGATTGAGATCAGGTCGAAGAAAATCATTGTGAAAGTAATTGGTAAGATTAAATTGTATTGTTTTCTCTGATTAGATTTTCAGACGTGGATCTGGTTTTTCACAGGCAAGTTCAAAAATTTATTTTCTTTAACTTGTTTATAAGGCAACATTTAAAAAAAAACTCCTGGCATGCATCTTACAATGCAATGAGTTATTTAACTGAAGACTTCATTAACAATTTTCCAAATTTGAGGAGGATTTATGATCCTGCATCGCCGGCCCATTACAAAGTAGAAGCCTTCTAAAGACTCCAGCAGTGGCTTTCTCTGAACGAGCTTATTTTTGCAATGTCCAGTGTCAATGAGGCATGTAAGCAGAAGCATTAGCGCCGGATAATTAAACAGCCCATGCCACGTCTCTGAAAATGTGCTTCTGCTCAGAGTATGAATATGAATAGCCTGTGGTAGGTAAACATGCGGACAACACTTGAAATTTGTTAATTGTGTGCACAAGCCGTGAGGGAAATGTGTAAATTGCGAACATGCTTATCAACTTTGGAAGCTGCCACTGAGGTTTATCAGCCAGTCACAGCACTCACTTTTCCTCCTACATGTGTAAACATGTCTAAACGCCCTCAACATGCTTTTGAATGACATTCATACGAGCACTGCTTAAATCTCAAGCCATGCAGGCCTCATCCACTCGCATCCTCCTGAAGGTAGCCAGATGGAACGCGAATTATGTGGGTCCATGCTATGGTGCTGATGAAAAACAAGAAGCATTAATCTTGGCCTGACAGGAGATTATTTTGGCTGTTTCAGTTCACAAAGCCACGCGCCAATAAGGATTAACACGCGCCAACAGTACAACCTTTGGCCTACACACTATAAAAATATTTGATGTGTCTTAGTCAATCCTTTAAAGATGTTAAATATATGTCTTCAATTTAAAAAGTATGACCCAACAGTTAATTTCTCAAAAATGTACGAATAGTTTTTTTATGTTTATGTAATAAAAAAGTATATCTGAAATTTTTTTATTTGTTATTAACACAAATATTTTGATAATTTCTAATAGAAATATTGTATTAATTAGAGTTACTTGATTGTTTTGCATACATATACACACAATTTAAACAGTATATTTACTTCATTTTAAAGCTTTTAAATCTACACATTTTTTTATGTTAATTGTTTCAAGTAAAAAAGGTAAAACATTTAAGTGCATACAGTCAATGTGTGTTTAAGTAGAGGAAAAGTGTTGTTCATGAACACGTATCTCTTCCAGTGTATCAGTTTGACAAATTACCGATTCACAATTTTTGTCCAACTGTTTTGCGCCTGCAGCTTTACAGCCGAATAGGAAGGTAATAATTGAACAGACTTGCATAACATTCACACTGTTACTTAATAGTAAAATGTTTTTGATTTATTTTTACAAGTTATAATGTGAATTGATATTTATCCTTAAGAAAAATGAATGTTTAAGGAAATGTTAAACAGCACATTTTTTAAAACTAATAAATAGGCCTAATGTTATAATATATTATACGTGGGTGATATATGGAATGATAAAATATAACTAATATGTGTTCAAATAAAATGTTTTTTTTATCTTTGATCGTCTATTTGCATTTGTTTGCAGAAAATAGAAACTGGGGAAAAGGTCAAAATAACACAATAGATGCTCTGTGTACTCCAAATACTTAAAAGTTTGTGTTTAAAGCACATACTTAAAACAATATAACAGTAATATATTGTTTCAAAGTATTTGCTTTAAATAAAATGTAAGATAAGTTCAAAAATGTTTATATGTGACATGAAGACAGATAGATAGATATAAACATAGAAGAGATGCATAGTACATGGAGGACATTCAATTACATTCTACCTTTCTCTTTATGTCTATATCTATGATTATATCTCTATTTTTTTCTGTCTATAGCTGTAGAAATAATAAGAGAAATAATAAGGATCTTTATTTTTTTTCCGGCTATTTTTGTCCTGTCTGTTGAGTTTCAACAAAATCAAACCTCAGGATTGACAAAGTCATCCAACAGCCTGACGGCACACATGAAATAAAAACCCCAGTTATCACATACATTTATTTGTCTAAATACATGTATCAATATTAATGTTGTATTGCTCAAAAGATGGCAGGCTGGATGTACGGACAGTAACTGAACTGCTTTCAATTATGAGTAGCTTGCATCTGTCAAGCTAGTTTCAAAGTTGCTTTCAAAACACCGCATCCATCCTCGGCTCATTCTACCGTTTCTGCTGCAAACATTTTTAATCTGTTCTCCTGTCAACAAACCGCATTCACGACCTTCGTTGCAAACAAATAAATGAGGGCCAGACAGCGAACGAGAACCGGAACACAAATCACAGCTAGAACTATACATCTCTTTCTACACGCTCCAGCATTATTGTGTCATGTTGGCTACGGGAGAGAAATGCCTCGCAGGCAACGGCTGCACGGGGCTGTTCCTCATTCAACATTTATGCATTGTGTTCGCCACCCTCTGCTGCTGCATAAGCAAGAGCTTGGATTCAATACCTAGTGAGCTGCCACGGTTCCAACGAGGGCTGATGCCTACCTATCAGCCCACCTTGAACCTCTTAAAGGGAATGTTTTGATCTGGATATCTTTGTCACTGGGTTCATCACGATGCACGATGGAATTGCTTTTACTGAAAATACAACCCAGTCTCACAGAAGTTTGTGATATTGTGAGGAAATTTCAAATCTATTAATACCCATTCAAGGACACAAATTTCTCCCTTTTTCTGTGTCTCAGCACAAACTTTTTGGTGTCACCAACACAACCTTTTCGCATCATCAGCACTGTTGTTCTTTCAATACACACATTGCATGTGTATGTAAATATATATATATATATATATATATATATATATATATATATATGATATCAAAAGAGGTCCTGAATGGTTGGCTAACAACCATTCAACCACCTTGCGGGTGGCAAGTGGTGGCAAAGCAATGAGACATGGCTACCCTATCACCGGCCTTTCACCCAATGCCATATGGGAAAAGTTTTTCCCACAAACACAAATGATTTCACGAAGTCTCTATAAGACTATGTTGTAAAATAACGTTATTTTACAATTTGTCCAAAACAAAATAATTTTTGGAATGAAATCATATTACTAATTTGGAATAGCATGCCGACATCTTTGCAGCATCTGTGGGTAAATCTAGAAAGATGCAGCTTTCCAACTAAACCTTTCCACTTTGTAACTCTTACTGTCCATGGAGTGTTTTTTCAAAGGGACCGAATCGTCCTAGAAACTTGGAAAAGAGGAAATCGTTACCATGGAAAACAGTTAGGAGCTGGCATTTAATCAAAGAGTCCAGGGACTCTAACCGTAGGCTTGGGAGGCGCTATTCAAGCTTTCATTATTTTCTTGATTGAACTGCAGATTAGGATAATTTTAGGTGCCGCTTTATCTATTTCATCATCTGGGACTTCAAATGGCCTTGTGGGAGAAATGATTTGTTCTATGTCATTACTGGCAAAAGTAAAAGTGAAGAAGTGCTTTCCCTCTATTCTTGTTCGGAGGTGTAGATACACATCTCATTTACCAGAAAGAAACGTGCAGGAATAGTTGGAAAGAGATAAAGCTTGAAAAAGTTCAGGATTAGGTTAGATCGTCTGATAGCTCTAGCAAATTGTGCGAGGGTGATCGGAACAATAAAGGGCATTGTGGGTGATTGATAAGAGAAGTTTGTTGCGCACATGTTTGGGGACCATCATTATTGAACTTGCATCGTAGACCCGACTCTCAAGGAGAAAGGTACTTCTCAAGCAGCGTTTTCAAGTGCTTGCCGCTGATATTCCTCATGAGTCTTATCCAGCGCAACAGATGGAGCATGGCCAAAGAAACATATCTGACTGGGACTTCTCATTAGAATTAGATTCTTGTGCAACTCAAACTGAGGAAGTCCATCAAAGAGACGCTACGAACGCTCACATTTTAGATGAAAGCCCAGTGTCCACCCGCTATTTGATGTGCTTTCTGAAGGAAAGACAAACAGCAGTTTACTCATTGGAATGATATATACTAAGAGGAAAATAACAGTTCTTGGGCCAAGATTATATGGGAGTGAGTAGGAAAGAGCGGATTTAAGATGCAATGGTCTGGAATGTTGGTGCTGTGGTTTTGTTCAGGACAGAAACAAATGATCAAGCACTGGAGAGGGTTGGCGTTTTAAATAGAATCTCGATTCCATCAGAGACAAGTTCCCAACTGATTAAGTTTGGAGAGTTTTAATGGGCAATATTAAAATCTCTCCACAGGGAGGGGAAAAAAGACATGAAGTGGAAATGGATGCTTGATAACAGCGATCAAAAAATGAATTCACAAGAGAAAGGATGACTGAATTTTTAAACAGCTTAAACTTTGCACAAATTTTTACTCAGGTCTATGCAGATCACCTGCTGGGGTGGAAAAACCCTTTGAATCTTTTGATTGGCAGGCCATGAGCTGCTTTATGTTTAAAGAAGTTAAATACAGTCAGTGGTATGTTTAATGTACTTCCAAAAAGTTTCTTTACTTTTCATTACTTTGGGGCTAAAAATGAAAAAAGAGCAAACAATACGGATCACAATTACAATAATATGTGTGAACTTCGTCATTTTTTAAATTCTATACTACTAGTCAAAAGCTTTTTCGTTCATGCATTCACATTTTCCACATTTTACAATATTCAATTCTTCAAAACTATACAATAAAACAAACTTCCGGAATCATGTTGTACTCTAGCTAAAAAAAGAAATGTATTAAATATACAATTAAAAAAAATGTAACGTGTTATAAGTCATCCATTAAGAAATATTGAATAAAATTTAAGTCCTAAAAATAATATTTTCATTCAAGTGTCCCTAGATTTTAACCAGCAGAATACAATAAAAATAAATTTAGAAAAGTAATATTTGAAACTGTATTCCATAGCTTTTGCCTTTATATTTCTTTACTTTAAGGGTGTACTTTAAGTAGACACGCAACTGCATCAGTAAATGCATTCCGATCACCAATGGTACTCTGTGGACCTATTCATGTACAAGAGGTTGATGGGGTAAATCACCTGACAGGTGGGGTTAAGGTTAAAGGGGGTCATTGTGTTGTTGCTCAGTGCTTTAATGCTTAAGACACATATAATAAACTGTTGGCTCAAAGGGACCTTGGTTCGCGTCCAAAATGGGTGATGTTCTGACCCCCCTGTGTCTCTGAACCTTTTGCTCTTGTCGGTCACTTGTCTTCAAAATCACGGTTGACAGCTTAACCAATAAATATAGAGTAATAAAGACACATAAATCACTTTGTTCAGACAGATTCTGATTGCAGATTAAATTAAATAAAGTTTATTAAAATAAATAATTTATGTACAGTCTAAATTTTAAAGTTAATTCAGAAAAATATTGACTGTTTTTCATCTTACCTTATTTTTTTGCGCTGAATTTAATAATTATAAAAAATCTATAATTCATAGCTACTTGCACTGTATTTAATAACGCAGTTAGGTCATCTATATCTACTTTTATTGCTCAACTGGTTACTATTTAACTCCTTAAAGAACCCCTGTTTAACTTCTTATCAACACAACAGGAAAAAACATTCCCGTCAGCATAAAACTAGACTGTCACTCTTTTTATAGCTTTCATAACAATTACAAAGAATCTCAATAAAGTCACAACACAATGAAGAGTGACAATTCCATTTCTGTCTCTCCAGTGCCACTTTAAACCCACACGTACTTCGAGAGAGAGAGAGAGAATAAGTGCATTTTACCTCATTTACGTGTGCTCGTATCCTACATGCCTTTTACAAAAGTCCCCATGGAAATAACGTTTCATTGTTGAGCTTTAAAAACATCTACTGTAGCATTTATATGCAAATTGTACACGCTTGTACTTCACCGCAATGACAACAATGCAATAATATTATGCTTTGTTCGGCAAACCTAAAAATCAAGCAGGAAAAGATTATGTCTTTTGCGCTCACGCTATGATTTTCTCCGTAGGCGTAAGGCCACTAGACCAAGATTTGTATTCTTGTCTGTTACTTTGTTTATACAGAGAAAATTTAGGCCTCGCTGGGGCCAAAATTTAAAAATGAAAGTCAGCAGCCTCCACAAAACAGACCTAATGAACCAATCACCCAAAACGAATGATATTCACAAAATATGGCAACCTGCTTGGCTTTGTGCTAGATTGAGATACAAAGGTGCACGGACATGCTTTGACTGATGACTGACACGTGCTGTTTTTGAATACATATTGCATTTGTTGTTGTTTGTTTAGCGTTGGATCAGTTTGAAAGCTACAGTGTGCTAACAGAGGTGGCGTCGGGCCTGCGGTGCATTGGAAGGTGACTATAAATTACAGGCTGACAGAGTGAGTAATTAGAGCAGGAATTAGACTGTGCCCTCCAGGGACAAAAGTCAACTAAAGAGTGACCCCTCCCAAGTCTCCTAATTTGGATCCTACACTGTGTAAATTAATCTATACGGAGCCCAAGGCAGGAGAAAATTGTTTTTACAGTAATAGATATATAGAAATTGGACAATGGTAATGAGGGTCCGTGCGAGTACAAGCATGCATGCTGATAGATGCATATTAAAACTACTCTTTACAAAAAGTACAGTACTGTATATGTATAGTATCGATACAGCAAAAATACTGTTTACAGGGTTGACAGATCTTCGTAACAAACCACCCCTATTGCTAATCAAAACCAGCCCAATGAATGGTCAAATGTTCAAAATAAGCCACTCCCTTTAATGATATTAACCCTCACTATGTTTTATAGGGGGCTGCTCGATTATGACAAACATTATAAAGGTAATATTTTGCCTCAAAATTCGGTGTAGTTGAAAGTCGAAATTGATATTGCAAATCAATTATGATTCATTGCATCATCGTATTACACTGAAGTTTTCATAAACATGATTCTTCCCTGAACAGACATCAAAACCCCAACGAAACCATTTACTAATAAAGAACAACTGGTAAGAACCCATATTTGCTGGAAATTTAGAGACCTGGCAACCCTGACAATGCATGGTGTTGAATATCACCATATGGAATGGTTCATATATCCCTGGGATTATGTATTCATTATTTTAATACCGTGAACCTGGTAAGGTCATAGCATCTTCATTTTGATAAGGCAGTGAGGCACTTGGCACATAAAAACAAAAAAGGACACCCCAAATGAATATTTCTCTGTTACGCAAATTGACTCACAATATCCATTTACCATGTAAACCCAACAAAAACACCATGGCCTTTTTTGAACTCACATGTGCAGTAAGACACACAGCCATCTTCTCTTTGAGCAATACAATCTCACTCTCGCACATTTCAACAAAGCCGACATCAGAATGCAGGCGGGTTAGGTGAGAAAAAGTCTCCCACTGGGCTGTTTAATAAAAAGCCACACACAGTGGTGAGCAACAGTCGCCCTACAGTCTGTGCCACATGGCTTCTAACTTATTAGTATGTCAATAATGATACACTTGGGTCTGTATGTCCTCCTATGTCCCGGGGGGAAGCGCATGACTGAAAAACTTTGAGTGAGTTGATATTTCGCGGCGTCTCAGCGTGACAATACGTGTGTAAGTGAGGGCACCAGTGTTTGCATTTAACGTTCCACGTGCTTCTGCATTTTTTTATTCTGTAAACAACATAATGAGACAATAAAATACTCAACTAATGAGCCTGGGGCCATCTCTAAGGCACAAGCCTGCTTAAAATGCAATGGTATCGTTCATTGAGACGCACATACACATGCATTGGTCTCTGGAGGTAAACATCCTTTTTCGGTGAAAGTGCAAGTTCAAATTCTATATTTTCCATTTCCTATTCTAGAATGTGATGAGAAGCTGTTGTATTTTCCCAATCAAAAACGTCAAATGTCTGGAGAGTGCAAAAAATAGGGGATATCATCATATGACCTTTTCAAGGATTTCAAAGTATCTGCGTGGCCTTGGAAATAACTCGATCTCTTTGAAAACCTACCATGAGGGCAGGTAAACCATGTGCCATTTTAGCTCTTATTTCTTCAATCCAAGCTGACTTCTTTTAGAGGAAATTCTGCTGTTAACCCCATACACTGGCTGCTTTATCAAACATGCTTTGTTGACTTCACCTAAACATCAGATATATTTATGGTTTCAAGGGGTTGTACTACCCTACAGAAAGGACTTTGTTGGCATTCAACATGGCAGTAATCTCCTTCGCCATCACTGATGTCACCATATTAAAAGATGGGTTCACCCAAAAATAATTATTCATATCATTCTAATCTTTATATATGTATTCCTTAGGACAAACATAACGTGAGTACATAGCCATGCTGACTGTAGGTTGGGTCTGCAGTAAAATCAAAGACTTGGCAATCTTGAAAATGCATTATAGTAAATATCCAATTGTATCCAATTGATACAATTGTTCAGATGATACCAATGTCTAAAAATATTGTTACCATGGAAACCTTCCAATGGCATTGCACCTTAAACTAAGTGAGTGACAGGATGTAAAGGCCGATATTTTGAGCAATGTCTGGCTTTGTGTAGATAAAGTCAAAGTCAATGAAGTGTCACACTATTTGTTTCCAGTGCTGTTCAAAGCACCTTCTCTTGTGTTTGTGTTGAAGAAAAAAAGTCATACAGATAATTTTTGTGTGTTTTTTACCGTATTTACCATGCAGTTACATCTTCTACCAACAGGAGCTTACCTTTAGTAGACTTCCCTTAAAAGGTACTGCAGTGTACATGCATGGTATTGATACAGCAATAGTAAAAGATGGTAGAACCATTGGACAAATACAATTTACAGAGTTGCCAGATTTGCGTAACAAAACCCCTGTGCCAAAAAACCCCAAAACAATTACTCAATAAACCTGACCAGAATATTGTACCAAGACTCTTAATATGTCTTAATATAATTTTAAAATTCTTTATATTACAACTTTATAAAACAAATATATATCTAAATTTTTAAAAATCTTTTTATACAATTTGGTTGGCGAAAGGGATGGTTCTGTTACACAGATCTGGCAAACCTGTCAATAGTATTTGTGCAATGGTTCTACCATCCATACCAGCAGGGACTAACTACCAGAAGGCAAGGGAGAGAATGAAAATGCAGCGAAAAGGAGGTTGTGGATGGATGGGGTAATCGAAAGCGTGGGGGTGAAAGCCTGCAAAATAACTCATGGGTAGTCATCAGAGGAACCGAGGAACGAATCTCTCCCGCCTCTCGGTCCAGGACTGATGGGGGCCGTGGAGTTCAACATTAGTTCATCAAAGCTTAGCACACACCAAATAAACCGTTTCATAGCAACATGTATGCCTGTTAAGCCCAGCTTCTGTTGAGCTCTTCCAATTTTATAACAACACACAAATCCACGTACACAAGTCATTTCAGTACAAATACATGCACACCCGCACACCCGCACACTTTTATCTAAACACTTCCTCTCACTCCTGCATTTTTGATGCAAATCCATTTCACTGGCATGGTATTGGGACAGTGTGAAAAAAAGCTCTGAGGCAGGGAATATAGCCATGGTACTAAAAGAGGTCACATTGACCAAACACAATGCAAAGAAATAATTTACTATTTAAACACAGGTCTAGAAAAAAAACAATTTTTGCTTGTACACAAACAATTAACATATGAATTAGAAGCAGGCAAATTTCAGAACAGATTTTGCTAAAGAATTAGAATTGGTTTTCTGTAACTTGAGCTACAGGCAAAATTCCTGTTGAAATGAAACGTGGTAGGTGGGAGGGGTAAAAACGCACCACCAAACATGCAGTAAGAAGAACAGGGGAGACATATTTTGCTTTTACTATTTTTGGAATTTCACAAACACAATTGAGGCATGAGAGAAAATGGCGAAGATGAAAGGCAGGAAGAAAACCCTCGCTTCTTTAAGCACTCAATGCATGGTGAAAAATTGCAAAAAGTCATAAAAGTAGGCGGTCATGCCTGACGCTGATGGACGAGCAAAATTTGCTTAGCTAATGTGGAAAAAGAGCTGCAGAAATGCATTATTCAGAGGCTCATGATTATTTCACACAGCTAAGCAGCCTTTAGGTACATCACAACAGGCCATGATTATGGCAACACATGAGGCATGAATAGGAAAAGAATGCCAAAATGCCCTGTGATGCATGAGGTAATGAAATAAAAATATTAAATACATTTTTGCAACTTATGAGGCTCGAGATAATAATTTATAGTCATTAGTTCACTAGTAAGTGACATTTTAAGTATGCTTCGGTTTTGTTTTGGCTCTCAAAGAAAGTTTGAATCGTTAATAAATTAAACGCATTATCGGTGTGTAGCATTATTTAGCCTCTGAATTCTAGTATCTAGTTAAAGGACAACACATGTTGGGTTTTTAAATTAGTTAAGTGTTGTCCCTTTTGTTTATAAACAACACAAAATCAACATGCATTTATAGCATACAAAATTATAGTGTCTAAATTCCATAACACAAAGATGTTTACGTTAAAACTTTTTATCACAACATTTTTGTAAGTGTACTCTATCAAGATTTTATGAACATCTGTAAGCACGAACATATGAAAGTAAATCAACACATTTAAACTCCTGGTCAAATGTTCTGGAACATTACTTATTTATGCATTCATATTTTTCACACTTTATAGTAAATATATAATATAATATAAATATAATAACTCATCAAAATTAAAATATAAAACAACAAAACTATTTTATATTTGCCCATTTTCTGTCTCATCACCTTTCGACAAGAATTTGCAGGAATAATTTCATGTCATTTTAATAGGCAGCTTATTAACGTCTTGCCCTGAGATACCTTTTAAAGAATTTTAAAGAGTCCCTTTCTATGGGCTAATACTGGCAGTTCTTTCTTTAATATCTACTCATGCATTTTAAATAAAATGTAAGTTTTGATCTAAAAAACATGAATGTTTTTAAAATTATATTTTTGCCTATTGAAAAAATGTGGGCCTCAATTTAAATTTTGAATTTTAAATATACAGTCATAAATCTGTATATTAACACTTAAATACCCAAACTATAGAGGTAAATAGTTGAACTCTAAATGAACCTTAAATGAAGTATATTTCCATACATTTCATTCATACATATTGACAAACATCTCTTAATGCTACAGATGGACAAATTACTATCCATAAATACCCAAACATGAATAATATTACCTTCATGTATAATATAACCTATAAATGATACATATATAAACACAAGATACTGTGTAACGCTCCATGAAATCCTTGTATATGAGTGGAAAATCAAGCAACACAAACAACAATTGGTTCTTTCTTTGTCAGATTTAAATGAGCTCAAACAGCAGCAAGGCACATCTGTTTGTCTATACTTTAAGTTTTACAGCATCTGATAAGCTCTGTGTTCTCTGTGAGATCTCATTATAAGTCTTCATGTATTCATTAAAGCAAGTAAGCGGTCATGCATAGAACGCAATCCATCTTACACAAAACAATACAGCGTCTTAAGCGCATTGCCAAAGGAAGCCACAGATGTGGGGTGTGTAATTGCAAGTAGATAAGCGTACAATGAATGTCATATTGACAGGACTGAATGTAATTTTCTGCCGCAGCGGCGCAGGTCGATGCTTTCGGTGAGACGGGGATAAATGACACTCCAGCTCGGGCGCTCTGATGCTGACACCAATTGGTCGAGGGGGGACATGCTCTGACCCTGATGCACACCAAACTCAGATCAATGAGCAACGTTGTCGATACAAACAAATCTTTGACTATTGATTAAGGCAAGTTTATGAAAGGGCCGTAGAGCGATTAACAAATGATTTGTCTCACGCCTGTAAAGGCGTTTTCATAGATCTGATGGGATCTCGTCGACGGGCACCATATGTCTTTGTTTAATGGCCACTGCGGAAAAAAGAACGATGGCTCATTTTTATTGCTTTAAATCAATGCTACCGTTCGGGCTGTATTGCTCACTTTAATAGACACGGCCTTGTCCAATGAACTATGTGTGCTGACACCGGAGGGAGGTTGTGGACTAGATCACAGCTTTTATTCCAAGGTGACAGTATTTAAATGAAAGCAATACTTTATCCTAAAATGAAAATGATCTCATTATTTACTGTACAGAGTTTTGTAGACACAAAGCCTCTGCCAAAAAATCAGAAACCACCACAGACATTCTAATGATTTCTATTAAAATATCATTATGAATCATTAGCTTTTTTATTAAAACCTTTACATAATTATTTGTACTGTGTTTTGGCATTATTCCAGTAGGATTAATATGCTATATAACATCCCACCAACGACTCCATCACATACCAGACACCATTAGCGTTTCCATTAAAACCATTAAAATTCCCATTATAGCCAAATAATCCACTATTTTCTTTTGTTTATTACTTTGTTAAAGTTATTTTCCATTTATTGGACAGGATGTTGAAAAGGAGAAAGGAAATCATTTTGGGCAGAGACGATGGAGGGTGACAGGCAAAGGACGCTCAGAAGGGGAATCAAACCTTGGTCCTGTCACAAGTAAACAGGATTCCTAACTTAACAACATCCCATACTTTATTTGTGTTTTGGGCACATTACTATTGTTTAACCAAGTTGCCATGATTTTAAAGGCATCTTTATTAGTTGTAATGGAATATGTTGTCTACTGGTGTGTGATAACTTCTATAGGTAGGATGTTAAATCCAATAAGAATGGCCCAAAATGCAAAAAAGTCCAAAAAGGAATAAGGAAAAACGAATAGATCATAGTGGTATTTTAATGGAAACCATTAGAATTTCATTGACATTTCAATATTTTCATTGACGTTTTTTTCTATTTTATTGCTGGGTTGTAAATCCAATTGCGTTCCTGTCCGAAACACACTATAAAAGTGAGTTTTCTAAACGGATTCTATTGGGTTTCTCATATTTTATATATCAACTCATATTTTTATTTGGACTGTGGGTTGCGCATATTTCTTAAAACATAATAGAAAATATATATAAGAAATACTTATAGACAAAAGAACATACAGATTTAGAACAAAAGAAGGTAAAGTATGTCAGAATGAGCAAACAGTTATTGGTGTATTGGTTTTCCTCCTCTCTCAGCATGATTCCCTCTCCAGCTTTCTCTCCCTCTCAACGAAAAGAGGGCGAAAAAAACCCTAAAGAGGCAGGTGTGAGGAAGATTGCAAAATCAATAGGGCTAAATGGAGTTGCAACGGAAGCCATTGAGTGTCCTCTCAGAGTGCTGATGAGGCTGCAAAGAGCAGCATTTGCTTGAGATGCCCAACAGCCAACACCCTCTGTCTCCTCTCTCTTTTTCCAACTTAACGTCTGCCTGCCATGACATCACAGCAAAGCCATTTTAAAGGATCAATGTTGGGTAAAAACAGCGCTTGCACTGCCGCAGGCCGCTTGGCTAGAGAGATTGTTGGCTGTCAATCAGATCATCTACAGGTGCCTCGGATCAGCTTTCTGCCATGACGACAGAAACACCCACGGCGGCCTTTCCCTTTAGATCCAGACTTGTCAGAGGGCTCCTGACTGACAGGAACACATTTGCATCCATCTATTTCGACAAGTGTGTTAGGGCACTTTGACATTTTCATCGTACAGCATTGGGTGGTGTGTTTGTGCAAAAAGCACTTGGCAAAATTATCCAACATTGTAATAATCTGCTGGAAAAAGGTTGTATGGTTCCTTGTAAAGAGTTCTGGATCCAATTATACTGACAGGAGGTATTCTTGAGCTAAACTACTGTATACATTTTTGAGTCGTATATCATAATTATGGCTCCGCTATATTTTTATAGGATTAAAGATAAAAGAAGACAAACTAACTACGGTGACGTTTTATAACAGGATAATCTGCTGTTTAGGTATCGGTGGCAAACAGCCCAACAGGAGGCGGGCAGCAGGTACAGAAAGAAAAATGGTTGCGTCTCATGATGGGAACAGAGCTGAACCACATTCCGAGATCAAGGCGAGCATATTCTGTTTACTGTCTCCGAGCTGGAGACACACCATTATCAAACCCCGCTTGAGAAGAGGTACATGGAGAAAACAGGAAGCGAAAAAATGCACTGAAGTGTAAACAAGCACTTTCACACTGTCTCTCTTTTACCTTCAATCTCACTTTCATTTACAAGTAGATATGGGATGGAAAGAAATATTTATCCCTACAAAAATCAAACAAAGCAGTCATGAAAGAAGAATGAACAAAAAGAGACACACCAAGAATATTGCTAAGGTTTTGTGCTACGGTGTTTTATATGGTGGATGTTTATAGTCTAAATATAAATGGTTTCAGACATACTTTGCTGAATGGTTTTTGCCATCTTGGCCAAAAGAGAGATGTGGAGTAGAAAGGAGCTCTTTCGCCTGACTTGTAACAAACTACATAGGCTGCAATGACACTAAGAAGCACCAAACACAACTTATTAACTTGTTAATGGATTAATCACATATTTTCAAAGTATTCAAATTATGATGGAAACCTGAAAACAGACATGACAGAAATGAACACACCACACTGTTGAACTTAATATGTGACCCTGTTAGAACCAGGCTACAATAGAAAATCTAATTCTGAGAAAGCAAGCATTAAAGTTTGATTAGACCTATTAAATTCACATGATTTTAATCTTGACATGATCTTAAACAGCCAATATTAAAGATAGCAATGCTATACTATCTCAGAATGTTCCTTACATTGTGTAGAATGATTATATGTATAAAAATGACAGGGCCACATATTGCGAAGCTTCTCATTATTCCTAAATTAGAAACATAACTTTTAATTGAGGCTGTTTTGTTTAAACATCAAAACAATCTTTTTTAACTGTCACTTAAACCATGACAGTATTTTCACACCTCAAGTTATACATAGGTAAAAGTGTGACATATCTATTAAACACTGTAAATGCACAGCATTTCTGAGGTGACATTATAAGCTGTAAGATGTATAAAACTAAAACAATTAACGAGAGATGGTTATCATATGATTTATGATGATGTTAATAAATGCTATATAACAAAACATGTATAATCTGTTTAATATGCAACTTTTACACTTAGGTATATATAACAGTTGGATAATATAATACTGGGATTACACTGTAATCTCAGATACATTTGTGGCCAAAAGTGAATTTTAACTTCAAACATTGAAAATAAATGATATATGACATAATTTAATATAGAAGTCGTGCCACTTGGCAGCCATATTTTTGATATGGCTGGGCATATTATTCAGCCATCGCAAGTTTAAAATCACAAATAAACAGCATATGTTTGACCAACCGGACACTGTAATCAAACACATTTTTCCAGGTTGCTTTGGTCCCTAAGCATGTACATCGGTTGGAAAGTGTGGATGAAATTCCACGTAGCTCTAGAAAATCAAGTATATATTGGCTAACAATTGACTCTTTTAACAGTAAAGCAGGACATCCTACGATAGAGCGGTCATGCGGCATGAGTATTGCACTCCCTCCACATTCAATGTAATGTCAATATAGCAACTTATTTAAATCTAGTTTCTTTGTTTATGTTAAAAACAACAAACATTATGTAATGTTAACTTATTAAAAATATAAGGCCTCAAACTGCAATCACTGTGAACATCACAGAGATCCATTCTGATATTCTAACATATCTTTGAATCCCCATCTTATTTTGGCAAATCCAAACATCTGCTGCAAGGATGATTGCGTAATTGTGGTGCTAGCTAGCATTTGGAATATGACCAAACCCCACTGGCGCCATGATCTACTGACTGGTCCACTCCAGAGCCCTACTTAATGTAATTGATCTAGATTATTGATTAAAGGCCTCTTAGCCAATTATCTGTATTGCGTGTTCAAAAGCACTGTGGGAGAGGGACAAAAAGTCTTCGGACTATAGATTCATGGTAATTTCTCAATATACACGAATCAAACATCAGGCTGTACTTAAGGCTTTAGTATTGAAAAGATGTTTGCGTGTGTCTGTATGTATAAATGTCTACTCGGGCATAATATGCAGTTAAGAACTGGTGTGGGCGCAGGACTATCATTATTTTCACAGTGAGAGGTCATTGCTGTGGAGAGCTTTTCATTCTGATTACACATGTCTCAACTCGATTCTCTATTCTCCCCGGCAGGCGTTGGGACCCATAGTGACGATCTCTCTCTCACTCGCTTGCTCACTCTACATATATCAATTTTAATGTCCTCACACGAAAGATCAGATTTTACGCAACATTAGCCAAGAAAATGTAGGAAATCACAGAAATCGGGGTGTTTTCGAATCACAAATAAGCCAGACTACAACCACCAGAAAGGAAGATCTCCGAACGACGGCATGTGACCGCTTTCTAATTTGTCTTTCTGATAATCGTTTTAGCAGGGACGGATCGCTCGTCACAACTGAAAGATCAGTCAAACAGATGATGAATAATTCAAAAACAGGTAATTGAAAATTACACAGAGTCAAGTTGACTTCATAAGTGATTATTATAAATGAAAGGGGATCCATTTGGCATTTTTACGGTCAGGCCTTGTCTCCGGTCTGATTTGCCAGAGTGCCACTCGTGATGTGGACGTCCGTGTGAGCGTGTGACAGGTGCCCGGGGGCCCTCACCTGTTCCAGTCTCCAATGGAATTCTGCTGGCCTGAAGGAGTCCAACTGAATGAAGTCTCGCCTCAGCAGAAACACCAGGCGGCAGTTGTGCACGTATAAAGAGTAATGATGCCTGTTCATCTCTACAGAAAGAAAAACCACAGAGAACTTGAGTCATATAAGTCCTACAGGCTCAAAATGTAACAGCCAGACATGGCAAATAGCAGGAACAAAGGACTTTTGGAAGAGCTTTAAAGCAGTGTGCTGTTTTATGAATCATTCACAGTGGCTTGCAAAGCAAGAAGTTAATCTCTTTCAAATCTATAGTTTTATTTCCACCATTACTAAATAGGTAACCCTAAGTTATTGTACAAAGTGTATTCGTGAATAAAAATTTTCCTTTAGTGCTATTGTATTTGCATTAATGTACTAGTAAGTATACTCTGTCCTTAAAACTAATTTGTATAGTTTATTATAATTCTTTTACGTAAACTTTCTGTAAACATATACACAAAAAATGGGGTTTAGGAATTACCATAATTTTATCATGTACATCTGTCCCACATGATCAAATTAAGAAACTCCAATTACCCGTTTTTCAGTGTTGTTAACAAGTATGTTTTGCTGTTTTAAAGTGACATTTCAGGTATGATGAGATTATTAGTCCTATACTTTTAGCACATTTTCAATTTATGTAAGTATACTTTAAAGAATACTCTTGGTGCAGTACTGGTTTTGTAGCTTGCACAATGCAAGCCCACTTGTTACTATTTATGTATTATTCATATTATAAAAAATTTAAACATCTTTATGTGGAAAAGGGATATTCAATAAAAAGAAGACATAGACTGCTTCATTATACTTTATCAAATATATTTGTATTATCAAATATATATTTGGTTAGATGTACATAAAAAAGAAGACACGTTGACTTATTTTAACAAATGAAGCAGTTTAAGGTTAGTTTGGCAAGAGAGGAACTGCCGTTATCCTAAAGACATAACTCTATCCTTCCACGCAAGTCATAAAAAGACTCATTAAAAGATTATACTGCACACTACAATATGTATAGTATATGTTTTAAGCTTTGGTATGCCAACCACATGAGCCCAAAAGTTTATTTGTGAATGCGAACTCTGGAGCGGCAGGACATTATGTTATACAAATAATTATGGATACACTTCACTAAAGGCTGCTAAGCTGTTACGTAGCCAGACAAGATAAACAAATCAATGATGCTTTTTTAGAACAGCTCAAACACTCATATTGCACTCATAACATAATTAAATATTCACATGTTACTGCAAAAGAAGATTTTAGTAAACAATGCATTTGAACAGAGGCTTTGGATACAGTAAGTTGCTTTGAGGAAAAAAGCAGATTTAAGTTACTATGACCTGTTTTTATTAAACACGATTCAAACTGGTCGATTTCTCCATGTGCCGAGCTAACAGGATGTGCATGAGTGGACTGCCGTTCAACCAGAGACTCTTGTTAAGACTCTTCCTGCTCTCGTTGATATCGATGTTATACCCTCCATCATGTGGTCATTGTTTAAAACAAGTTGTACGGGTCCGGCCTGCTTTAGGCTTCTCTCTTTACCACAAACCTTGGATTGATCATGTTGGCTTTCTTTCAGGACTGTATTCTTTGCACGAGTCACTTTCCCCTCATCTCAACGCTGCTCCTGTGGCTTTTAGTGCCTGTTGAATTGATTAAGTCTCACACCTACTCAACATGACACCTTAGATCAATGAACTTGAGTCCTGCCAAACAGTCGGGCCCCATCATGGATGGAGTTTCCTTGCATTTAACCTCCCGAGAAAAGTATCAAATAATCCAGATCTAATCCATAACCTTAAACGCTACTGTGAGGTGCTCATAAAAAACCTTGACACTGAATCAGAAATTTGATTACACAAAAATGCCTACAAACTGTAAATGTAATATTTAATGTGGCTTAGTAAATAGCATAAAAATAAAGATATATTAACTTAATAAAATCTTTTAAAACATGAAATACCTTTTTTCCCCCGATAAAATAATTGATTACAAATATTTTTTACGTTTAAAAATAAATAAATAAAAAATGGGAAAATTCTAATATAAATATTTTAAACTTATTTATATCCAGTTTTTTTGCTTATATTTACACAAAATTTAAATACCATATTTCATCAATTTTAAAGCTTTAAAATGTACTTATGCTTTAAATGGGGCAGTCGTGGCCTGGTGGTTCGAGTCTTGGACTCGTGATCCGAAAGTTGCTGGTTCGAGATTCGGAACCAGCGGGAATACCAATACCACTGCTCCGGAAATGTGTTCACAGTATACGTGTGTGTTCACTTACTGTGTGTGTGCACTGGGATGGGTTAAATGCAGAGCACAAATTCCAACACGTCACTTCACTTCAATACAGTGTGTGCCATGACCTTAAAGGAACAGCATAACTCACATCTACGACAGTCACTCAGGGCTCACCTGTTTTGTCCGAATTGCACAGTAACGTCTCTTTCTCTGCTCTCAGTCCTGGACTTGGCCCATGCTTCATCCACGTTGCTATGGTAAACTGATCAGTAAGGTTCTGTGGCACAACCCACTCCGGGATATTTGCCGCTTGTCGTCCATCAAAACGAAAGATGAGGTCACTGTCTCTCCCGCTGTCTGTCAGTAAGGAAGCCGTCCAGTTGGTGGATGCGCTGGGGGCCGGGAGAAGGTCTGTGCTGCCCGAGGCTGCTCCTGTGAAGATGAAAACACAGAGGCTATCTCAGGTTACTGCGAGAGGCAACTTTGAAAAATTCCAAGCCCCTGTCACGAAGAGTTAAAATCATGTTAGTGGCCCTGGCATTGGAATAAACTGTGCACAGTGCACGCTTCAAATCGAATTAGAAATGAAGCAAATAACATTAGGTTTCGAGACCCACGTTTAACCCTGACTGAAATGTCATGAAAGCAAACGTCTCATTATTAAAGTCATCTCGACTCTCGACTGTGCAGATGTGCTCTAGTCCTTTGAAACGTCGCGGCAGGAAGATCAACTAGGAAGAATAATATTTTTTAAAGTGACAATTAAGCCTAACAAATTAAATACTGTCAGTATATATTTTTGTAGAACAAAAAACAAGATTTTTGATGATGGTATTGTTTTGTTACAATGAATACATATTGTGAACATATTGTCTGTTTTTTTATTAATGTTCCATCCGACTTATATCATTACTCATAAGATAACTTTTCAACTCAATGAGAAATCTTGTCACATTTTAATCTTGCAAGATCTCAAAAAACCTCTATTGTTCTCTGTATGGTTGGGTATGTTGCCAATGCAACTTGAAACCCAAAGCATACAAATCTTCTAAAATCTTTAAAAACAAAAATACAAAAAGCAATTTCAGTGTAATGGATGTGACAAATAAACATTCAAAATATGTATTTCTTCACAATACACTGAAATTTCTGTTTGCATTTTTTATATAAGGGTTGTATTAATCCCTGATAGTTACTTTAAGGAAAATTTCAGTCTACGCAGAAGTTTTCTATTTTAAAGAAAGAAAATACACATGGTTTTCGGGAAATGACAAACTTTGTAGAATTTCTGTGATTTAAAATGCACAAACCTTATGAAGAATATGTCACATTATAGATGTGCCAACCCTGAAAATCCCTATTACTTAACTTTAAACAAATTTGCATAATAAATGTGTTAAAAACTTAAAGATAGACCTAACATGGGTATTTTAAACAACAAATATCTTTGCTATTGTTATGATTAAGAGCTTTTTTAAAGAACATTTATCTAATCTTAGGTTGACATTTTCGTGGAATTGCCCTTAAGTTTTATAAAAATAAAAGTAACTGTATCCACTAAAGCTTTCAAGAGAAATGGGGCTGTTACAGGCCACCATCAGGCATGACATCGATGACATTTGGTCATGTGACTTATAAGAATCAATACCATTCATCCAACTTTCAGTGACATGTCTAAAGGGAATGTATTAGAGGTGTCATCACACAAATTTGACGTATGACTTTTCAAGACTTGGAATGAACCATCAGGTCTCCAGTGATGCAAGGTTGAGTACTGCAAGTGTGAGTACCACTTTTCCTTTTAAGGTCAACTGTTCCTTCAAAATAGGTATGTAAGAAACTTTTTGAGCCATAATTAATTTAGGGTGCAATGGCTTTGAGTCTTGTACCAATGCCCAAAATATGCAAAAGCAGCGCCACCTATCAATCTTTGATTAGCCTCCTGTCCAGCACCCTCTCTTTGGTGCTCACTCATGCCTCTCTGCATGTTTTATTTGGGAGTAAGGGAGGATGTGAATCTTTTTCCCCACTCAGGGATGACAGGACAGCCAGCACAGAGGGACAGAATGAGCGATGAGCTTCAACGATGTCAGAGTAGCGTGTTCTCATTCCACATCTCTGCATCACTCACACCACCAAAGGCCCAAAGAAAGCCTTAGAAAAAGAAAAATAGGCAAAATATGGCTACGGCGCTGCTTTTAAGATATGAAATATTCATTCTTGTCAATCGATATTAGACAATAAATTCACCGGCAGTCTCCGAGTCATCTTCTAATATCTTCTGAGCGAGTACATTTCCAGAAAATCTGTAAAGGTGCGGGTTAATGTGATTACATTGCATAGGTAATTTATTGCGAAACGCAGTCGCAGTTGAGAAAAAGTTGAAACAAAAAAAAAACTTGATTTATGCATTTAGCAGGTGGCTTTTACCCAAAGCAAAACTCTAATTACATTTATGATAAAATGTAAAGGCAAAATGTAAGTGACTTTGAATAAAAGTATCAGCCAAAATGCATAAATGTTAAAAAAGAAATGTGTACAAGACTCTGTGCCTGTTTTCAAATGCATTTTCTTAACCATACACAAAGTAATTGACATAGGTAAGCATCCATAGTGAATGTTGGCAGGAAAAAGTCAAAAAGGTAAAATGAACAACATGCTTAATGCTTGGCAGACTTGCTGATCACAGCAAAGTGCCTCAACCATTAGAAGCTCATGTACATCAAATAAGAATGCTTTTTGGGACATGAAAATCCTCATGCATCAGTCTTAATAAAGGGGCAAGAAAATAGTGTGTTAAATGAAACATCAAACTACCTGGAGACATCATAGGTAAAAATCATTTTATCTTATAAAGAATAGGTTTATATAACTAGATGTCGATTTGCATTGCTTCAAATACGTTAACATGTCACTGAATGACCACTGACTGTAAAAACCGAAGAAATTAAAATTAAAATGGGTTAGTTTCCCAAATGATTGAGGGCATTTAAGGTTCTGTACAGGTTTAACTATATTTGCAATGTAATTGAAAAGTCAGCTTGCTGGGGAGAGTTATCAGGTTATCTTGGCAGTTTTGCAGGCTCTGCGTAACAATTCAATCTTCACTAGTCTATTGTATGTGGAGCCAAAAAATTTAAATCAATTATTTAAAATAATGACATTGACAGCTAAATAACAAAGGCAGTTAAAAAGCGGAAAAAATAAGTCGCAGCAATAGTTAAAAAGTAAAGTAAATTCTGCATGAAAACTACAGAGGAAAAAGATTAAATGTGGTTAAGTAAATATAACAAAAGTAAACTTATAATTAACCTAATAAAATCTTTTGTAAACTTTGAATTGTTTACTTTTCAGTTGAAAACAATAAAATATATTATTTTTTGTAATTTCATTAAGAATAACAAATATTTGTTTAGTTCACATAATAAAAAACTAAGAATTTTTTAACGAGTATATATTTGCAATATACAATATTTCTGTTGAATTGTTTTAAAAGATTAACACATTTTTACTTGCATATACACAGCATTTAAAAAAATATGTAATTAGTTTTAAAGCTTTAAAATTTTAATTTTTTTTAGGAGGGTAAATTATATTGGGTAAAAACACTACAGCAGCCCTAATAAACGCTGTTACTGTTACTGTTAGCTACATTGTTCAGGTTCAGATTAGGTGAGGGGCTTGTACTGAATTCACAGAAGCGAATGTGAACGTTTGTGAGTTGTACTGAATGATAAATTAAGCCCATTAAGCTCCGCTAACCGTTTTGAGGCGGTTCCGGACCCACTGATAAATTATTTGTACTGAGGGTTGACCTTACCGCAGAGCTTCTGCAGAGACTTCTCAGAATAGGTTTCCCTGTCACAGCCCTTTCCAATGTGGTTGGTCTGAAGCTCCACCATGGCTCGCACCGAAGACAAGGGGCCGTCGCAGGTCTCCAGGTGCATCTTGGGAAAGAGCTGCTTGCTGCCTGTTCCAGGTTCATAATCCACACGCTTGTTCCATCCTGTGAAGGTAATATACATTTTGGGATTATTTAAGTTCATGACAAAATGTTTTAAACATCTTTAAATTGCAACTGGTATCCTTAACCAGCTCTATAGTAAATGCCATGCTCTTCACTATTGAACAGTCAGATTAATGAACTGTTTTTTAATGCTGCAGCATCTGCGGCCAACATATATCAGGTTTGTATGTATACTACTTTAATATATTTAAGTTAAACCAAATTTAATTTAAACATTTAAACATTACATGTCCAACGAAATAATCCATTTGAAAAATCTGCTCCATCTTCCTATTGGTTCTTTGACAGATGCTTGGTTATTCTCACGGTCAAGGCTAAAACATCTGTGTGTGCTTTGTATGTGCTTAGACATGCTACAAAATTCTTGGCAGTGTCTTCATAAAACATGAAGCTTATGGTAAGAATAACCCTCAAGATAAAACATCTCACTCTCTCCCACTGGCCTTTATACACTCCCTCTGTATAATTCAGAGAAGCGAGTGCTTTTGTATTCACCTCAGCTGAGAGATGTTCCCTCAGCTCCATTCCCTAACTGAATATGCTTTTACATTATTCATCGGCACCGCTGTGGACAAAATGGGTGACAGTACAGTACCACACGCCTCCATCTCTAACTCTTTTTTGAGGGTAAAAAGTTGCTCATAAATATCTGAGGTGTCATTTTCGCCCCCTGTAAACGGAGCACGGTGGCTTGAAAGCTTCAATAGATATGCTATCAAATGGACTTTGTGAGGAAAGACTAAAACGCAAAGAAGATCCGAAACCGTCGTTCTGCTTTATATCGTCATCAAAGGAAAGTCGTGACAACGCACCGATGCATCCCAGAACGCGCTGCTTTCAAAAGCAAAGCATCGTAATGAGTCATCTGCTCCCTGGAGAGTGCATAATTCCCTCGATTATCCAAACACACCAAAGCCAGAGGCCAGACTCATTCTGTTCAATAGAAAGACCAATTCTAGACCTTGGGGTGAAGATTAACATTAACTGCAACATTAAACATTCATTGCTCATTCACAAATGCCACGAACGCCAAAAGTCAAGGCATAGCCGTGCGGGTGCTAATATCCCCACAGAAATTGATGAAGTTAAAAGAACAGATTGGGTTTCACAGGGCACAACAAAATAATAAGAGGGGCACTGGGAGGACCTGCTGCAGACCCTGTGGCCTATTCGTGACAGGTGTACAGACATTAGGAGGCCTGGAATATCACCTTGCTTCGGTGTCTCAGGGTTTCAACTGAGGCCGCCTTGAGATGTTTACTTGGGATTTTTAATGGTAATCGTGTGACTTGAAGGGATGTAAACTTATGGGATTTGGTGACTTTTCATTTTGGGGATTTTAGCATGTTGTTTGTTTTAGTGAAGTGGAGAGTGGCCAAATATTTAGAGACAAATACTCCAACCTGCTTCCCCAAAGGCCGGTTCTCCTCCCGAGCGTGACGAGAAATTTTTTTTCATCACATTGAATGGCACCCACAGCATTTCAAAAGCACAATCTGAAACAATAATTAAACACACTTCTTCTTCTCTCATATGTGGTGTGAAGTCTAATTTATTTCACTTCCACAACTTCTCGGGAAAATAAGTATATTATATATGCAAAACACAACTGAGTGAACCTGCAATGCTGGTTTTCCATATGAACTGCAATCAAAGACAGAACTGTTATTCTGTGAAGATGGCCTAAGTAATGGTTGGTGGACAGAGGATGGAGATATCAGTGTTGACAGATGGGACTTGGCCACAGAGACAAAGAAAGACCGGACAATTACACGCTTATGCAAGCGGGAAGCGTTACAAAGGGAAATCCTTGCCCTTCACCTCCACAGTGCCTGTCATCATCGTCACTCAGACTTCACTTCCGCCTGACTTCCCTCCAATCGCACTGACATCGCAGGGCAGGCAATCTCTCAACCAATGACTTCTTATTCTCTTGGCGTAGAAGCTTGCCAGCAGCTGTCAGCACATCTTAAGACACAATCATGTTTTTGATGATAACTGTGCCCCAGAAACAGCAGTAACCCCAAAAACGTGCGTCTTTGAGGAGATAGAAAAATAAAAGACAGCATTTGAAATGATTTTGAGTTTTTTCCATGCTTTTAGAAAATGACTGGGAAATTGTGAAAGATTTCCTTTTTAAACATGACATACATTCTACACACAACATATGCTACACTGTCAACGCTGACAAATACAATTCATGTTTTCAGTGGAACTGTTTTAAAGTCGGAAATGTATTTTCATACCGAACTTTTAAAGTACTTTAACGCTTTGACTTTGCATGAACTTCAAGTGGCGCAGTGGATGATGAAACTAAACGGACACGCTTAGTGTACTGTAACACTGGCAACACATCAACATGACAAATGCATTGTGGAAATCTGAGGATTTACAAGACTTGTGTCTAATGCACTTGAGTCTGACATTTTGGGATGCTCAGAAAGCAATTCGCCCTTTCATTTAATAAGTCCCCTTTTTGGCAAAGTGAACTTCCTTTCTTACCCCGGGTAAAAATTCATCTAAATCCATGTCACCTCACACCAGATTGCTTTTACAAACAGGTGGAACCGACATTCTCTAATTGGTTCAATCAGCATTCTGTTCACAGCACGGTTTCACACCCCAATCACTGTCACCTTAACAAGCCCGGGAGAAAAAAGACATGATGTGCAGAAACACCTGGGATTACATTTCCATTTGGAGATCAATTGGCAAATTTGTTCCCAATTAAAAACTGAGAGAAGATCTTGGAAGAGTGATGCTTTTTTATACATAGAGTAGTGTTTGCAGTATATGTGAATAATGTGAAAGGCATTTGATTCCTTTGCTGAATCAATAAAAGTGTCAATCTGTAATTCTAATGGTAGCTTTATTTTCACAGTGAGAGAAGCAATAACCTCAAAAATTCCAGAAAAAAGGATTCCAAAAAGTTATGAACGGATTTGCATTCTAATGAGTGAAATACGTTTTTGATCCCTATTAATCAGCGGGGTTTCTCGCTAGAAGGTTTGTTTTTAGAGATAGCAAGTCTTTTAAAGGAATTACCCCTAAACACAATTTGTTGCTTCTATAAAAGACACCTGTCCACAGATGCAATCAATGAATTAGATTCCAAACTCTCTTCACCATGGCCAAGGCAAAAGAGCTGTCCAAGAATGTCAGGACAAGATTGTAGACCTAGATTGTAGATTGTAGACACAATGCTGGAATGGGCTACAAGACGATGGCCTAGAAGCTTAGTGAGAAGGACAATTATTCCCAAATGAAAGACATATAAAACAACTGTCAATCTCCCTAGGTCTGGGGCTCCATGCAATATCTCCCATTTTAGAGTTTAACTCCACCATCATCTTCAATCATGAGAACGATGAGGAATCACCCCAGAACTATGGAAAAATCTATGAAGGAAGCTGATAGCTTCAGTTGCCAAACATCTGCCTTAAAACCTCAAAGACTTGGAGGATCTGCCAAGTGGAGTGGGACAAAATCCTTCCTGAGATGTGTGCCAACCTGGTGCCCAATTACAAGAAATGTCGGATGGCAAATACTTATTTTACTTATTTAAATGCAAATCACTTCATAACTAATTCATAACTATAACATAATATTAGAATTGTGGACATATAATTTCTTTTTCCGAAAGCAAACATACAAAATCAGCAAAATACTTTATTACTTTCAGGGATACATACTTTCAAGTGAAATTTCTATTGAAAAAGTGAGTGCAGCATAAAATAGGGAACTGACAACTTTTTTCTTTTTCACGCCCTAACCACAAAGTTATATGACAGCGAGCACGCATCTGTCCTGACAGTCTTTGATATCCGCCAGTTAATGGCTCAACTGAAGCCTGTGAATTGAATTTATCTGCAGATATTATCCATGACTCGATCAATCGATGTGTGACAGAAGGTAAGCTGTGAAAAAAGCTGCCACGTCCTTTTTCTTTAGTGTAATATTAGCAAATGCATTGCAAGCTGAGCTTTCAGAAAAAAAGTACCACAGCATGTATGAAATGTACTGATCATGTAGACAATTTTTTTTTAATTTAAGAATAAATTTTAGTATCTAGCACTCAACCAAGAATCGAAGCACATGTTAAAAGAGGGTTCGAGATTATGTAAAAATAACTATGGTAATAGTTATCCTTATATGCCCTTATAAGTGTTAAAATCTTTAATATACTACACCTTATTAAACTTATAATCACATTGCTGTGAAATACATTCAGCACCCACCCACTTTACTTGGAGGGAATTGTTCTAAGATGGTCTAACCTTACTGTTTCTCTTACTGTATGTCACTTTTTTCATGTATGCATAATCCAGGCAGACTAATAGGCCCATATAAAGCAGTTTTATAATATAGTATATTACGATATAAAGTCAAAAGACCAGTGGTTTAGAAATTTTTATCTGATAACATAAAAATATGAGTTTTAAGGAGCTTTTAACATGTAGTGAGGGGCAGAACATTCCTACATCGAAGAACCAATGCAGAGAAGTTTTTTTGGGATCCCATTTGGGACGGCACCCCAAGACATTGTATTAAGGAAAGTTCTAGACTACATTTGCTTTACTAAACCCCATTAAAGGAGAGCTTAAGACTGACATGCACAGAACATATCATCTCAGATTACCGATGTTTAATGTATGTATAATTTATTCTGGTCATTTTCTCACATCTTCCTCCCTACTTCTAAAAGCAATACAAAGATGAGACCCAAGTTGGCTTTAAATAACATTTTGAGGATGATGTTGAAAAAGTTGGAATCACCAATTCCAAAACCGATGATCTAGTCCGATCTTAATAAACCACTGTGAATGAAACAAATACAAATCTGATTGCTTTGAAAGATCATTATTCCTTTGTTTATGATTATAATTTATATGGAAGGAAGAAAATTTAATTTCTTCTCTCTTTTGCTCTTGTCCGATGCATTTACACTGAAATCAATAATGCTGCGTCATTAAGAAATCCATTGTGACTGATCAATTAACTAAAGACCATGATGTCCACTCTCTCTGGCATGCATTCATTCAGCTCTTAACACCCAAACCAGCCACAACACATCAAAGATAAAAACATTTTTATCTATAATATGAATCTGAGTCCTGCATGGATTAAACACGAGTAAATTAAATTTTTTGGGAGACTCGCTTGAGTGTGAATGTACTCTGAAGCTACTACACAGTCCCTCTGGGAAGAGGAAGTCTAGGGACATCGATCTGTCTAGTTAACAGTGTATACCAGAAGAAAAGAGAACACAATACGAGGACACAGAGGTCTCCAAGAACACACCGCTTCACGAGTCACCAAACTGACGATTTAGAGTCAAACCATGAGAAGAAAAACCCCATGAACTTCAATGGGGAAATTACTTCCCAAATACTTTGTGAAGAGTGCCTTGAGCAAGTGTAACTGTGTCTTCTCAGAACTCCCTCCTGAAGCTCTTTATGGGCCCTTATACACACGTTTTAAGGGCTATCTAAGACTAACCTGTTAAATTGCTTACTATTGTCAAGTATGGCAACCAGTGAAAGGTCGGATGCAAGGGATCTGGAAACTCACCCTGCCACCCAGGTTTGCACACTGGCTTGACGTCAATGTGAACCGGAACGCTGTCCGTCGCCCTCTTCTGCCCGCAGTCATATGCGGTTACCATTATTGTGTAGCGCTGCTGCTTGTCGTAGATCAGACGCTCGGTGTTCCGGATGTTGCCTGTAAGAAGAAAATCAGAAAAAGTATTAACCAAGACAAACGCCTGCAGTGCGAGAGAATATCTGAAATTAACCGAAAGACACAATGAGGACAATTTGTGAGAACCTTAAAAGAGCTATTTGTAATTGTTACAGCTGCCAGATTGCGATACTACAGTAGCATATGCCTTTAAACAATAATTACGCTCTCGCACAATGACTTCGGCCAAATGTTTTAAACACAGATTTAAGTGTGTAAGTGTCCCTGTTTCAGCAATTACGAACTGCGTCTGCAAAGACAGTTTTCAGTGTCGCTAATTAGAAAACAAACAAAAAATCCCATCTCTTTGTTTACATTTCACAAAGCTATTATTTTTTGTGCTCGAATGCGCAGTAGTTTGATATTTTTATCCCTTAAAACATATCTTTAAGCTGCAAAATTACATATTTAAATGATTTTGCTGTGAAAATTTGTCTTGCCTTAAAATAGTTTGATGTGATCGTACACCTCAGGCCATTATGTATGCGCAGGGATGTGAATATGCAAATTAGCCCAGACTTTACTGAATTGCACCTGGCCACTAAAATCTAAGAGCTTACAAAGCAGTGCAGCAAATCTGTGATTCTATCTGGCGATCTTGCATATCTATGTATGATCCCTGGGAATGAAATGAGTTGATGTGATTGGTATGATGTTTATGATGAATGGAGTCAGTTTAAACTGTATTTTTTCAGTTTTTTCTTTTTTTTCAGCTTTATGGGGAAAGTTTTCACAACTGGTTTAAAATGGTAAATATGCTCACAGTCTGACTTAAAACAGCACTTTAAAATTAAAACCATATTAGAAATGTGATTTTAACACATTTTGTTATAAGTAATATAAACATTAAAACACAACCATGAATGTCTTCTTTCAGTAGCCAAAAGGGTCTTAGAACAATAATAGTAAAAAAAATTGTATTCGACATTTCTTTTTATAAATGAATAAAAATAGTATTCCATTGCAGGCATTGTGAAAGACAATCTACGGATACCGTCAAGAAGTCTTCAAATAAACACATGGAGGACGTTAAATGCCAGTTCTCTATTTATTTTAAGTTTTCCCAAGCCAGCAAAGTGCAAGGTGCTCTCATGTGCCAAAACATAAAAATTCTAAAGAAAAATCAAAGGAAAAACAATAACCTTGGATCAGGTATAACAATATAATAATAGTACTCAGCAGATACTGCATTCACTTCCACCAGTCATCAACTACTGACCAATTCCTTGTGCGAGCATTTATACCCATGGATACAACCATTTATCAACAATCATAAAATGGGAAAGTATTAGAGATCATGAAAATGTATTACAGAACAAATAACAGTATTAAAAGATCAAGAAACCACAAATCCTTCAACACACACATTTAAATAACACAACCCAAAACTTCATTTCAACAATAATTATACAAAGTAAACAATAATCTCATCAAAACAGTTGCACCCCTTACACACCATACTTGGTATCTCCCACTCCCATGATGCAACACAGCACAGGTACAAAATGCATGACAAAAGTCCATTCTGGTCCTTTACTCAAATCAAGATGGCCACCACCATGTACGCGGATCCAGATGAAAGTCAACAGTTTGTGAAAAGCTTCCAATGTCCACTGGGTTAGTGTTCAGGTGGCCAGCCTGAGACACAGTCTAGTAATAGGGGAATGTTTGTGTGTGTGTGTGTGTGTGTAATCCATCTCTGCCCTCGCTGGTACATCAAGGTAATAAAAGACTTTTAAAACCCAAGTATGTGTTACTGTGTCTCTAGAAAGGGCTAACAAGGGGAATACAGGGAACAGAGGGCAGCTCTGTGACAGGCATAGTTCACCCAAAATAAAAATTTCTGTCTTTATTTACTTTTATGTTGTTCTGACTTACGCCTCTGCGATTATACTGTTTAACAATGTTTGTAATAGTAACAGTTCTTGGACCTCATTTACCACCTTATTTTCTGTTGAACGCAAAATAAGATATATTAAAGAATGTCACACAGAAATAAATTTTGGGGTTCATTTGCCACCATTGTAGTATTTCTACTAAAGTCGTCAATGGGGTCCAATAATTGTTTGGTCGCAAGCATTGTTCTAAATAAACTTCTCTGTGCTCATCAGAACAAAGAAATGTTTATAGATTTGTAACAACTAGAGAGTAAGTAACTCAATTTTGGGTGAACTATCACTTTAAGCAAATTACAAAAATAAATTAGCAATGACAATATAATATAAAACCATTAACCAAGTTATTGATATTACACACATGATGAGCGTGCAAAGGATTATGGATCATCTAGAATTTCACAAGCAGATGAACATTTTTAATAAAACAAAAATCCAAATGCATTCTGTAATACCATTGTAAAACCACCCGTCGAGTTCTTTCTAGAAGGGTTTATACGGAATTGTTAAAAACAAATTCTCCCATAAAGAAAATAAATGGGATTGCCACAGTACATCGGCAACCCGGCTGCGCTCTCTAATAAAAAATTCAAATCCCATGTACAGTAAGCCTCAAACAAAAAAGCTTTTGCTTTCTTTAACAGGATGCACTTTTCATTAATCGAGATGCGCAAACCATCATTCATTACAAACACGGACCCATGGCACAACCTCTGTGCAGACATGATGTACAGATCTGGCATCCTTGTATGAGTCATTCGTTTAACAGCCAAGAGCCAAAGGTACATTCTGACTTTCTAACCTCTGGCTGGAAGCCAGACCACACTCGCAAAGCTTTTAGTGACTAGTATTCTTCTCAGTCAGCTTCAAGACTCCAACAGATGCACTGGCCTTGCCTGAAAAATGACTGCAAATCTTACACTCATGCAGTTAAAGCTCCGGGTTAAAGAGGCACAATAAAATAAATTCTACAGTTTTTTCCTTATCTATATAATGAGCACATTTTGTCACAAGATTGAACAGTTAGCTCACTCAGTTGCCATGGGCAGCAGCGGTTTCGCTGTGCGACGACCAGTTTGAAAGCACTCCATGGTGACCGAGTTCAGCTGAGGCTGAGCAAGCAGCTAGCGGTTTGATGTTCTCACACGTCTGCGGGCCTGTGGTTATTTTTACCTACTGGCTGCATTTCAATGAGACCAGCCGTGCTGTCAAGGAGACCAAACAGAGGAATAGAGGTCAGTCGCTCTGGGTTCCCAGACCAGGTCTCCATCAATCCTCAAGTCCGCATTTCAACAATTACAGGTGTGTGTGTGGGAGGCAGGAGGTGTGTGTGCGTCCTCGTGTAAATGATCGGGTTCAGTTTCTAGAGCTGATTAAAGCAGATAATGTCAGGCAGTGTGATTGAGAACAGTTCTCATCCATTCAGGTCTCAGTGGATCTGTGCTGCACAGATAAAACCAAGAGTATGACTACCGAAAATGCAATTGAGATGTTGAATACGGGGGAGCTCGTGTTTGGCCAAGGAACGATAAAACTTGAGACAATAAAACTTGACCAATGTAAAAAATATTTACTAAGTAGTTCTTTATGCACATTTAAGTTGCATTTTTTTTTCACATAGTCTTGAATTCAGTGATAAATATAGATATATAAAATAGATTTTTTATGAATTTATATTGATTTAAAGTTTGGTATCAATATTTGCATCGATTAAAAAGTTTTATCTGTATTTTTTCACTCGCATAACCAGTTCATTTTCAAAGGTCCTGCTGCGTGACAAATGAGCAATTCCAGAGAATGTATTCGTTGTTATGCACTAAACCATCTGTTTATATTTTCTTTAATACTTCTTGATAGTCTAAACATGAGAAGAATTTCAGTCTATGCACACATTTCTATTTTAAAAAGAGGAAATAAATCAATGCTTTAAAAACTTGGAGAACTCATGTTGAGTTAGGCCCACCGAATTTTGGCATCTGTGCTTTTAGTATTGTAAAAGCCTTTTTGTAAACCTTCATTTCTTTCTTGGTAAGGTTGACATTTCTGCGAAATTGCCCAAATAAATGTTTTTAATCGCCATCATGTAAACTTTTTATTAATAAGAACTTTAAAAAGAGCTAGATGCATAGTATTAATTTCATTTCACAAATGACAAAAGAATTTGACTTAAAAAATTAAAAAACAAAAAATTCATTTACCTAACACTTGGTCATTTTAAAACTGCATAATGTTCTTTTGCAGAACACATAATAAGATATTTGGAAGAATGTTGGTAAAGTAAAACTGATAGCTCCCGTTCTCTTGCATTGTTTTAGTAAACATACAATAGAAGTCAATGGGTACCACTGGTTTTTTGGCTACGGACATTTTTCAAAATATAAGAAATATAGGTTTGAAAAAAGCATACAATCAATGATTTGTAAATATAAATAAATTATTGCTATTTGCTTTGCTATATGGCATTCTTCGTGACCCTTCTTAAAACAACATAAGCATACATAACAAATAAATAAGGGACCATACTGCTCACTTTCCTTTGAAATAAAACCTATGAATAGCCAATGACATTCCGATTCCGCCGTGCCCTTCAAGGGCTTAAAAATAATATTTGGAATTGTCTTCCACGCGTCGTCTCTTGACTCACACACAATCCTCCACGCTTCCCATCTGATATTCTCCCCCTCTCATTTCAACCTTCCTCCCTTCATCCTAACTACATCAGTGCATGTTTCTACACTCCCTATACTGCACGCCCCCCCCCACCCATCACTTCACTCCGGAGCCTTCAGTGCCAGCGGGCCTGTTGTATTTAATAACTCACTCTGCCCTCTGATCCACAGTAAATGTTAGAGCCAAAAGCCCTCAGAACAAAATTCGCTCTGGCGGCCCATGTATCACTCCTTACTCGCTTGGCACGAACCAAACCCCGACAATGCCAGTCGCACCGCGGATGCTGGCAGGGCCCAAAGCGGCAGGAGATAGAAAGTGTGTCTCGAGACTCTGAAAGACACAGCAGCTCTTTGAGATATCTGACACCCTCCAGAGGACATAAGAAGGCTGCAGACAGGCTCATCTGTTTCTCCCATCGTTCTTGCACCTCCGATTTAACAGAGTCGTCACTGACATGTCCAGAACTGCCTGGCTGCTCGGCTCTGAGATTAGAGCGCAGACAGAGCAACCGGCCACTGAGCCATTTAAATCATTCATGCATTCAGCGATAACAAAATAAGACATCAATTCTAGGCTTGTGGATGATGAAATTAAGTAAATGGAAGCTAAAATTGGATCCGATTCAATCATCACCACCAAAGAAAGAAATTACAGGTGAAGCATGGAGGTGAGAAGATGATTTGCATGTCTAGGCGTAATTTTTATGCGTGACATGAAAGACAGAGATTGTGTGTGTGTTTGTGTGTTAGATTCCGTGTGTATAGGGTTTGTAAAGATTCATTTGAAAAGAATAATTTATGCAAAAACCGAAATAGAAAGAGAGAGGCTCACCATTGCGATCAATTGCAAACGGTGTGTCTTGGGTTACTATCTCATAGTTGCAGATTTGGCTGTACTGTGGGGAACAATCCTGATCCCAGGCCTCCACCTGAAGGATGCTGTCGTAGATCTTGCCCTCCGTTACTGTGGCGTGGTACTGGGGTTCCCTGAACACGGGGGAGAACTCATTTACATCATCCACCTGTACATGCACCACCGCCCTGCAACAGATCCAGAGAGAGGAACAAAGAACCTGTCAGGGTGAGGAACAGGCTTGATGTTAATCTTATTAAAGAGAAGTGATAATAGACTCGAGACACAGATACAACACATCTGACAGGTGAAGTGAACTGTGAATAGCGCTACACATTTGAAAATTTAACAAAGAGAAAGGGGAGAGAAACTTCTGTGTTCTATGGAGACAACACATCTGATGGTAAATTTTTTGTTGTTGATGCAAACATATCAGTGTTGAAGTGAAAAAAGTGAATTAGTACAAATGTGTCAACACACTGGAGACACAAAAATGCTAAGAGTATAACGGTGTTAAAACTGGGATTTGCAAAATATACCAAATTTCTTTGAAAAATGAAATACTGTTGTTTTTTACCAAGTATTCGAGAACCAAACCAGTTTAATAGTCAAGGGATGATTCACCCAAAAGATAAATGACCATCATTTATTCATTGCCTTGTAACAAACCTGTAACAGCAGAGCACAAAAACAAAACCAAAAAGGTTTCAGCACCCTTTAATGCACTTGCCACTTGGGTGCATTCATTTAACAACAATCTTTTAAATATTGTCTTTGTTCTTCTGCAGAATGAAGAAAGCCATGAGAGGATGACTAACAATGAAATAATTTTTGAGTAAACTATTACTTTAACTGTGTCTTCAGTTCACTTGAATTACTACATGTGATTTGTTTGCTAAACTGTTGCTTATTAATGTTGGGTTTTGCAAACTGACACAAACACTAAACTGAACTGAACACTATAATCTCTGCAAACACAACAAATTCTCACTACTACATCTTTGGGCATAAACACACTGCCAAAAACTAATCTGAGCTGATTCATACAGAGAAATCATAGCTTATATCTTCAGAATCAATATCAGAGGCTAAAGTTCTGCAACCTTTTTGACGGAAGAATAAATTGTTTTAATGTCAGATATCTTCCTAAATGGAGACATTAAGTTAATGCGGCCTGGGTTGAGATGATCTCATTGAGGTACTGCTCTGTGTGATTCCACTGAACGCGCACACACACGCATTCACACACACACGCACACACGCACCCACACACACACACACACACACACACACACACAGTATCTTTCTCTCAAGAGACATTCATCAGAACAGACCAAGCTGTGCTCTCAAAAGCTTTTCTCCATCTCCCTCTCTCTCTGTCATCGGAAGGTGCCTGAAGCAGGGCTCTCTCTATCGCATCTCATCAGACCTGTGTGTGTTCCAACTGTGTCCAGCTGCTATTGTAAGAGAAATTGTTGGGCGCATTCTATACAGAGTTTTCGGCAACTTGATGGGTCATCAGTGCAAGACTAACCATGACTAGAGGGTGTGTTTGTGTGTGTATCTCATATCCATGAGTGCTTATAGAAATAGAAATTGTAAAGCATGGAGTGAAAATATAAAAGATAAAAGTGAGGGAGATGCAACTTTATACTGTTTAATTACGTGGACTTGTTTATTTCTTAAAATAAAAATAGTAAAATACAAATTAAATTGAATTTTCTTTTAAATGTACACACAGTATGTGAACACACGTCAATACACATCCGGAGCAGCGGTCAGAAAAAGCACTGTGCCCGGGAGCAGTTGGGGGAAACGGTGCCTTGCTCAAGGGATTCACCTCAGTCGTGGTATTGAAGGTGGATGGGAGTGCTGGTTATTCCCTTCCTCCTCCGACAATCTTCCCTGGTACTGAGTATCGAACCAGTGACCAAGGGATCACAAGGCCAACACTCGAACCACAAGGAAATGAAAAGGAAAGAAAAAAAAACTTTTCCTTGTCTACAGGTTATAATAAATTAATATATACACTACCGTCAGCTATAACATACAGAGCCTTTAGTTGGATAAATTATTTATAAAAACCTTCTAACAATGTTTTTAACGCACCCCTAGAAACACCCATGTTACCCTATCCCACTTGTATGTTTTCTGAAATATTACATTTACTTTTTTAAATCAAAACAAAAAATTGGCCATTATGCAAAAAAGAAATGTCAGAGGTTACCTGAGGATACCTTAAGAGTTATAAACAGATACTTTACCCCCAAAATAATAGAAAATGATGTGAGTTGTTTAGCCGTCAGAGCAGCTTTCCTTATTTTATCCCCGCCCCAAATGCTTCCTGAAATCTTACAAAGCCTTATACTGCTTTTAACTTTGATAATGAAAGCATGAATTAAACAGATTGATCATTTGCACAGCAGGATAGCACACGCTGCACATTACAAAGAGGCATGATGAGACAAGAGTGCACAGTTTGTAACCAAATGTTTCTGAAAATGTTAAAGGCGTGGGCGGTGTTTCAGCTCCAAAGAAGTTAAGTTCATGTTCTTTCAATTTTTATTTAATTGAACACAAGCTTTTATCCTAAATTATTTACAGTTGCTTCAAGATAAACTACATTGGTTTTTTTCAAACCAAAGTTGGGTCAAAAATAGACAAACCCACGTTGTTTTTAACCCATAATTGGGGTGAATATAAATCATATGCTGGGTTAATTTGATCTCATTGTTGCTATTGTCCAGTTTTGATTCAATGTTGGGTTGAAATAACCGTTTTTGATCCAAATGAAAGTACCTTAATATTGAATAGGGTAAAGTCTAGCTTAAACATTTTTTAAATTACAAACTGGTGTAGATGGTTGACCAACATAACTGGTCTCAGATATTAGAGTTGTACACAAGACTATATTTTGATGGTCTCTGTCTTTTGTCTTGGTCTTATCTTGGCCTCAGAAAAAGGTGGTCTTGGGATTTTAATTCAAGACTTCTCAAGACCCTAACTTGTGAGAATGTCATGAAATGTGAGGGGCATTTTCTAGCTTTTTTTAACATTATTCATGTGATTGGTGATAACATTTAATTGTAATATTTTCCCAAAATGAATCACCCAAAATGTATTATGACTTTTTTTGTTGGTCTTGTTCTTGTCTTGGCCTCGGCCTTACCCTAGGCCTTACCCTGATCTTGTCTTGGTGTAGGCCCCTTCAAGTCTTGACCTTGCCCTGGTCTCTGGTCTCGGCCTTTTCTTGGTTTACGTGGTCTCGACTACCCCACTAGTGCATCTACTTTTGATCAAATATACAGTAGGCTATCATAGTCAAGTTGAGTAGCGTTCACTACCGAACTCAATGTCATGTTACATTTCCCAGCTGACCACCTCATGTTAATGCAACACAAGAGGTTTTTCCACCCCTGTTGGATCACAATCTGTTCATACTCACTTGTGACTCTTCTTCCAGTCGGCTCCACTTGGGCTGGCTCCGCAATCATATGCCTGAATGATAAAGGTGTATTCCTTTTGCTGCTCACAGTCGACAGGGCCCCGGGCCCTCAGTACCCCTTCACCTGACGTCCTATTCAAAACTTCAGCCTCAAACGGAGCCTCCTGCCCGTGGATCTTAAATGCACAGATCTCACCTGGAATAAAAAAACAAGATGCAGGAGTTTAAATAAGTGACTGCAAAAAATGCAAATGGCTTTTTTTGCTCTCAACAAGATATGGTTGCGATAACTTTTACCCAGCAGGTTTCCCCCTGACCCCCCCAAAATAATATAAAGGAAACAGTGAGCTTTTACAAGGTTCTCTGCTCGTGCTGTGAGAGGAAGAATAACTATCTGCTCTTGTAATTGCCTCATTGCAGTGGTGAGATCATATTGTACAAGAAAGCAGAGTGTTCAAGTATAGTGTTTTGAATGTGGTAATGACTCTCTCCTTCAACATCATCTCTCTTGTTCACAATAAGTCTGTCCTTTCGAGTAAACATGTAAGCATTAAATATAAATTCGCTATACAGTGAAAGTAGCTGCAGCACAACACATTTTCAAGCAGGTTATGCAAATTGCAAGTGACTAAAACAGTGCAAACTGTTTTACAAGACAGTGTTGTTGTTTACTAAAATATGAAACAAAGGAATGAAGAAAATGCACTAAAACATTAATGAAATACATGCATACTTTTTCCTGTGTTTGATGTCTTTGGGTTTCGGGCAGGAATGTATCCAATTAATTTAAGATGTATTTGGCACACATTTTATCCAAAGCAACATAAAGTACGGTGCATTCATGAAAAACATGTGTTTCTGAAATTAAACTTATGATTATATTCTACCAGAAACACTAGGTGTTCCTTTCTTTTTTGGCAAGGTTCACTTCAGGTCAGGTCAGGTTACGGCAGGTCATGTCAAGTCAAGTCAAGTCAAGTCACGCCAGGTCACATCAGGTCAAGTCAAGTCAAGTCAAGTCAAGTCAAGTCAAGTGCAGTCACCTTTATCATACAGCACTTCAAAAAAATTTATTATATCGCTGTGAATGAAGTCTGAAACAAGTGGCAAGGAACCAAAACTCTTTTGGTGACTGAATGGAGAAAAAAACTTCTCCTCTGACCAGACAAAACCAGCACTTCAATTCCAAACTCCATCAAAGTCGATGAGAATCATGTGTTTGCTTCGGTCTTATCCTGATGGTTGTCAGAAGCAAAATTTTACAGGGGATCTGTATCCAGGGCCTTAGTTATCTTGGTCTCCGCTGTCTTTTAGGGCTGTAGAGATCTATTCTAGTTTCCAATCCACCATCTGGTCTGGGTACTTACTGGATCAGGGTGCTGCAATGTCCCTGTGATCTGGATGCAGAATGAATCTGGTGGCTTGGGGGAAACCAGGCTCAGTTTGGGGGCTAGTTCTCCTCAGACCTGACGAAACCAGATGTTCAATTCCAGGCTGCAGCACAGTTGAGAAGAATCATCTGTATCTTATGGTCTTAACTTGATGGTCGTATGAGGCAACGTCTTTGGCTTTCCAAACACCATTTACTATTAGATTTGGTACACACAACCAAACATAATGTTGACGCACAATCTGTTGATACTACAATAACTGTGAGACCACAAAAAGGTACATTGTCTTGCCGCTATATCTAAATTCATGGTTCTTTACATGGCAGTGCTTCTATCTGGCCACAGCACCTCTTTTAGGGATTTGGAAAATGACCACAAAAAAACTGAGGAACTCTGACCCTGAGACAGCTGATATCACTTAAATCCCGGCAGGTCTCCAGAGCAAACAGCGACGTGCCGTTACGCTGTGTGCTCAAGCCTGCTGTTGCGAGCAGATAAGCCTAACTTTTTCCTGCACAGTCCATCCACTCCATTCTCTCTCAATTTCTTTTTTCATTATTTTCTTTTTTCGTTTTAAGCAGATCTGATTCCCTGCCCTGAAACTCCGCCCCCTCTTCTTCTTCATTCCCTCTGTGCTGAAATCCGTGTTAAAATATCCCCTTTCTATTAGCCTAACAATGCATTATCCAAATTAAACATGCGGCACAATAGGACGGCGCTCGGAGGTGGGCGGCAGCGGAAATAAAACATAAAAGCACATCGGGTGGCTGAGCTCTGAAAACGCTTTTCGTGGAATTTCCAATTGATGAGAAAACGAGATTTGAAACATGAAAACAACAAAAATGATAAGACCCCAATACGCGCAAACATAAAAACGATTCTCAGTCAAAAATAAATACAAATTCAACGTAACGCTCGGGAGTCTTGGGTAAACCCATTTTCCGCTCCGTCTGTTGCTGCAAATGCATTTTCCAGATTCAATTGAAGAAGGAGCAAAGGGTCAAACCGTACAGCATGGCAAGTCTGAACGGTGCTGATGTATATGCACAGGGTAATGACGGAGGTAACTGTGGTCTAATTTCCATCACGTCTCCACATGACAGCTCGGAACAAGCAACGTCTGCTCGGCCTCCTCTGGCACACGAGGTCTGTAATCATGTAGAGAGCTCTCCGGATGCTAAACTTGTTCGAGTTTCCCTTTGAAAGCACCAAAGAAGTGTTAAATCGGGCAGACAGATGTGCCATTTTTTAATACCACATCACATCAGCTTTGGGAGTGTAAAGCAGGGAGTCTGTGTAAGCCAATTTGAAACTAATGAATGAAACCATCCATGTAATATTTCCAGTGCTTACTGCTGGAATTCATTTGTATAAGGGTGATTTACAACCAGCAAAAGCAGTTCACAACAGAGACCTGGATGACCTCCATCTTATGAACCAGTTCATTTGGAATTTCATATTTGGAAAGAGTGAATGTTGTTGCTTGAGGAACAGACAGTGTGTGTTGAGGTAAAATGATTAGTTCTGTTTTATTATGACAATTTTTAAATTATTTATTTATGAAATATTGTTTCTATTTGCATGCATCGGCAGAAAATGAAATCTTGAAACAGGTCATGATAACAGAAAGTATACTCTGTATTTTAAATGCAGCAAAGAAAACAAGTTCATATTTACACATAAGCGATACATCAGTAATATTTTCACACGTATCTAGGAAAACTCCAAAAAATGTATGATGTGATAAACTATTTTTATGACAGTTTTCATGTATCTGGTTATGCTGTCAGTCTTTCACTTTGTTGTTGGATGAGGTTGACATATGGTTATAACTATGATGACTATGAAAACAATATGAATCATGATATATAAGATATGAGATATGATGTGAAAAAGTGTTTATAATCTTTCATAATCTTGATTTTTATCAAATTTTTCATATCTTGCCATGCTGTTAATCATTTATATTGCTATTGGATGATTATAATGTAATGCAATGATACAAAAATGTTTTAGATACTACATTACTTAATGAAACTGAATGGGTCCATAAAACATTCTTTTTTAATAATTTTTGCATTTAAAAGTCATACAGGTCTGAATATACATGCAACTTTTAGTTAATGACAAAAATATAGAGTCACTTATTTGGGAAAAATTCAAATACTTTTTTGTGATAATCGTTTTTTACACTTTTCATGTGTGTTGTCATGCTGTCAATTTTTACATTGTGGTTGGATTACTTAATTCATACTCATATAATATCATATATGATATATCACATATGACATATCACATCAAAGATGTATCACACCACATCACATCACACCCTAACATATTAAAATGTTTTATATATTATAACATATGATGGAATTGAATTGAATGGGCTCTAGAAAATCTTAAATAGGTATCTTGTAAAAACAAGTCATACAGATTTGGAATCACATTCAATATAGTAAAGGAATTTTCATATTATGGTGAACAGTCCATGGTTTCTACCCAAGATTTGACAATCGCATTTCTCTAAACTGTTGCTTCATTTTCCCCCTTCATTTCTAGTTAGAGTCCATAAGTTGCATTTGATTAAAACCCAGCTCACGAAAGACCATCAGCAGTCAAAGCCTTGATTTACCCGACCCTTCAGAGATACACTCGGCCGGCCCCATGTTCCCGTTCTTTAATTACTCTCTAGATTACATTCTTCTCTAATGACTCTCTCTCTCTGCCCCCGTTCACTTCCTCCTCTCTCTTTCCTTTACACACACGCATTTATTCATACATATGCCCACTCTACGATGCTTGCCATGCAGTAAAAGGTTCAGGTGCGGTTGAGAGCTGCTCTTCACTCCTCTCAACCTCTTTTATCTCGCTCTTGTCCCTAAGTGTGCATACATCTAAGTCTAGATGGGGTAATGGTCCCATCAAGAGTGTGAAGAGTGCCTGAGGACGGACCGCTGCGCATCAAATTATTAGTCATTTTTAGCACTGACATCCATGTAGTTTAACATTGATTTAGAGACATGGCAGACTCCATACGCACATGCACAAAGATAAAGGTCGCAGTACATAATCCAACAGCGGGAACACTGTTATAATGTTACAGTATGTATTTTTGGCAAGGCTTGATGGTTTCCTTAAAAATGAGGGAAGAACAGAGATAAAAGCAGCCATGCTGCATCTGCTGCTTCCGTCCTATTCATACAGTGTGAATATAAGCTGCTCCAGCAAAGGTCATTTTGAAGAGAATGTCAAGTCAAAGAGCACATATGGCTGAACATTTGGGAGGTGTGTTTGCTTTTGACATTCAAAAGGGAATTGTGGCTCATAAAAGAGCTTGGCACAATGCCTTTCTCTCTCTCTTTCTCCTTTTTTGCCTTGATGCTCCTAGGGAACACTGTGGTGTGAAGTATTGGCCTAATGTTTATGACGCTGTTCCTAAAGGTGCCTTTTATAGTGCAACATTGGAGGATTAAGTGGAGTCCTAAAGGGGTTTTCATTAAGATTAAGGAACACCGCATTTTTGGAGATAGCAGAGTCTCTGTTTGACCCTTTGGCTGGTTATAAACTGTCTTGTCATGGTCATTTTTTAGTCTCTCGTCTATAATGAGGAGCGCGGGGCAGTGCCAGCCCTCTGTGTACACAAACTATGCAAACGACTAGGACCACCAATGGCACAGAGCAGGCGGGGATGGAAAATTCAGTACTGAAGACTGAGCATATTAATTTTCCTTGAAGCTTTGGGAATGAAGGAATGTAATTATCTTAATTGATCTTGGATATTTTTGGCAACACAGTTCATCTTTGGTAATACAACACAGTGCTTAGAAACAAGTAAGATTCTGTTTTGTTAGATTACCTTGAGGTTTAGAGAAGTGCTAATGGACATAACTGATTCCAAGGGACTTTTGCAAGGAACTTCGAACATAAAATACCCAGGAGCCAATACATCCCTTAGTTTCATTATGGTGTTAAAAGGGGTCACAAAATCAATCAGACCTGGTGCTACCCAACCAAAGACAAATGGGTCTAAAGTTTTTTTTATAGCTTGAAGCAAATCTTACCTTTGATTGTCCAATTTTAACACAATGTAAATATAGAACAACAATATCATTACATTTCTAAACAATCTTATACTGTACCGTAGCTCAGTTATGATTTACAAGTAGCATCTATTTCTATCTAGGTTTTGTACCCATAAGTAAAAATTCTATAATCATTTACTCCTCCTCATATCATTTCAAACATGTATGACTTTGTTGAAGAACATTACGAACCAAAAAACATTGGACTCCGTTGGCTACCACTGCGTACAAAAGACAATTCTCAAAATATATCTTCCAATATGTTGTACACAGCATTTGAATTACAAGTTGGTGAATACATGAAGATTTTTCATTTTTAAGTGAACAATCTCTTTAAATTGCTTTTACAGTCCAAGTAAAACTTTATAGACCTAATTTAATTTTTCTCGGTAGTTCTAATGTACATTTTTATGAAGTGATTGCTCTTTTATGAATTTAATAATTCTATAGTTTATGCCATTCCTTTGCATTTGGCCTACACTACCGGTCAGAAGTTTTGGGATATTTACTTACTCATGCATTACTATTTGGTCAACATTTTAGTAAAATATAAACTTAAAAATGTTTATTATGAAATAGAAGAACATTCATTTAATCATCGGGGTACCATGGGCATTGTGTTAATACTTAAAATAAAATAAAGAAACCTGTTTTATTTGATCATGGGGGAACTATTGAAATTGTTTCAAAATTTGAAAAAAATTAAATTAACTCAAACATGTTTTATTTGATTGTTTTCAATGTATTTTCCTTTTACTAGAATTTGCAGACATGTTTTATGTCATTTTACCAACCAGCTTTTTAAGATCACACCCTTAGATGTTTTTAAAGAACTGTAGTGCCATCATTACAAAAACTATAATTAAATAAAATGTAAATTTTGCTATAAAGAAACGTGTATGCTTGCTAATATATTTTTGATTACTAAACATTTCAGACATGTAAGCATTCACCTTCAGATCAACAGTTTTTTTTAAATAATTAATGAATTAATTAATATTTTTAATAAATAACATTTTACTGAAGAGTTTCATAAATCTATAGAGCCTAACAATGTGTTACCTAACAACATGTGTAAAACCTGCCATAACCACAAATCTAACTTCTCAAGGCAGGCAAATACAACAGTTAAGTTTACTTGTAAGTTTGAATTATTTTGGAAGCCCTGTAAACTAGACTGAACTGTGTAACCGTGGCCAAATGTCCAGTTCACATCAATTCAGTCAACACTGTATGTGTTAAAGTGTGATCTGATGTGCACTGTGTCTCAGAAAGAGAGCATCTGAGAGTAACGTTGAGAACAGTAGAGTGTCTCAGTGGAGAAAGCACAGCATGGACCCAGAGTGCTAACTTCATTGATTTAAAGTGTGTGAAGAGCAGAATAAAGGCAGGAGACCAAAGACTATAAATAGAGTCGGGCAACCTCCCTTGGGCATAACACCAGTTTGCTTTTCCATCTTACATTTCAAGCGACCTGGTCCATAAATTAATTACTCAATGAGCAAAAGCCGTTGCCTGGTTGGGCTGAATCCCACCTCAAAGGTCTTAAAGCGCTTGTTCTCTGCTCTACCAACCTCTCAGTCTACAAGTACAACTCTCACCATGCAATTCCCCAGCTTCTCCTCTGACAGCCCTATCGTTGCCACGGTCACAAGTTAAAGCACCACAGGTTCCCCGAAACTCACACAAAGCACAGCGCAAGTGCATCACAGCAGCTAAACACTTCATAGAGGCAAATACGTTGTGAACATGTAGTAATTCTGTACTCGTCAGAGCATTCGCTCGAAACTGGTTGGCCTTAAGTAAATCTATTACAGCATGACACATTGATACATTTTGGTTTAGGCAGATAACAGGACTGCTGGGGACACACAGTATCCAGTGAAATGGTTTTACTCACTATTACATTTAATACAAACACATAAGATCCTTGATCAATTGTTTTGTTTCTTGGCTTTAGTTAGATGGTCATCTATTCAGAAATAACATCTGAAGGCTTCTTTAACGTGCACCATGACAGAAAACTTAAATAAATCAATAGCCTTGATATTACGAAGAAGGTAGTACAGAAAAAAGGTCTGGGGTAGTTTTGTCTACTGTTATTTTGTCCACGATGGTAGTCAGTGGCATCAAAGAACTGTTTGGTTATAAGCTCTCATCCAAATATATTTCTCTATGTTCATCGTAACAACGAAATTCCGAGAAAACAGAAATTTAGAACAACAAGAATGAACATAATTCATGGAAGAATTTTCTTTTTGGGTGAACTATTAAGATTAAATTAACCTTACCATGAACAGATCAATTACAAGAGAATCTCTGTTCGCAAAATGACGAGAATTTTGAAAACAAAAACAAAAAGATAAAGATAAAACAACAATGAAGATAAAATAAGAAACTTTTAACTTTTTTAAACAATAAATGACCCTTGTGATGTACTTTATGTAAATGACACCATAAAACTGCAGCAGACAATCAAAATTGGAAACATTAGTGTTCGATGATCATCGCAGAATTTCAACAAAATCTCAGAAACGACACAAGATAACATGTACAGTTAGGACAGGTGTATTTACTAAAACGTGAATAAATTGGCTTTCTTTTAGGTCTTATACAGAGCATCTTTCTGTTTGTCCATATTGCCCGTTAGTCCAGTTTCATTGTCTCAGACAAATCATGTATAAATACCATAGAAACAAGAATTTTGTTTGAAGCTTTGGAGAAATATTGTCAGAAGTTAACACAACTAAACTTAAATAATTACTTTGTCAAAATACATAATTAATCATCAATCCAGAATTTTTTTTTATCTGCTTTTAATTTTTGCAAATGAATTTTTCTGCACCCACAGATGAATTATGTCAACAGTAATATTTACACAAATTTTACTCTCCACGTTGCTAATGTACGTCATCAATTGTGTCTTTTGAATTAATATCTCTCTATTTTGTATTTCTGGCCTGAAGATAGGACAAACATCTGACATTTAAATGAAAACTAATTGAAAACTCTTTAATCTCCCTAATTAAAAAAAAATCTAACTAATTTAACTAAAAGCAATAATATATTCCTCTGGTGAAATGCCGAATGAAAACCTTCATGACCTCTGTTTCACTTTTAAAAGATGCAGTGAAGACAAATGCTTTTAACAGGGCAATTTATGGAGCAGATCAGTATGTACCTCTAAAACAGTTTTGAGGAAAATTAAATGTTTTTTTTTCATTATTATTATAATCATTATTAATGTACCAATACCAATTGCAAAATGTCGTGCTTATTTCTAAATGACCATAAAGTAAATGGCAATTTATGGTTATAAATCTACACTGAACCATGGAGGCTTAAAAAAACATTAATGTTATTTTGCTTTGCTTATCTTCCTACCCTTCCACGCTTATTTCCAGCTCAGTTTATAAAGATAAGTAAGTCTAGATTGACCCCAAAGGGAAAATAATCGTGTTGAGTAAAACATTGCTTACTTTCATATAATGACTGGGTGGAAATTCTACTCCTTATTTTCCAAAGTAATTGGAAATGGGATGCTAGCTGATTTTGACTACTATAAAATAAATTTAAGGTCGACCATAAGTCCTGCACATCTAATATGCTGAGTCTACCCTATCGTTTCGGCCCAGATGTTTATGTTAAAGGCTTGTCTTAACACAGCTTTATGATAAATGTCTCTCTGCAGTATTAATTAATCTCTTTGAAAAATGTAAAGCCTAAATATTAAAGAGTTGCTAAGAGATGCATACAATATAAATGGTAAAGACTGTGCAATGTGCATCTTAAACTCAAAGCATAAAAACAACACATTTACCCTAGTGACTCGTGTTTGCCTTTGTTCCTGAATCTTGGAAAATTACACTGTCCATTGTTTTTTCTATTATCCCGTACCACACACTAAAAATCTGTTCCACTTGACAGCCATTGGTTTGTGCTTATAAAACTTAAAGAGCACTGCCAGCCATCGAAATGTGTATTTGAACCAGTCGACCTCATCTCATCCAAAACACAACTTTCCGGTCATGCCCTGTGCACGCTGTTAAAATCCATGCCAAAAGTTAGAGGATCTAATCCAGTTTTTTTGCATGTGCTTTATTATTATTCAGCTGTGGATGTTTTTAAGCAATGCCACTTAGCCAGTAAATAGAAAATATCACAAATATAAACAGTTATATTATCTAAATAAAATCCTTTCAAAAAATGTAGTGGAAAATATAAAAATATATTATTTAAAAAAACAACAATTGATTTCTCTTAAATTTACAAATATTTTTCAAGTTCAAGTATGGATTAAAAGTATTTATTTTATTTTATTATATTTAATATTATTCAAATTAAATTTATTTGAATATAAACTAATATTTTGGTGATTCCCAACAGAAACATTACTAAAAATCAGTTGGACCTATTTGTTTCATTAATACCAAAATTTTAACTTAATATTTCATTAATTTAAAACTTTTAAAATGTACTCTTATTTTGTTGTATAAGTTGTTTTGCAGAGTAACATTGCATAGTAACACCTTTTTTTTTAAAGAATCGAAGTGATATTGTGAGACATGGTACAAGGTGTTTTTATTATCACATCACTAAAGACTACCATAGAGATACTGCAGATCAACCAGCATGTTCTCTTTTTATAGACAACCAATGCGGAAAACATAGTGCTTCCAAAACTGTGCTTGACATTTAACCTTCAGAAATACTTGTTGCTACATGCTGCTGTGTTTCTGGGAGTTTCTGACTGCAGGTGAACATCACACAAGTATTTCCAAAGATTAAGTCCATGTCGAGAGACACGGTAACAGATGTGATGTTCCGGCATGCCAAGGAATGATTTCTGGATCTCCACTACCACCAATCTACCTAACTGTAAACTCAGTAAACGCTACTTTTGATAGCTCTTAAAGGGATATGTCCTCAATTGGAAAATTAAAATTGTGTAATCATTTACTCATTTTAAGCCTATATGTCTTCTTCTGCAAAACAAAAAGAAGAACATAAATTGTTCGAAACGTACAAGGGTGTTAACCCATTGACTTCTACTGTTTGTACAATATAAAAATTAACAATGGGTACCGCTGTTTTTATGTGTTTCATTCCTTCTATTGTGTGAAAAAATCGTTCAATTTTAATAACAGAATAATTTCAGAAGGAGGGCTTATTAAACTATTAGAAGAATATTATGGTGGAGCTCAAGATATTATGATAAAATAATCTGTATCAGACCATTTAAAACAGGAACAGGGTGGACAGCTACATTCGCAATTTGTGCTATACATTTTTAACATGTTTATTAATGATATCTCTAAAATGATTTCCTCTATAAATAAGCATAACAGGGGGGGGGGGGGCTCTTATCCTTAACCACGTCACTGATTTATTCTTAATTGTTAAATAAAAAGCTTATAAAGCAGTGAAATGTACTGTCTTTCCCCGAAATTGTATGCAACTTCCTAAAAGTCATTTAACTAGGGAACCAACCAGGGGGCGAGCAAGTCTTGGGGACTCAAACCGCGCTGAATAGAAGAAATGACCCAAGAACCAACATTCTTCAAAATATGTCCTTTTTTGTTCTGCAGAAGAAAGTGAAAATGTTAGATATGCTAAAATGTTGATTTGCTTGCTTAACAATTGTTCAACATGCAGGTCTAACACTACACTTAAAGTAAGATATTACTAAAAAAACATTACAAACAAAGTCAACAGATTTATATATACACACGCACACACACACGCAAGCACACACACACGCAAGCACACACACAGACACAGACACACACACACACACACACACACACACACACACACACACACACACACACACACACACACACACACACACACACACACACACACACACACACACACACACACACACACATAATATTTAATCTGTGAGTTTCCTTTATTGCAGAGACTGAAACACGACCTGGACATAAGGGCTGATGTCAACGGTCTTCAGGCTTGAATGTTGGGGTCAGTGAGGCCTTGACCTCTGTCAGTTTTTTAAAAGCATAAAGGTGAGGAGTGGAACACAGAAGAATTGCTTATCAGGGAAAACATGATTAGTCCAAACCAAACAAATGACAAGGTCCGAATGTCATAGGAGACAAGTCAAAGCATCTTTTAAACACATCTTAGACAAGTTCCAGAGAGATACAGAACCCATTAACCGCCTATTTTTAAGTCAAGTATTTTTAGATTGAAAAGCTTTGCATTGCCAATACACAGAAACACAATAGTTCACACCAAGCATACAAAAATATATGTCTATGTGTTAAAAAAAGGAAAATTTCAGCTTTTTCGCCTTCAGCAGTTTAAGTGTGGAATCACATGGCTGGCCGGTTGCCAGCGGTTTATTTCTCTTGATGAGTTGGAAATGGCCTCTGATTAAACCGTTATTTCCACCGTGCCGAGGTCCAGCTTAATAGAACAATTCAAAGCGCAGTAGCAATTAAAATGAAACAATAGCCGTGGAGCCCTTTTTCATCATGGAATTCACTGTGTAATTATGGCCTAGGGTTGTTGGCCTGCTACAACACACACATACAGCACATGCACATATACACACTTCACTGCTATCTCTGCGTTGCAGTATTGCTGTTCTCACCCATTAGAAGTCATAAAAGCAATGTCAACTGATATGAGGCCCTGAGCCATGAAATGATCAGGGTGTTTAGTTGTAAAACCCGGTATCATTTTTTGTTTCTAATATATTTTTTGACTTGTGCCAAATATAGAGACAACCATGCATAAGTATCCACAAGCAAAACAACATTTAATATTATGTAATGATTCACATCTGTATTTAATAACTTGGTCCAATAGAATATATCACGTATAAAACAATGTTTGAACTAAAAGTATATAGGTTTATACAACCAAACAAAAACATGTAAATTGAATTGAACAACAAATTATTATGGATGAAGTAATGCGTGAACAATCATTTTCAGTGTGTGTAATTTCCTTTTTTTCAGACCATGTTTGATGATTAAATTATACTCAGATATAGAAAACCCATCAGCAAACAAAAGCACTGGATGGAAATGAACCTACATGGAATAGTTCACCCCAAAAAAGTTCAGATTCCTTTGTTGTTCTGAAATATTAATGAACGTTTGAGATATTTTAACGAAAATAAGATGTTTTCGGTCACTGCTGATGTTAATGGTGAACCAAAATCACTTGTATTACATTTACAAAAATATCTTGTCACCACAGGAAAATGTAAATGAGTTATGAGCGTGAGAAAATAATGAGAATATTTTCGTGTGAACTAATCCTTTAAAAAGTTTCGATTCGGTATCTGATTCTCCAATAAGTATACACACTGAGATAAAAATGAATATTTATTTCTTAAAAATATTTCTTAAAAAAACCTTAGGTACTATATGCTTTAGCTATGTCAATGTCTTTAGTGTTCCCTAAGCTAAAGTCACACAAGTGTAAGATTAGGGTAAGTAATTCTTATCACAACATTATCAAATTTGTGTGAACAGTCCCTTTAAATTGGTGTTATTAGGAGTTTAATAGAGGATGAAGTTTGAGTCTGGAAACAGATGGCAGCCCAGTGTCCCACAGGAAGAGAAGAGCTTCACCCAAGAAAAAACACTGACAACAGCATGACCAATGATTCCCTTTTCACTTAGCAAATCAGTCCCTACCAATATCTGACAGTTACAGAATCATTAACTGGCAATCCCATTCTTAATAAAGTCAGGTTGTACAGGTACACCGTCCATGAGAAATAAGTGATCACCTACCAGTTGATGTACATACTGATAAAAATGAATATATTGATTGCAAAGTTACTTTTGATTTGCATTTGCTTAAATACAGTTGTACATCTCCCTATACATGGAGTTTGGGGGTAGTAACAATATATAGTGTAATAGAATGGTATAAGCCAAGACAAAGTTATAAGAAATTGAAAAGGTTCACCCAAAAATAAAATCTCTTTCATGATTTACTTACCCTCTTGTCATTTAAACCTGTCTGACTTTCTTCTGCTAAACAAAAAATAGGATATTTTGAAGAATGTTGTCTACGAAACAATGCTCCCTCATTGACTTGTGGACACAAAATAGTCATCTATTAAAAGCCACCAAATTCCATCAACAAAAAACATCATCCCAATCTATTAGTCATGCACAAAACAATAACTTTCAAAACACAAAACTGAAAATGTCAAGCCTATATCTGCACATTGTTTTATAACGTCCAAAATTTGTTGTTTTAAAGACTATACGCTTTCTGCAACACAATAGAAAAACAATGATGCTTCTGATGCATTATAATCATCCCTTTTGTTTTCGTATTAAACATCCAGTAATAACCCAACAAAAGTTCTCTGAGCAGTTTCATTGTGTATCAAAGTGAGATAGAGAGTTGCAACACCCTCCCCTCGGTGTAATCTGGCAGGTGGTACAAGTTAGCAAAGTGTATCACCACACAGACTGTCCGATCCCTGTTGGAACAGTGATAAGGGTTTTATAGTGCATGCCTCTCATCATCGCTCACATGGGCCGGTAAAGGTCATCTAAAGGTCAACGGAGGCCGGTGACATGTGTGAACAACAGCATCTCTTCTAAACAGTGTCGAGCAGGAGCCATTGGGGATTATCAGGACGTGTCCAAATGGCAGCATACTAATGAGAGAGATAATAAATGAAAAGACGACTGTAGGTCTGTGTTCTTTCTTTCTGCGGCTTTGATATTCTTTTTGTCTCTCTTATCTAATTTTTGCCAGCGAATACTTTTAATGTCACGTCCTGGGGGAGTGACGTAGCAATGAATATTTTCTCTACTCTATTGAGGATGATAGTCATCGTCTGATTGGGCTGACACTTTTTACAGTTTATAAAATGAACTGTTTCTGTTGTTTTATTAAACTCATCGTTGTTCTTATTGCAAAACGTTCACAATGCATGTTACCAGATTAACATACATTAATCATATTTTTGTACCAACAAATATAGTAGCGTCTGCTTTAAATAAAAATTTTAATCCTATAACATCAGACATATTGTTCGATTTACTTATTATGAACTATTAAAATATATTAAAATATTTTCAGCATAGATTAATATTTATTTGTGCTTAAAGTTAAATTTTTCTTTGAGATCTAAAGAGTTTGTTGCACTTTGAAGTTTAAGGATTGCCATTTTTTGAATAGTCATACATGGTATTGTATTTAGGGGTCAGTTGTGGTCTGGTAGTTAGAGAGTTGGACTTGAAAGCAAAAGGTTGTGGGTGCTAGCAGACAATTATTGAAGGGTTGAGCAAGGTATCTTAAAACTATTTGCTCTGCAGTGACAAATGGCAACTGCATAATACTTTTGATAAAAGTGTCTGCCAAATGAATAAATGAAAATGAATACATGTGTTTAATTTCTGGATCCTGCAAAACCTAACTGAAACAAGAAGGTCATGAGTTACTTAGGTTTGCTTAAATCAAGTTATGTATAATAAGTATTTTTCCTAATGGAGAATAAAGTCTATTTTAAGGCACATTAGGAATGGTACCTTTCTCATTAGTGTATTGAAAAAAAGATAATATGTATTCTTAAATATGTATATACTGTTTATTTTGGTACAGGTGTACTGCTTCTTTATTCAGTAATGAGAATAATCTATTAAAACATAACATTTATTGATATCCCCCCCAAACAAAATCCATATCTTCTTAAATATTCACAGTAAGAATGTTTGGTTCAGTAAATATCACCAATATAAACAGTTTTATATACTTAATAATTTTTTTTCAAAAAACAAATATTATATAATTGAGTAAATATCCAACAATTTTTTTACATTTAAAAATTAATGTAAAGCAAAAAATGTAACAAATATATATGTGTAATATACACTTATATTCTTGTAAATTCGAATAGAAATATTTGAGTTAATCAGATCTACTTATTTTTCTTACTTACATATACACATATATTTGATAAGTGTATTTACTTAATTTTAAATCTAAAAATTATTGCTTACTATTTTATATTCAGTAAGGGGAACAAGCTTTTAAACAGTGAAAATGAAAAATAAGACATTTTTGGGTGTTGAGAATGTGTAATATCCAAACCAATTGTCTATACCATGTCTATAACCATGCCTCATTGTCTATATGCACAATATATAAAGGGCAAAAGATGATATTATTAAAGTAGTCAAACCGGTTCATTACAAAGGTTGTCTCAATACATTTGTTAAAATGGTGTCTAATTTCATTACTTTATCTTCAATTGTTATTTTGAAGTAAAATGTGACCCATATGACACCCCCCCCCTCTCTCACTCACACACACAGTGTCAGATGGGAGGATTCCAAAAGATGAGATTAAAAGACTAAACCTGACTTCACTCTGAGCCAGGCAGTGTTCTCAGCCTCTAGCTCTTTCTAAAACAAGCCAAGTTCGCATGCCTGTATTTTTTCCATTGCCCCACTTTTTGCCTTCCACTTCACCAGCTTCCACGCACTGCTTATATATCTGGACCTTCTGCACCTTTACACAAACACTGTCCAAACAAATCTGATAAAGCCGAAGTCCTTCATACGTCTCCAGTGCGACTTTTTAATTAAGCGAGGGATTTTATAATGATCCTGTTATAAAAATGAACATTTTCTCATTTCCTGCTCTGAATGCGACGCGACGAGCTGATGAAAGAATCTGAACAGGCTATTACGCTAATGTGTATTCTGCTTTAGATTTAATGTGCATTTATTGGGCTATGATGCCGTTGGTTCATTATGTCAGTCGGAAAGTCACTGTCTCACCCACATACATAAGCAGACACTCCCAACTCTCTGTGCCATGCGGTGCTGGTGAAGATGGCTCTTTACCGCAAACCTCTGCTCGCGTATCAATAATGCAGAAGGACTCATAGAGCTAGTGCTTTTCAAAATGCCGAGAGTCAGGAGATTGAGCCATGGGGGGACGTGAGAGAGCAAAACATCAAGGACGAAAATAGAACTTCCTGTCTCCCCTGAGGAGGACAAGGCGCTGTGCGAAGCACATGGGGGGAGAGGGTGGTGTCGAGCATGAGACACATCCCTATCTAGGGTAGAAAACGGTTCTCTATTTTTTCCTGTCTAGTTGTGTCTACTTGATGTTTACTCCTTATAGAAAGGCCATACCATTGTGACATAAAACTATAATGTTAAGCTTTATGCACACCATATTGCCACATACATCCAAAATGACTGTAGCTCTGAAGCTTACAGATAGAAATAAGTGGTATTTTTATTGTTCATACATAACAGTATAAAACGATTGGAAGTGCTCGACTAAAATGTTTCTTGCCATTTTAAATATTTTCATTTGATTATAAAAAATATATTTTTTGAATGGATGGCTTGGATGAGCCCGGAATAGACGGGAACTTCAATACTCTTTAGAAAGCTTCCAAGTGTGAGTCATCAAGATGCTGAATAATAAAATGGCAAAAAACTCTGGCAATTGTGAAAAAATAAAATAATATTGTGTGAGTGTTTCCAAACTTTTGCTTGTAGTGTACATTAAAACAATAATAATTCTGTCAAGTGATTAATCACATATAATCGTGCCATTGTGCTATTATAATATATACTATGCATAACAATTGTGGCCTTTAAAAATACATACATATGCATGCATACATTAAAAAAATATATAAAAATAACAAATGTCTGTATACAGTTGAAATTAATTGGAAAAATAAATAAATACATATATTTAACATATATTGATTACACAATAATGATAACCAAAAAACAATGCGCTCTCATAACATATTTATGTGTTTTGTGCATAATATTAAGAATTTTTAAACACAATAACGTAAATGCACATTTGATAAAAAAATATAAAATATAAAAATTAATAAACACTTGTATATATTTAAGATTATAAATAAATATAAATAAATACAATAACATATACATTATTTACTAAACATATATAAAAAATATTATGTTTATAACTACAGAATTAATATGCACAGTCCACTAACATATATTATGTAAACAAAAGCTTGAATTATGCGGGCAAATAATAATGATTAACTATTTGTCAATGCTATATAATAAATTCATTTTATATTGATGTTACTTTATAGTCAGAAGAATCAGATTTTATTGCATAACAGTATGATGATAAACACTCACAACAAACAGACAAAACACAATTTACAAAATACAAAACTGGAGTTTGCATTTTACATGGATCTTATTCAGCTCAAGGACAGCCTAGAGTACAAAGGATTGTTTTAATTTCACTCGGTTTAATCTTGGAACCATGTCTCTACGCTCAGATGGTTAAAGCATAATTTCATTATACAATACATGGCTAGGATTAGAAACAATATTCTCAGCCAGCCATAAGAGGTTCTTACATTAAGAAACTAGAAAACTATCTTTGAACACTTATAATTCCTACCCCTGTATATACTCTAGAGTGCTGTATGTGGATATCGCATAGTTTATGAGAACGTGTCAAACATAAAGAGCAGAAAATACAAGCATTAATACTTTAACATAGTAGCAATGTATTCTGCTTCTAAGGGAGTGTTAAGGCACTTTTGGATTAAGTCCTGGAAACGCACCTCTGTTTGTGCGGATGTGGCAAATCTAGAGTTGTGATTCTCCGGTTAAGTGTTATCGTCCCTTCAAGCTGCCTGACATTCAAGTGATAAACTTTAAAAACATGCAAAGAGGAATGAAAATGAGTAAAATATCTTCAGCAAACAAACCAGATCCAAGAAAACGTGTTCACCGAATCCTTTTAAACCTCATTCAGGAAGTCGTATATAATGTATCCTACTCAGGAAATAAGTTATTTGATCCTTTTATATTATTTACATTTGATATGTCTTGTTTGATTTTATACAAAGTATACATAACTCTACAGTACAGCACATCTCTGTTTGGCTTTCCTTTGAATGTGTGACAGACACTCAATATGGAAGACAATTGATTAAATTGCTTTGTGGCTCTGACATACACAGCATGCTTTCAACAAGCTTTTGATCTTGCATTGGATGCATGTATTTGCCGTGAATTAACTATAATTCTCTAAAACAAAGTAAGATTGCAGGGAACTATTAATGTCTGACTTTAATCTTTGCACTAGATAACTTCACATTTTTTACACACACACAACTGTGTTTTATTATGTATTGTGGCAACATGATCTCAAGCCTTCACTATTCCCGTAAACAGCAACCACAGGTAAGTTCTCTTTGCAGCTGTTTCTAGGATGAAAAGCCCCAAACCCTCTCTCGCGGTAGGTGAGATGGCTCCAAATATTCAACTGTCTGTCCTGATTACTAATAAAAAGTTCTCTGTTCGGTCCAGTGAATCGCAAAGCCAAGAATGTGCCAGCTGTAGAGAACTGTCTCCAAGACAGAATAAAAGATAGAGATAAAAAGAGCCTGGGAGGTACAGCTTTCTTCATGTCAGGAAAAGAGCAAGAGCCTCGGATGCCAACTGTGTTTCTGTTGAATATCTCTCCAGGGGCAACGGTTATGGTACGCGTGTTAAGATAGTAGTTAGTCTGAATTACGATTCTCAAACTGAATAATTACAGCCAGAATCCTGACTTATGACTCTGTCGCTTTTTGCTGCGCCTCATTTCTCTACATAGAGATGAGAGGCCAGAGAGTCATTCTGCGAGACTCCACGCAACCAAAGTCTAGTTTCCCGGACACTTCACGGGCCAGCGAGATAAATTGATGGCGCCTCTCAGCAAGCCGAATGTTCCAGTACATTTCTTAGCTTTCAAACCTCACTGAGGCAAAAAGTATTTTAAAGAAACATTTCACTCACAAATAAATTGTCCTCGTGTTCTGAAAGGTGCAAGACTGCATGATACAAAGGATTCTGAAGCAAAAGTTATTTTTGCCAAACATTCGTGCTTTCTGGCACACAATGAAAGTAATTGGTAACCATAGATGTCAAGCAAGAATTTCAAGACAAGGTGAAGAACGCTTTTTGGGAGGGGGATGCTGAACAGCAGGATGATAAGTTGTCTTGCTGTTAGCTGTTGATGTAAGACAAATACTTAAAAAGAACAAAACAAAAACACCATTTAGTTGATTGTGTGCAGCAAGTTATTTCATTCCCTTAAAAGCAGCAGAAACAAAGTGCCATATAGTCGCAAAGATTAAGCTAAGCAAACAAATCTATATATTGACAAGCAAACAAAAAAAGTGTAAAGTGATAGTTGACCCGAAAATGTTATCATTTATTAACCTTCGAAGTGTTCCAAATCTACATATTCCTTTTGTTCTGATGAACACTGAGAAAGATGTTCAGAAGAATAATTGAAACCTGATTGAAAAATTATTGTTTTGTTCTGTTGAAGAATGTTTGAAGAATGCAGGAAAACAAAAAGTTCTGTAAAATTTTTGAATACTACATTCTTCCTATAAGTCAATGGGGTCCAATAACAGGTTACAAGCATCCTTCCAAATGTCTTTCTCTTAGTTCAACCAAACAAAGAAATTTAAACAGATTTGGAGCAACTACAGCAAGAGTAATTCATGGCACTTTGGAGTGAACTATCCTTTAAAAGTGTTGACTGCCAAGCACGAAAACTTTCATTTAACAAAGCAGGAACGTTCTCAAAACCTCTCTTACAGGAGTGCGACACCATTTTCACAAGTTGGCTGATCCATCGCTTTAAATTTTTCTGGGAATGTACATTAACTGCAAAAATATGATTTAAAATCCGCCCTACATGTGCAACATATTCCATTGTGGGAATTGAGAAAGATTCGTTAAAGGGAAATGCCTTTTCTCCCAATAAAGGTTGGTGAAGTAATGGTGCGATCTGCTCTAACTCGGGCTCTTCAGAGAGAGATTAGACTTACAAGCAAGACGTACGGCACTTTACAAAGGTCTGCGCGATAAAGATGTTGCAGCACCGTCTCAGTCGAATCAGACCCAGAGGTGATGAAATTATGGGGGCAGAGTAAAGCTAAGAAACACAGCGGCCGATCCCCGCATGACTTGACCTTTCTTAATCATAAACCTTGTTACTAAGACAGAAGCGAAAGGTCATGTGACTCAACATTCAGTGCGGGGGGGAGGCAGTACAGCAGGGGCAAAATAACAGGATCCCGCAGCGTGACATAAGGGGAAGGTGCTCTCAATTTTACCAGCGTCCAGGGAGCAGAACAATAGGAGTCGTCAAAGGACCACCGTTGACAAAAGCACTTTCTAAAATGTCAACGTCATCAGAGAAGAAAGACCAAATGTCTTTCTGAGACAAGCTGCTCGCCCCGGCGGGGAAAAGGCCTTTCTTGTCACAGCGTATTGTTGGGAGGGAATCAACCCATTCAGAGTTTCAAAAGCAAAAAGTGCCAGTAAGTATACGTTTGCTTTGATTCTCACTTCATTTCGCGGGGCTCTGATTGATGGCTCCCCACACCCTCATCCATTGCTCTGTCAGACGTTAACAATGCCTTTCAAATGCACCACTTTGCCAAATCCACTCGCTCTGACTTTTCACTTCCTCCTAAAGAGGAAGAACTCTCCGGAACTCAAGGGCATGAGGCACAAAACAAGCTTTTCTGTGATGACCACTTTGACAATGGAGTTTGGATCGTGTTTTGAAAACACAGTAATATGTGGAAGTTGTTGGTGTGGTACATCTCTTGATTTAATAATTTCCCTCCAAGCCGCAAATTAGGAAAAGAACTACATGATTCAATGTGTAAATTAGCTGTTCCCACTGTGATGTAATGATCTTGTCTAGGAGATCACAGACTGGTACAACTTTATAAATCACAGTGTGTCTGGTGAAGGAGAGACATTTATATGAAAGTCATTTTAAAATATCAAAGTGATAATTCACCCTTTATTTGCTCTCTTTTCTTTTCAAACCTAAATGACCGGCTTTCTTCAGCAAAGCCAAACGCAGATATTTTGAGGAATGTCGGTAACCAAAAAACTGTGGTACCTAATTACAGTACTTATATTGTATAGACCAGGGAAGTCAAAGGGTAGGGCAGTTGTTTAGTAACCTACATTCTTCAAAATATCTCAATATTGACAGAATTGTAATTATTTGGCGATCTTTAATTTTAATGCTGCAATCTTTATCCTTTTTGTTTAAAAAAATCAATAACAGTGAAAGAACATCATAACTCTGATTTGCCATGCTGCTATAATAATCATTTAGGCCTGGTATAGATATTTAAGGTACCATAAAATCTTATGTTGAGATCTACAAGCAAACAGACAAGACCAGCAGAAAAACTACAGCACAGCATTGTTCAGTTTAAAATGTAAGATCTACAAATAAGTGAAATACTTAAAGGGTTATCAATGTAAGCATCATAATTTATCTAAATAAATTTATTTGACATTATATGCACGCCACTACAGGCAAGGTTTAAATGCAGGACTAACCTTCATAAACTTTAAGAAACGTTGCCAGGTATTTCCCTGAACTCCTGCCCAGTGAAACAGAAATATCCAGAGCACAAAAAGCTTCTTAATATATTTTTGATTATGTAGGGCATACACGTAAAGCCCTGCAGATATATCTGTGGTTAGTAGGTAATACAGCATGCAGACTCCTCCACTAAGCACCATGGCGCCACAATGGAACACTCTGTCTTTGCCATTACCATTTGCAGCATTATATGAAAACAAGGCCCCTGGAGCCTTGCACCAATGGCAGCAGGTGAGTATTTCACATTACCTTGCTTGAGACACCACGTCTTCTGGCAGTATTAATGGCCGTGCACTTGCTCCGACTCGCTCTGTCATTCATCAATGTGATCCTGTGATCATTTGCACATCAAATTACAAAATGTTAAGGGGCGACATAAAGAGGGGTAATGGGGCGGAAATGAGCCAATTACAGTGATTACGCCACTGTAATTGACCCAAAACCTTGTCTGTCCACATGCAACAACGTTAAATAGGTGGAGGAAGGAGTTATAGAGGCATTAATAAGCCTCCGGATTAATCCATGTAGAGAAATCTTGTTTCAATATTCCCTGTCCTCCTCTAAACCATCCCGGCTGAAAGTACAATTACTGACCTTTTCTAAATTTGCTAAGGAAGGTAGAGCATTTGGTAAAAATAACTGGCCACGTATCTAACGCTGTGTGCAAACCAGGACCAACAGAACTCCAACAAAAAACAATTTTTTTTGTTTCCCTGACCTACACATGCACAACCGATGCCCAGCTGAAATACAAAAATCTGAAACACATGACCGTATATAACCCCTATAGACAAACACTTACTCTCAGGGTTACCTGGGTTGTGTTTTTTTTAGCTTTGCCATGGAGTTTATTTTTGCTTTACTGAGTAAGAGAGTGGAAAGTCATACAGCTGACATTATTAAAATATTATGGGCCTATACTCAACACGGAGGCTCAAAACTACAAAGCAAAGAAACAAAATAACAAAAAAGCAACAATATTTTTTCATTAACAGTGTTGACAGGTAATTAACTCACATTTGTTTGCTATTTTCACTAAAATCTGGAATAGAGAGAGGACACACTTCTATGACATCAAAACATGTAAGTGCTGAAAGTCATGCATTTTTGAGAAAGATTTACATAGTGGCTAACAGAGTTGACAGTCATTTTCTATTTTAGGTTATATTTTATGTTTAAAAAGAGAAAATTTGGGAAATTTGTAATTTAAAATAATTACTGATGATTTATATTAGTAACCATGTCTTAAAAGTGTATTCCTGCATTGCTTTCTCTCCCTGCTCTCTCCACAAAAAAATGTAAACTTACAAAAACTAGACCTCTAATTCCATGGATTCATTTCATTTTTATTTCAAACAGCTTCATCGTTGCATAGCAAATTCAGTTAAAAAGTAATAAAATGTCTACATCATTAAATTAATGAATAGATGACTTTTTAAATCACTTTGTAACCATTAGATCCTCTACCCGAGATGGCGGTAAAAAGAGTTTGCATGCAGCGAGGTTGAGCTTCAATTAATCATCCATCACATTGACAGACTGAGTTGTACATTTTCTGTCATGCTGCATTTATTTGTCAGTGATATTTCTTAAATAATATTGACAGTACAATAAGTTCTACAGCAATAGCATTTTTAAGTTAACTTAGTGTTGTGTTCGGGAATTTTTTTATTCCACTCTTACAATGCTGATACTGGACTTACATATTTAGCATAACTATTTACATTCAAACAATCTGTTTACATATTTATAACTGAACTTCACTGTATGTGTGTTTATTTGCTTTTTTATTGTTATACTGTTTGTTGATTGCTGTATTTCCAAAACAATGGATGTCCGAATTTCCGATAAGCAGTGATGAATAGGCAGTTTCAAAACAATCACAAAGTATTATTGCACATATTTCTTACAAACTACAAAAATCGCATTTATAATGTTTCAATTTTTACCCATCTATCCTATCCTAAAAATCTGTCATTGACAGAAATGTTCAACTAAACCTTTGTGTATGCAAGGGCTTGAGGGCCATCTTTGTGCATGTTAATTTTACACTTCCGTCAGCCTTAATGTAAATGACCTTTAGCATAATTATCACTCACTGGAATTTTAATTAGCGCACCATTTACTGTTATAGATATTTCGCTTCAGATAAACCGCAAGAACGACTCGAGCATATAATGGACAACATAAGCGCAGGTAGAAAGAACAAATTTGTAGCTGCGTTGTGTAGTAAGTATAAAAAAATCACCATAGAACCAAGTCTCCTTACAAATAGCTCTAAGAACAATATGGAGCTTTTGACCAGTGAGTTTTTTAACACTTTAACATGGCGATGTTGCTGGTAAGTGATGAAAGACTGATTCAGCTTGAGTCTTGAGCTCATTGTTGAGCTATGTTATTCAAATGGACAACAAATAAGGAACGAAAAATCACAGCACCCCATGCCCAACACATTTCCATTTCACCTATAGTTGTTAAAGTACTACGTCTCAAAAAAGGAATGATGAATGTCCATTACCCTTTCATTATATATGAGTTCACAAACTGCTTTCACACGCTCTGTAGTGTTACAAGAAGGTTATGAATATTTGAAAAGCTTGGGGAACGAAAGAGCACAGTGGTATCTTCTCCCCACAATTCACACGCAGCGGTCATGAAGAGCGTTTCTCTGACCCGGTCCTTGACAACTTACCATTATTATTCGTCATGTGTGCCATATGATCTTAGGTTTCCGCTCGAGAGAAAGCAATCTGAGAGACGGCTCTTTTGCTCCCTCCTCCATAGGTATTCACGTTAGTATTTTCAGTGATCATGTTTACCCTTAAAGGGATAGAAGTTAAACAGAATATAACTTCTAAACTTGACAGCATTTGACAGTCCAGTTATTTTGCATGTTATTTTTTATAGCAAGAACTGGATTAGGTAACAATTATCATTATCATTTACCCCATGTTATATTTGCGACAACAATGAAAAAAAATCATTTAGTTTTAACCTCTGCACGATATCCTTTAATCTTTCTTGAAAGCCAACCTTGCTTTTGAGATATCATGAGCAAATGTTAGCGGTAGAGACTAGAAACGCACAACACATTAAAGAAAAAACAGATGCCCTTCTATTTTGCAGGAATCAGATTCCATCAATGATCCTTCCGTACCCGGGCGCAGTCGGAGGTAAAGGAGAGGCACAGGAATGTCACACGGTAAAAGCATTCTGAACGAATCTTGCTGAACACAGGTTCTGCCGCCTTATTAGCCTATTTTACGCTTCTGCGAACAAGGCAAACGGAGCGAAAGAGATATGCAAATACGAATCTAATTGGCCTGTCAGGACCACGGTCGCCCAGTCAAATGGTTGACAGTGAAGGGGAGAGAAACAGCAGATTGGATTTAGCTGCCACCCTTACACATTTCATTAAGTCATTCCACATGCATTACGCTCTGGGTCACTGCACTATCCTTGAACAGGTCTTTCAGTATTCACTACAAGAGGAATCATGAGCTTTTTTTCTGCCTACGTTCACAAAGTGCGTGTTTGGGATTGATATGTTGTATAAAGGACATTCTTGCTGGAAAATTCTGAGTATAAAAACAACATGTTAGCGGACAAAGTCCTGATAAGGAAGTTGTGCCAATGGCCGCAACTTGGTATGCAACTTCTATGGGGAGTTATTTACTACATGGCAAGTCCAAAGTCCAATCTCAAGTGAGATTGGTAAGATATTTAAGATATTTAAGATAAGATATTTAAATGTTGTAGGCAAAAATAACAAGTTAATATAATATTTTTATTAAATGATTTAACCAGAATATATACGATAACTTTGGTTTGCTTAGCTTATAATGTCTTTCAGCTACCACACTTGCACAAATGCTTCAAAGCACCTTGAAAAGTATCGTCACTTTTTATCGATTGACGATTGGATGTTTTTAAGGGAAGGCGGGACCTTCTTAGCTTTAGAGCCCCAAGTGAGCATTGTATTCCACCCCATTCATTCTAATGGCAGTGACGCATCTTCTTATAATATCTTAATTGAGCTATGTTGGCTGTTAGCAACAAACTAGAAATTGAATATTATTGCTTGTCAACCAGCCAAAACCAGCTTTGAACAATAGAAAACTATTGGGAATACACAAACCGATCAAATGCACTATGGCCTAATAAAAGTGTCTGCAAAGATACAAAATGTAAATGAAGAAAAATATTTAACAGAAAAAATATTATCAGCATAAGTAAGCATGAGTAGCTCTTGAATGAATATAAAACATTGTGTAATGGTAAAAAGACATCTTACATTAAAAAGTCTTCACAGATAAAGTATCACAAATAAACACGAGAACCTCAGAGATGACGTATTTTTGAATGCATTTTGGATCCTGGACCACAAAGTTTACTGGATTTTTCAATGGGTTTGAGGGTACAGTTAAATCCTAGAATATGGTTACTGGGTAACAAACCAGAATTATAGTCTGACATGTGACACAGCAGTTATAACCCGTTCATTTAAAAGATTTATTTAGTTTTTAACGGAGGTTGCTCACAAATTGCTTACAGCTACTACTTCCTTTGGTGAGGACATTAAATGTCATCGCGCATAAAAATCTTACAAATAATGCAACATGGACATAAATCTAAAAAAATGGGTGTGAATTCATTGCTGGTGTTGATGTTGATATTGAACGACTGTAATGAAGCCTCTTTATAGCCTCATGTTAGTGTTATACTTTTTGATTGTATATAGTCGTCAAATGGATAGGTGTTAAAAAACTTTACTAAACACCAAGTTTATTTTGGTTATCAATGGAAAAACTCCAAAGGCATTTAGGTTGGGAAACCAGCGCTGGGCTACAATGACACAAAACACATCTTCTATATCGATCTATATATAACCATTGTTATGATGTGACAGAAACTATTTGGGAACTGCAACTATTAGTATGTGAGTTTCTAACACTTTTAACCGAGTCCTTCAAATGTACTGGAGTCCCTTTGTCCGAATGCAGATGTTATTTATAACCGTGTGTGAACAACTGTATTTCACACTCAGAAATAGTTCTGACAACCGTATCCTGCGGCGGCATGAGCACATTCTCTATCACTTGAAAAGCAGAAATGCTCTCTGTATGCTCTGCTGTTTTATTGTTCTCTATCTCTTTGGGACAGATACAGCTGCTCTGAATAAGTTCACAGAAAACTGTGACTGGTTTATTTGTGATCAATGGAACTTCTGAACAACAAATAGCTGGAATGTCTTTGTGATGTAAGGATCATGGTGACTGCATAAATCAACATTCATTTGCAGATTCTACAGGGAATCTTCTACTTGACACGGATGGAGACGGAACATTTTATTTAACCAAATATTTGTAACATGGGTTTGGTTAATGTGCTAGAAAAAAGTGTGCCGCCCTGGACACAGACGTTCCATAAGACCTAATGATGCATTTGGAAAAGAAACACACACCTTCATTAAGGGGCTATATCACTCCCTGCACACCGGGCCGTGCAACAATAGAGGGGAGGAAAATCGATGGTGATGATTTAGCGGGCTCAAGAAGAAAGAAAGGCAGAAAGAAAGAAGGATAATCGGCGGAGAACTGAGAATTAAGCAGACAGAAGGCTAAAGAGAGGAGAGAGAGAATGAAAAGTGAATCAGGTGGGAAAACTTAAAGTGGAGCCATGATAGTATTGTAGCAAATGCACTGAAGGAAAGTTAGTAAACTTCCTCTTCCGAAATGTGCCAGAGCCTTAAATCTTTTTAACGTAAAGGGAAAATATCCATCTGTTTCCTCCAAATAGACTGACAATTCAAACACTTACGGGAGAAATTCAGCAAGTATCAAAACCTCCATCCTTTCGTGTTCCTTCAGCTCCCGATTCACTAAAGGAATTATGCAAATCAAGTAACAACGCAAACACACCCACAAAATTAGTGTTGAATGCAATTTCCACGGCGCAATTCCCCATCCGGCAGACCGATGCCGAGTGCTAAGTCTGGAGGATGCAACAGACTGGCACAATCTAGAACACTAAGCTGGCACTGTGTTTCATCGCTTTACAACCGCGTCGCAGTCAACCGAATCTCCGCTTTCAGACACTGAAAAGTGTTTCACCCAAATGCACAATTCCACTTTATATTGTGTCTGTTGAGATATTTCCAACCAACATACACTAATAAGAAAAATGATGGGCTTTCCTGTAAATGACTTACTTTGTCTGAAATTGATTAGACCAGCTCGACTTAGCAAAGCTGTCAAAACACAAAAAAACTCCACTTTGCTATTTATTATTAATTGTTTTATATCAACTACACCTAACATGTGTTGCAATTGGTATTTGGCCTCAGAAAAACAAAAAAGAAAAAATAAACCTGAATGCACAACATGCATGCTCATAAAATAGAAATATAAAGAGATCTACAATTTTAATGAAAAGAGTCAAAGCTACAAATAAATAAGAGCTTAATATAAAATGCTACATTATCAATGAACCCACCATCACATGGGAAAACATGAAAAGTTTATAAATTAAAATGATTAATCTGCCCTAAAGCACCTTGTTTTGTTCCTATTCCAGCCCACACTGGTAATAAACAGAACAAATCAACTGGGTTATTTTCTGCCAGGACTTTTCTAAAATCGGTTGCTCTTTCTGAGGGAAAGATCAATGAGATTTTGAAGAATGATTATGAATTCTTTTTTTGATGAAGGGGACTAAAAGCAAGACATTTTGACCGATCACAGATTAGAAAGGTCAACGCCTCTGGCAAACGGCTCCAAAACTTATTCACCAATCAATACTCCATTACTAACTTTATGCCATCAGAATTCAGTTAATGAAACATCTGTGGTTGTGAAACCGACAGAATTATCTGGATAAGCCCTCACCAACTGTCCTTAAGACATATGATGTGGGTTGATTTTGGCACTCACGCCAGGCTATCAGGACTTTTATTGACCCAAAGGCAAAACAGCAAAACAAAAGAGGTCTTCTGATACCGCAGCCTCAATAAACAATTTTCTCAAAAATTGTCTTTTCATCATTTACTTCAGATGGTTCTCACAGTGCAGCTACTTTTTATTATATGAACACCACATGGGTACACAATGGATTTTTAAGCGGAATCGATTGGCAAGCAAGTTCATGAAAGTAATGGTAAACTTATAATAAGTGGTTTAATGGTTTATTGGATGCATGATTGTAGTCAAGACCACTTAAAACGAGACACAACCGAGACCAAAGGGTGCTGAGACAAAGACAAGACCAAGACTATAATGGCCCGAGACCAAGACAAGACCAGAGCAGGTAAAGATTGAGTCGAGACCAAGACCAGCACAAAACATGTCATAAAAAATAAATTAGTAAGAGAATAAAAATTTGGTAGATTCAATGTGCAGAAACTTATGTTTAGGGTGCTTTAGGATCCGTTTAGTACCCACTTACTAAAACATTTTAACATTTTTAGGACTAGCCAAAATAAGGAAACTTGTGATTATTTTCAAAGTGAAAATGTGAAAGGGATGTGACATACAGCCAAGAATGGTGACCCATACTCATAAGTTGTATCCTGTATTTAAACCATCCAAAGTACACACACACACACACACACACACACACACACACACACACACACACACACACACACACACACACACACACACACACACACACACACACACACACACACACACAGCAGTGAAAACACACAAATGGCAGTGAACACAAACCTGGAGCAGCGGGCAGCCATTTATGCTGCGGAGAGCAGTTACCTTGCTCAAGAGCATCTAAGTCATGATATTGCCAGACTGGTCTTAAATACTACAACACTAACGCATGAGCCTGGCATAAAAGTTAACTTCAGGTGTGTGTTAATAATGTAACAATTTATTTTATTTAATTTGTATAATTAATCATTTACATGAATATTTTGTTGTATAGGAATGTATTAAACTACCGGTTTGATAAATTATATTAATATAAATTATATTATTTTAATATTCTCAAATAAACAAATTGTCGAGGAATGGTTATTTTACAGAGAACCAAAAATAGAATTGTTTAAACAAAGCCTAATTTTAACTTGTTGTACATCTGTGCCACAAAAGGTTACATGCACAGTGACTTATGTTGTTTAAAAGTTTAAGTTAAGCTTTTAGGAGCGATTTTGTAAAGGGAATGTCTGTTTGACATCGGTTGACTTAACCACATGTACCGAAAAGTACTCAATGTAACCTGCAATTTAATGTTTCAGACAGAGAATGCCATTGTTACAGATTACAAAGTTTTGCTCATATGTTCCAAGCTACAAACTTTGAACAAGACATTGGCAGGAAATTGTGGCATATTGCTGCAGGCGACCCGACAGCCACAGTGTGATTAGTCTCTGCCATTATCAGCTAGAACAACTCATACACAGCACAGCAAGACTGACATAAAGTTCTGTACAGTAAATAAAGCTTGAGGCTCCAGGGTTTATATTTTGTTACTGGTGGTAAAGGAAAACAATTTTACTACTTTCATTGATGTAAAATGTTGGGAATTTACTTGTACTAAAAGCAGTGCATTCAACCTTGCACCCCATTAAAACAATAAAAAACATGAAAATATTAATGATTTATTTACTTGAGCAAGTGATTTATGATCAAAAAGTCATTTATACAAATTTGCTGGGTTCGAAACATTTATTTGTCACAAATTAACAAAAATGGAAAACTCTGCAAATGCATCAATTTGCAAATCAATCCAATGTCGTTTTCGGCTGTAACCCGAATCATTTAATTTGCGGATTTATTTTCTGCCTGGAATAGCAAATGTGCTCGAATTGCCAAATAAAATAACAAATACGCATAAATAATAATCTCAATAATACCTAACTAATACCCCCAAATTACGTGTTAATGCCAGACTGGAAGCACAACCTGAAAAGAAACAAAGCAGCGATTCAATCTTAAGATTTCCCAGACTGGGTCGCACTGTTTCCATAGAAAAATGCCCTCCCATACACAACTTGCTAATTTCACTAACACAATCAAGACATGATGGACACTCGAAAACACATATACACAAAAATATACACAATTTTCTCCCTTTATTCTCCATCCACAGGAGATGAAAGCCAGTGTGCTGAATGAGTCCCACCGCTGCGCGCTGTGATTGAAGATTTGCAACAATGGCACCAGCTCCGCGGGCAGTGGATTACCTGCATCAGCCAACCCAACCTTTATTATTATTGGTACTTTGAACCATGAACCTTTCAAGAACTACAGAGACTGCCAATCTTCTAAGATCTGCCCCGTTAACATTTCACATGTTAATTTAATTATCGTTCATTTTTAAAGGCTCAAGATTTTAGCCTATATCCCTAAAAAAAAATTTTTTTAACTTAATGGAGTGGGCGGGGGTTCAAGCAGACCAATCAGGGAACATTACGTATATTTTTTTCCGTTTGCATACTACATTATTTAAAAAAATATTTACAGTGTTATTTGATTGATGATCATTACATCGAAATGCACATCTGAAAGCATGGCGGGCATGAGTGTTTAAATTCCTCTTTTAGCATCAGCTGTCTCTCAAAGAAAAACACAAATACCTTTATCACAATAACATGTAGCCCTGTGTCACCCAAACTGATCCAAATATTAGGTGTATAGGACGTCATTGGTGCGCAGACCGTTCGGCACATATGCTCGAGTGATGTATATGTGATACTTCGATTATGGCCTTATTCTGATAATTGGACATAATCGCATTATTGGTGCGCATGTAAACGTAGTCATTGATGTGCTGCATGAATCAAAAAGACAACAGTCCCAGCGCCATCTGCGTCTCATTCCCCACAGACAAACTTTCTGCCTTTATTTTACAGCTGCACTTTTCTCCAATCTTCCACTTCAGTCTCATCTTATTTCCTTTTCATTAAGTGCTGTCGTACGCCATGACTGATCATATATGTTAATGGGGCTAAATGATAATTGTGTAGCAAAGCACTTCTTATTTTTAACGGCTGAACCACAGCGTGCGTGTCTCTGTAGAAAAGAGAGTATTTGAGGATGTAAAATGTTAGGATGTATTATGACTGAATGGAATTCGGAATTGTTAATGAAGATTCAAGGCCAAAACTGCCCCACTGTGGAGTTCTCCTTAACCATGAACATATTTAACATGTCCATGAGCACTTGAGGCTGAAGTGAGTCTCCTTTTGATTTTAAAATACTTTTCAGTGCTTGTTTAATATGCTGTGACATCTGTACAAGCAGGTTGATTTTCCTAAATCCAATTTTTGAGCCTGATCATTCAACTTTATTTCTCAATAATTCGAAGCTATTTTGTGAATCCTGCAAAATGCACAATTACCACAATTAAGGATATTGTACACGTTCATTCAACATTTTAGATTTACATTTATTCATTTAGTATATGCTTTTATCCAAATCGACTTACAAGTATCATGCAGTTGCCAATTATAACCACAGAGCAAATGGGTATACCTTGCTCAACACTTCAGTCATTGTCTGTCGGCACTGGGATTTGAACCCATAACCTTATGCTTGCAGTTCAAATAAGACAAAATAAACTTTAACACTCATAATTAAACTAAAAAAGAATTAGAATTACTTCAAAGTAAATACTCACTTTGCAGGACCTTTTCCACATTGGATTGCTGGCGGTGAGTGAATAAGGATTTTACAAAGGAAGATTTTTGTGTACTTGAAAGTTTGACAAAGAATCCTCCTTGAACGCAAAAAGTGCAATGCTACTTCTGGTTCCTCAGTTCTCTGCAATCTCCCTACCTGAAGAGCAAACCCAAATCATTGCTTCATTTTTGCCAACAATCAAAAGACCCCAGTGATCCTCTCCAGGCGGCTGGCTCGTCCCTCTCCTCATTTCGACTGCTTTCAGGCCAAATCATCTCAAAAGAGACCAGGACAAGAAAGGAGGTGGAAATATGCTGCACTCATCCCTCTCTCACATGAGAATGTATCACTGTCTGGATCTCAGTGGCCCCTGAAGACAACGGACTTTGATGTGCACTACCTTCCTTTATGTCCAGACCCATCTCACTTCACAGAAAGAGAAAGCGTCTGGAAAGATTAAATGAAACACAAAAGAAAAGGTAGGAAGGATAAAAAGGAGCCTTTCTCCCCTTCTGCTCTACCTTCATCAGGGCCAGATAGAGTGCCAGAAGCAGAAGAGATTTCAACACCCAAACGCTTGCTCTCCAAGAGACCCCCGCCATTCTGATGCTCCCCGAGCCGGGGAAATCATTTTTCACTGGAGGAAAAATTAGTTTTCTCATCAAAGGACTTGGCAACCGGCCCTGTCATTGAAGAGAACATAATTTCGAGGGGACCAAAGGGGACCAGTATGAATTTCTATAGTCCGCAGAGTATGGAAAAGTAATCCAAAGTTATAAAGGAAGTGTAAGGTGTTACAATTCAAGAAATTATGACACAGCTCAAGGGTCTTCACTTCTTGCCGGCTACCTCGGATATTTTCTCAGAAACAGAAGTGCTGGTTTAACGGTTACACTGGAAACAATTTACTAACCTTCAAATATTTCAGATTCTGTTTATTTCAAAAGCAAAATGCGATGTTAAAGGGATAGTTCACACACACAATGGTCCCCGATGTCTTTTACTTATTACTAAAATATCATCTTTTTGTGCAGAAAAATTAAAATCATACAGTGACTGTTCTAACAAAAATGAAAATGATGTCATTGTTTACTCACCTGTATGTCTTTGTTTCTTCTACAGAACACAGAAGAGGATATTTTAAAGAATGTTTGTAACATTGATTTCTATTGACTTCTATTTATCAGACAAAAGCCCCAAAGCAAATCAAATCGAGCGACGGTTTTCTGTTATTAAGATTTTTCAAAATAGCTCATTTTGTGTTCTGCAGTAGAAAAAAAGTATACAGTTTGCTTGCTTAACAACTGTCTTCAAAATATCTCATTTTGTGTTATGCAGAAGAAAAGCAGTGAAAGTTCACAGAAAAATAATAATTAAAATTCAGTGTCAACCGAAAAGAAGATATTTTGAAGAATGTTGGTATCCAAACCAAGGCATGACAATTGGCACCATTATTGTATGCTTCCTTTTTTTCAAAATAGCTTCTTTTGTTTGTTGCAGAAGAGAGACATTCAAAATGTCTGAAATAACAAGAAAGTGAGTAAATGATGAGAGAATTTGCAGTTTTGGCCGAACTATCGATTTAAGCTCCAATTAAAGAATATCAGTAAAATCTGGCTTCTGATAATTCAACATTAACATTAAAGTGCTGATGCTGTTCTGACTGTTCTGACCTCCATGGAGTTTGGCAGAACAATAAATCTTCTTCCTTTTGCCTAACCTCTCCATTGTGTTTTAAATAAGACTGAAAATAACAACATGACTTGGAACACCACAGGATTGAGTAAATGATGACAAAATGCTAAAATTAGATGAAATGTTTTATGCAAATATTAAATAACCTTTACCACTGCCATTTCAAAGGTATCAGGCATGGTTTGTTCGCTGCCAAGAGTTTCTTCCGAGAACTCCCTTGTGATGATGAATTCTAGGAAAGTAACAGGTCAGCCAAACAACAAGTTATGTGATTCAGCAGAACACAGGGGGCTTAGGGAACGAACTACAAATACACAGTATTAAACTATAAAAATTGGCAAATGAAATGAAACACAAGCTCTTTACAATCATGCCGTCAGTCAGAAGCGAATTAAACACATCTCTAAAGAGACCTCAAACCAGCAATGCTTTAGCTCATTCTCATTCATTAACCTTAAGATGCCATTAAAGAATGCCGGCAAATGTTATCTGGCCTAATTCCCAGTCTTTTAAGAGGGTGGACGTGTCATTTTAATCAACACTCAGGCCATAATGTTGAACATTTTAGACTCAGAAAAGGCTCTCAGGTGAAGCAATCGTATGACGACGTCTTATCTTATTCCATTTAGCTATTGCTCCCAATTCCACATTTAATATTCAGTATTACAAGCATGTACCTTCATAATCACCAATTATCTTTTCAAGCGTTCATTTTAATGCTCCCAGGTGCGAGTCATAGATAATACTTTGAGATTGTGGCACGTAAAACCTCGTAATGAATTTATTCAGCACCTAAGAGAGACCTCACGGGAATATTTTTTTATTTAACTATTTAATTAGGCTGTCATTTTATTTATTTATTATTTTTTTTGGTAATTAAAATATTTTACTAACAAAGTCAGCTTCCAAAGAGCACAGGAGAACGGGTGGGCTTAATTCTTGAATATGGGGAAGATTAAACAGAAATGTCCCAGGTCTCATCTATATTAAAATATGGGATGAGATATGGGAAAACCCAACCCATGGTGGAATTTGACATGTTTTAGATTTTGATGCTATATATAAGCTGCTTTCCAAAACATCATAGCGTGTCTGTAACAAAAGCTATATTTATTTGAATTTGTAAAACCACAATAGTTGGATATCACAAGTAAAAGTCAAAACATTTAGTAATTCAATATAAAAATATTTCCTAATTCTAAAATAAATCATAAAACATAAAAAAAATATAAAAAAATGTTTAGATAAAGTGAAAGTAATGCATGCCCTTAATATAAATATGATGCATGGGACACTTAAAGAATAAGTGCCTTTCCTAACATCAGCTTGGCATTATAAATCAATATTTTTCAACAATAAAATGCAAATTTTGTCAAGATGTTTTTTAAAGATGATAGACCAGATGTTACAGAACAGCAAAACCCAATTTTCGACTCACTTCTTAATATTCCTGAAAACATACCGGCTAAACATTTGAATGGTTCTTTCCAAATGACATCACATATGCAGTACTGTTAAAATGTCTTAAGCACGCCAGGAGTTTCACCAGAATAAATGTTTTAAAATTAGCAGTGAGTCATTATAAAGTATGAGTTTACATTTGGTTTCCTGTTATTTGTATAAATGCAGTGAGATTTTTCTTTGAACAGGTACAAGCATGACATTATCCAGAATTCCACAGAGAACTGGTGTTTACATTTAATAAATCTATTTTTACATGATAAAAGAGAGAAAACACTTAATCCAGAAGACCTGTGTTAAATTCTTTAATTCACCTTCCTGCAAAGTTACAGTCCTGTGAAATGTCTCGTCATAATTCTTCATTATAAAATTCCTATTATTACAAATAATGGCAAATAAATGTTAAGAAATGTCAACTCGTATTTTCTAATGACTCTGCAAATAATGTAAATACCGACTCAAACCGTTGAATCAATAAAAGTACAGACATGCCTAAGACTTTTATCTCAGAGCCAAAAGGTGGTCCACTTTGCAAGTGATACTGGCAGTAAACTACACTTCACAAGAAGAATCAATGGGAAAAAGAGAAACAGAACTGACAGCGAGATTCCCTGTGGATCTTATACATTCCTAGAATTGTAATGTGACTTTCACCTCTACATCTCTGGTAACACTTTCAGTTTTTAAAGACAAACATTCTTTGATACAACATGAGATGCTCCAGAACAATAAAAAACACACTTGAGCAAAACATGAATCACAGCTGTCATACTTTCAATTATCACCTATTTGTAAAACTCCGAAGGTTTCTTAACAGCAATATATAACACCAGCAACCTGGCAAAAATAGTGCGTCTGTAAATTTAACAACAGGAAAAAAAATTGGGGGGGACATCCTTTGGATGCATCCCACTGTGCTACAAAGTATGTGCAAAATAGAGATTTGCAGCTTTCGCAAAGCTTCATGTGAAATCACAACACCACTTCGCTTAGCCACCTGGGTTTGGTTCTGAACAAAAAAAAAACACCAATGGCAAAACATAACCAAAATAATATTCAGGGTATATGGCACTGTGATGCCAAATAAGAGATAAACTTGGGGAAACAAGCATTTTTGTAAAAAGCCTATACCCTCAATCGCTAAAATATCCCTTAAATCAGATGGAAATTATGCGTGAACAACATTTTATCAACAAACCCCAAAGCCTTTGGAGGTGTGAACTTATTCCTTCATTCTGATTGGTTGATTGAAATCTTATTTCTCACTTGATTCCGCAAAATAAAAAAGCTGATATGCTGTGAAATATTTCACACGACACAAGAAAAATGCAAAAATGTGGATGTAAAAGTCCTTTTTATACACTTTCTGGCATTTGGAGAAACTTTCCCAAGTGTATAAATTTAGAATGATGAAACAATAAAAGCAAGAATATCATAACAGTAAAATAATTCCTCAGGCATGGCTCTCGGACCACACGGATCACTAAGAAAAACTCCAAGACTGCATTGTTTTATTCACTTCGTACAAGTGAAACTCGCACACAATATCTAAATAATTCCTAGATGCTCCTATGTGGCTGACCTTTGGGCTGGAAAAATATCTCATTGTGCAAAAGTGCAAGTCACCTGGCATGCATTAGTAAGTTATCAGGGCGAAATATTTATGATTCTTCTGCCAGAAAAAAATCCAGATAAAAATTAATGACACAAATCTAATGATAACAAATTACAGCTATAAAATCATTTGATTAATTTCATCTGTGCACCTAACTCTGAGGTTATTTAATCACATGACATGTCTATTTATACCAACTGTATATAGATGAAGTGATTTGAAATATTTAAAGCTGCCCAGTAAAACCTCTATTAAGCCACCTTAGAATGAAACACACGCATTAACTGTAATTAAATATATCATTTAGAGAGCCCATATAAAGAAACTAATCATCTTTCATTGTCATTTTTTGAGGGACGTGTTGAGTCAGGGCAAGGCCAAGCCTGAAATTAAGTTTTTCACTTGATTAATTTTTTTAGACATTAGTATTGTTTGGTACACTGTTTATCATTAACCTTTTGTATGTGCTGGGGTTGTGATTATCTTAATTAGTTTGCTATTAACTACACATTGACGCACTGTTATATATCCGTCAGCTCTTGTTCAAGTAAACTCCAAGACCTGGTCAGAAATAGACTAAGCTGAAAATATATGCGCTACTTTTTCGACACCCTTAATTTAAATGACAGCCTGTCACACCTTAAGAAAGATTTGTGACCAGAGCATAATCAACACTCTTTTTATACAGTAGAATAACACGATCAAAATACTGCCAAGATTTTGATTACACACTTCAAATATCGTTTTTCTTTGTAACCCAGAAGCCAAGCTGTATTTGTAATATTATAACACATCACATGAATATGTTAGGCTAGACAGAATTTTACAAGATTTTTCAATTTCGCACAAAACACGAAAACCCTGATTGTTCGTTTTGCAAAAGGCTCCGCATCTATAAAAGGAACTGGATAAAACAGCAAAATATCTGAACTGCAGGCCTTGCGATTTTCTTTCATTCCACCCTCACACTTGTGTGGTCTTTGAAATCCATCCGTAGTTTCCTCGGACTGGCATTGTTGGCTAATCCGGTACAAGGAAGTTTTGTGGAACAATGAGGTATTGTACATCAACTTAGTCAAGAGATTAATGGGGAAAGGCTGGTGACGTATAGGAAAAAGATTTAGCCTGCGTGTCTTTTCTACACTCATACTGACTGTGTCTCATCCTTCACTGTAATTTGATTGAGAATGCTTCATGCATACTACAAGACCTACGCTATGTTCTCTACAGGGGAAAACTCTTGTTCCCAGAAATAACAATTCATCTAAAGGAAGCCTGTCTCAGCATATATCATCGACTTTGTTATTCACATTAAAGCGAGCGTGGTAAACGAGGAAAGAAAATAAAAAAGAAGAAGGGAATTAGAGGAAAAAGACACAATCTCTGGTCGTGTTCTCACACATGAATTACAAGACATCCACATCCTTTTGTCTAAACAGACATGATGATAAAGCCGTCCGCGTATAACTCACAATCCGCACGGTCACGTGGAAGAGGAGAGTGGGACAGAGAAGGAGGAGAACAAGAGCGAGGAGAATTCTGGAGAATGACGGATTGAGACGGAGGGCCTGTTTTTCTGAGTCTCCCTGGCAGCAATCTTACGTGTGTATCCATTGGTGAAAAGGGTTGAAATATCACCTGTCACGCAATCGGAGTGCAACACTCTCATTTCCCGGCAACGCTTTAACAACAGCTGCCGTCCACCATTAATATGTCATTGATAAATCAAACTGAGAGGCGAAGGAAAGCTGAGAAATTGTGAATTAGAGATTGTTAAATCGACTTATTATCTTATGCTTTACATCAAAGATTATGTTATAAATAGAAATGCACTGATATTTTGACCAAAAATCTGTATCAGCCAATAAAAGAATTTTCAATATACATGTTTAAAATAAATCCTGTCTATTAACAAAGCAGAGGAAAATAGAAGGAATTTGATTAAATCACTATCAATAATAGGCTATTGAATCGTGATGAGATGTTGCCGATAACGATGTATATTATTATTAGCTTTACTTTAAAACAATCTAATAGAATACAAATTATTCATAATAATAATAATAATAATAAATAAAAAAAGATACAACAGCAGGCATTGAACACATGGACAGTGAAGTATAGTTTCTAAATGATTTGAGTGACACATTATATCTTGCACACCCCCAATCTCTAACCATAAATACATAAGTAATCTGTGCAAATGTTCTAAACATCCCTTCTCAAGGCAATACTTCCTCGGTCATCCAACTGAAGCATGGTTGTGCCGTCACACCAGCCAGCACTAATCTGCATAAGCCGGCGTGAACCATCATGAAAATTCACACTGGGCTAAGCTGGACTTCAGCGTTGGTTAACCTTTAAAGTTTTCTACAACAACAATAAACGCACACAAAACAAACTCATCGCAAACGTAATCTGTCATCGCCCCACAGTTGGAAATGGTGTTAAGAAAAGGGGGGCGTTGTCAGGTGGATGGCTCCCTGATGAATAAACAAATCTCTATCAGAGGCACTGTACACTGTGTGTTTAGCGAGAGAAATGGAATATTATTATATAAACCTCCCGGAAAAGGCTCCAAACTCCTTTTTTCCTCGACGCTGTCAGAAGAGAGATTAATTCTAGCCATTGTCGTTTAATGAGCTACGGAGAGTTACCTGTCTCAATGCTTCCACACATTCCTCTTTGTGTAACCAAATCACTTTATTTAATTACTTTGCATTTGTCAGACGCCAACCTCCCACCCTGCTGCCGCCTGCCACAATATCTGAACAATCTGCACTTGAAAACCACCTTGTTTGAATCTGTCTTACATAAACTCACAAGTCATAAAGCTTGGCTGTCAGACTGGTGATTGACGCTTACTTCAAGAAAGCCAGTCTGTCTCCAAGGCCGGTCGGTTTATTGAACATTTGGCCTTGGTATAGGTGCAACGGCATTCACACGAGAACAGAGTGTCACCCTATCAATGGGGATGGAGAATGGAAGCATACTAATGCTTAAAATAACAGGCGAGTCAAGTAGATCTGTTAGATAATATTGGGGAAAGCATCAAGTTCATGACTTTTATAAACACATACGATCCCACACTCGACCATTCTCATGCCAATAAGACCGCTGTACTGAAGAACAAAGATTTCACCATCAAATACTGTGAATAATGAGAACAACACTTGATGGATACTTAACTGGATATTATACAGTGTCTCTAAAAGGTAACGTTTCCTAAAAAGTGTGATTTATTCAAAACGCTTAATATTAAACCAAAATGTGTCTTCAAAGAGGGAAATAAAAAAAGGATTTTACTGCACCTGCATATGGAACAGGAGCATCTTTGTCCAAAGCAACCAGAGGTGGGTCCAGCAGGACTGTATCCATGTTCTCAGTGATCACGCCATGGTACGACGTCTCGATCCAAGGCTTGTGTTTATTTACTGCAATGTAGAAAATATAGAGAAAATGGTAAGGAACGGAAAACATTAAGATCCCACGAACATAAAAATAAGAAAATTGACTCAAATACATGCAGTCTAAATAGAATGTATGCAAACAAAGAATAATAAAACATATAGGTCAACACAAGTCAAATAGAAACACACTACTTCCCCATCGGCCTCATCTCGGCCTACAGAATGTAGAAAAACAAGTCTGGTTCCCATGTTTCAATGCCTGATGTACATCTAGAGTTACTAATACAAGATGCTAATCGACACATGTGCAATCTTCTACCCAGTGATAGAAAACATCCCTGCAGCGGTCTCTGTGCACCGACAGCTTGTACCCTAGTGGTTTTTACTCCGCTCTACACGCTGCTGGCTCATCAAACCCAAAATACTGCAGCATTCTGTTCAATCAGGAGCTGAGATGTTTACTGGAAAGGGTGTTTTTTCAACATTTGCATTTATGCCTGGGGTGGAACCCATGACCTTGGAGTTGCTAGAACCATGCTCTAACCACTGAGCTAAAGGAAAGTTACTTATAAAGTTAAATCTATACATTATCTATAGAATCTCAAAATAACCAATTTGGACCATTAAAGGGTCCATAATTTATAATTATTCATCATTATTCACTCTCACATGTTTATAATGACTTCATGTTTGTAACTAATGACTAAATGACAAAATTAATATTGTGAGAAATGACTTAGTTGAGTGTTGTTTAGCTACCCACATTCTTCAAAATAGCTAATTTTGTGTTCTGCAGAATTTTTGAGTCTAAACATAAGAAAAATATCAGTCCATGCAAACCAGAAGCCATAATACCCAACAAATGGACAAGGAATAGCTCTTTATACAACATCAATTAGTGACTATATTTTTATATGTTAATTTATGAAGAATATGTTGTGTTATTAATCTGACAATCCTGAAAATAACTTACTTGACTGAGAAAATTCATGAACTTAATATAAAACAAATGCGTCACATCGGTATTTGAACCATCAAATGTTGTGATCTGTGTTTCTAGTATTGTAAAAACCTTTGGTAAAAACTTCTCATTGTAAGGTTGACTTGTTCATAAAATTGTCCATAGAATGTTTAAAAAGTATGACAATACGCAACTCCTGTCCAACCATCTAGAAATAACACACCAACCAAATACAAACTAAACACACATAAAAACATCTTATACTTCAGGAAAAGTGCAATGAAAACCACCTGTAGTCACAATGACACGTTTGAAACGCCACTCAATTTTTTTTTCTTATTTTTACATACAGGCAATTTCAGCTTTAACTTTGAAAAAAATAAACAAAGACAGGTTATAGGAAATCAATATATGTATAAACTGCAGTTTATGTGATTTCCCTGTTGTAAAATCAGAAAATCCTCAATGAAGTTTTATGTACTGCTTAAAGAGTAACGGTAACCCCTTGTGTAGTTCATTTCAACACCAACAGAAGCAATTAATGCAAAAGTAAATCATTTCACACTAGTGGAAGAAAAGTACACATGGCAAATCCTCCCTGTGAAACATCATGAAATCTGAGTGTCCTCATAACCCATAAGTGGCAAGGGACAGATTGTCCGATTCAGATGACCAGCCGATTAACCCAGCTGGCAATCCCCTTTTTCAAAATCACTTGCTTTCAGCAAGTTTGTTTCACTTTCTCAGCTTTTATTTAACACAACTACATACAATACACACTTACACACCTTTGCTCTGCAAGAAATCCACTTTCCAACGCTTGCAAACACAACTTGTTTGGTTTTGCATACACAGACAAGCGCATCCCACTTTGGAACGGCAGACAAATGTGTGTGTGTGTGTGTGTGTGTGTGTGGAAGATGTATGGATCAAGTGACAGAACACACACAGTACATCTGATATCACCAAACAAATAAAGATAAATAACACTGAATCAAATCAAATTACACCTCTATAAACTTTATTAAAAGCACGGATGATTAGATCGATATTTCATGGGTTTTATATCCGAGACGTCAGGGGAAAATGCGCGACTGTCATCGTGCACACAATGCACAGTAAATAACTGTAATCTGGATGAGGTGTTTTCTATTACAATAATACATCTCTGGAGCATCCGGTCCGTGCAAATTCACATCTCCCTCTTCTGCACACCCTCTATCTCTCCCTCTAATAAGGTTAGTGGTGTCACTAAGAGCAATATGCCTACTCTGTAATCCCTGAGCTATTACTGATAGGACGTCGGCAGCCATTATACAGCATTAGAGAACACTGATGGAAGCTAATTCAATGTGCAGTTTTTGGTACTATCTACTCCCCTGCACCAGAGAGACATAGCTCACACCGCCAACAAAATACAACACATAATGGAAAATGTCTAAGTGTAGGCACACCAAAATTTTACCCCGCTATTAGATAAACATCCTATGGGAATTAAAAAAGGATCTCTCACGGCGCTTTGAAACCGAAGCTTTCTATTTAAGCTACCGACAAACTAACATTTTCGAACATATGCAACAAGCTTGTGTATTTGAAGTTGGTCAATAAAAACGGAGCTTATTAAAGGTGCTGTTATTTAAATGTATGCAGGAAACCAATTCTACACAGTTTTTTGTCAACACATGCACACGGAACAGAAATCAGGAAGACCTAAATTTGGCAGAAAACTATGACATTTACTACGACACGTACAAACGTATGCATAAAAACAACATAATGGCTTTGCTGCATTTGCCTCCGCAGAATAAGCTGAAAAGTGAAAAACTCTCTCATTCGGCCAAGTCTCTTCAATGTTCGGTTCCTTAGAAAAGAAAAAGCATGCAAAAAAAGAAAGCATTGAGCTCCCTTCATGGAAAGCATCTTTTTAAACGCCTAAACGAAATCGCACAAGCCAAACTAACAATAAATACTAAACATTAGGAAACACACCAGGATTTGGAAAATCATATGGTATTTTTTATTTGAACTATAAACCTTCTTTGCAAGGCAGGAAGCGCAATCTACATAACATTTCAAATGATAATCTTATTTATTTTAAAATTAACTCAGTGAGATGTTGACAAATATCAGTTGTGTAGTATTACAATGCCCTTTAGGGGGCATCCAATAGGTTGTAAGGGGTCCCCAGAAAATCATAAATAAGTAAAAAAACTTATTAAAATTGTAAATGAAAAAATAATTTTTGTTTCACTGACATGCTTTATATTTTTATAGTGAGTTTCTCTAACAACTGCAACATTTATTACAGATGAAAATATTACAGATCAAATAAATTGAAAGATCATACCAACATCATTACTCATTTGACAGACATTTACTTAAATCATATTTAATATACCTTAATATACACCAGTTCTTTCTGGTTCTCAATTCTGATTGGCTGAGAGCAATAAGATATTTGACCAAAGACATCAGCAATATTCTTAATTATCCACCACTCAGCATTAAAACACAGATACACAAATGCCGGGAATGGTGGCAGTACACACCTGAACAAGTTGTTTGAGATCCGGCCATATTAAAAGAAGAGAAAAAGAAAAAAAAATTCTGTTAACGTGTGCAATGACATTAATACTATGGAAAATGTAAATGCATTCTCAGTGAGATGTTTGTTCTGTCTCGTTCTTTAATTCTCACGCATATCAAACACCCTTATACGCAAATCAGACACACAGTCATTAACGCACACATTTCCTTCACTTTATTTATTTGAACAGGGTGAAGGTGTAAAATTAGTAACTGAGCCTTGTTGAAGTTCTGCTGCGCTGGAATTCATCATTAAAGAAAGTAATCCCCAAAGACACTCCAATGTTGTTTGTGATTTATATACATACTTGCGTCTAACTGTTTTATAAGTGCAATATGGCTCTCGTAGTCATGTGATGGTGGTCTATATCAGGGTATATAAATCATTTTAGTGATGTCATACAGAAAACTGTCATGATTCTGCCTATCTTGGTCATGTTTTTCCTGTTTTTGGCTGAGTCATGGCAGACCTGTGTTGTGTGAGTGTCACATGGTATTGTTTTCTTACATGCCATGTGCTCTCTTCTCTCGTCTCTTGACCCCGCCCCCTTGGTATCCCGTCTAGCTTCCCATCAGTGTTTCATTCCCCACACCTGCCTCGTGTCGTTTTCCCTTGTTATGTTTCCCTATATAAAGCCCTTGTGTTTTCTGTCCTGTGTCGCTGCATTACGTTTGCTACATGTGTTACTCGTGTTCGTGGTCTGGTCCTTGAATCCTTGTTCGTGTACAGTCTTGTTAGTGTTTTATGTTCCTGTTTGGATTGTCCCTCTTTTACCTTGTTTTAGTTTTTTGAAAATATTACCTTGTTTTGTGCCCCATTGTGGGAAGTCTTTTGTTTGACCCTTTTGTAGTGTTTTAGTGTTACTGTTTTCCCCATCGTGGGTTTTTGTTTTGTGTTTTTTTATTAAAGTCCTGTTATTTCACGCTATCTCGCCTGCATTTGGGTTCTCTCTCCTTCACCATCCATCCCATTCCTGACAAAAACAAGCAAATGCAGACGGAAAAGCTACAATCTGGACTTGGAATTGATTCAGAGACAGCCTTACACATGTCAATATTAACTAAACAGTAATTTCATTATAACAAAATTAGTTTAATCGTTAAATATGATAAATTCATAAATCTGACTAATGTACAAACCAAAAAAAAGGTTTAACAAACTTTACGTTATGATCATGATGAACTAAATGAACCAGAGTTCCTTACACAAAAAAAGTGCAAAGGATAGGACAGAGAGATTGCACCTGCTCTCATTTTATATTAAGGTAGACTTCTGTTTAGAAAAACAGCTAATGGGAAAATCTAGATTTAGAAAATAGCTGAGCTATGGCAAGCTTAAAATAATAAAGCCTTTAGCTAGAGCAAAAAAATTTTTTGTATATTTGTTGTGTAGTTTGTTTACAGTGACTTACACAACCCTATGGGAACAATGACAACTTGTTAAATAAGAAAGTCTTGGAATCGTTTTTCCAATTATCCATACTGTAAGTGTTATATAAATAAATATATTTGGTGAATTCTAAAAATAAGAGAATTATTTGAGTTAATGAGATTTACTTAATATTATATATTTTGTTTTATGTTTACAGAATTTTACGCTTTTAAATTTACAACATTTTTGAGAGTAAATGTGTTCACTTAAGCATAGAGTATATTTTTATTGAGTTCATATGGAGTATTTTTTTATTGTCAAGATTCATCCACATTCTCGTCGCAATATGCTCTCTTGGAAAAACAGTGCAACTAAATGGCCCAAAATTCATGTGAATGTTTAACAATCTATTATTGAAAATGCACCATGAATATTGTGGTCGGGAGACATGTCATGTCCCCATCAAAGCCTTAATGACGGTTGCCAGCCTTCCTTATAACAACAAGTTCTTTGAAAAGTCTCATACAAATAAACTGAATAAACTTAACAGCAGGTAAGGAGAAGTACAAAATTCAGGTCGGGTCTCACAAGAGGACACGGTAGGGGCTATTATAGAATCAATTATTTATTCAACTTGATATATAATTATTTCAGCATTTCGAGCACCTGATAAAATGTTGCCGGAGGATGAAGTGAACATTTGCAAATTCTCTTTGACCCTTCCTCAACCCTCTATAATGAAAACCTCAGTCAGCATTCCGACGGTAATTAAACTTGGGGACAGCGTGTAGAATTGATGGTGAATTTCACTCCTCTCTCAGTGTCATGCAACAAGCTATTAATTTCTGACCCGTCGACACCGTAGCATTACATTCCGCTCATAACGGTGACATTAAACAATAACCCAGTCGGGACCCAGAAGGAAAAATACACGAGTGAAAGACACAGGGAATGGAGAGAGTGAGAGGAAAAATAAACCCCTTTAGCATGCAGTGTTTTTTGTGGCTGCTGTGTAAACAACAAAAATTGCATTTAAGACCGGCTAATGGACCATAGCAGGCAAACAAGCCATTGACTGTCCTAAGATACTAAGCCAGAGGCTCATTCATCCTTTCAACAAGAACATTCTGTTCAAAACAGGCTCCAGCTTGGCTACACCGGGGGATAAAGAAACCATTAGCCAAAGATCCAGTAAACAATGTTCTTGTGAAGCCTGTTGTCTTGAGACGGAGTCTAATGACTCTATCAACTCAATCAAAGTCGAAAGAGTCAAAGAGCAGCCCCGGGCAGACTGGCAATGCCAGCTATATCCATTGTGGGCTTTAGGAGAAAATAGTTCACTAATGTCCATTGCAGTATGCAAATGAAAGGAAAACAGTGCTGGAACTACTCACAGTAATTACGGTCTACAGACCAGGGGCATTAAAGGGATCACCCAAAAATGAAAATGTTGTCATCATTTACTTACTCATTTCTCATTTCAAACCTGTATGACTTTCTTCTGCAGATCACAAAAGAACTCATTTTAAAGAATTCAAATTCTCAACATTCTTCAAAATATCTTCTTCTTTGTTATGCAGAAGATAGAGGGTCAGACAGGTTAAAAATGACAAGATGGTGATTAAATGATGACAGTCTGTGCATTAACCTTCCTACGCCCTCAGGATGCATTATTTCCACCTGCATCTTCGTCTTTACACTTAATAACAAGGCCTTTATCAGCGGTAATTTGTCGGCCGTTTGAGAATACCCTAATAAGGGGCCCAGATGACTATATTATGGTTTTATAGTCCGACTTTATGATGCAGCCATTATAAAAGAGAAATGTTAGCATATTGAGATCTGCTTGGGCTAATTAATGTATAAGCAGATCATTAGATCTGGGTGGCGTCACTCTCGGACATCTGGAGAGCATCATAAAATGATGTGGGATGGAGACCGTGCAGCATGAGCAGTTGAGTGGATTTTATGTGTAACCCCTCTAAAAAGATGTGTTAAACGTTAAGCGGGTTTGAAGGTCTTGGAAAATGCAGCCAAAAGCTGGTGCAAAAAGTCAAAAGTCGTATTGTGAAACAGTTGCATAAGGGTAAACACGTATTATGTTGACATGTGGTGCTCAGGGAGAAAATAAGGCTTAAGCCCAGCTGGTGCCATTTGCCATCAGGTTTGCCCTTAATTTTGCATCAATTTGTGACAAACCTGCAAAATGCAACAGTAAAATGTTCATGTCAATAAAGGAATAGATTTACTACAAAAATAATAATTTTCATCACTTGCACATCCTCCGATTCTTACATTTTGGTATACATTATCTTAAATTAAGATATTGAGATTGATATAACTTTTTACTAAAGATTGTAATACAATCTGATGGAATATTGCCCAAAAGCCACAACAAAAATGAATTTGGAATGTTTTTAAAGGAGAAAAATATGAAAAAGGAAACTATTTGAATTTCTGCAATAGTTTCTGTTGGGTATCCATTGTTTATTTGAGCGGGTATTTGGAAAAATAACTTATAAGACATTTGCTATTCTTTCAGGTAGGTGATATCTAAAATGGAAAACAAACTAACCAAAAATAATTTTAATAAAAAACAATTTGCTTATATTCATTAAAACCAATACGAAAATTCTTCCATTTCTCCAATTGGTTCCGATCTGGAGATGGACAACATTTCACCAGTATACACCACTGTAGTGTCTATAAAATCCATTTTATTTTGTATATGTTTTATCATGGTCCTGGTGCTTTTCAGCGGGGAAGTAAGAGCAAATTCATCAGCATAATGATTACATCTCATCTGCGTTTGTAGTCTTCATAAGGTGCACACTATCAAAAGGCAAATCCCTTCAGATCTTCATGTGTTTGTGCTCCCTGCATCTCTTTGCATTACTTGAAAGTCCTCACAGGCCTCCATCGACATCTTTATAACCCAAACTGTCAAAGAACAAACGTACATGATGAAGATAATCCATGCATGTGACATGTCTTGAATCTCCCATCACTGCGGGAGGTATCATGCTGACTTACGGCTAAATTTCCCCATGATTTCCCTCATAACTATTAATAATCCCTGACACAAATGGGCGAGAGACAGTCGTGCTTCATAAACGTCCTTGATACTACCCAGCACGCGCCGATGTAAAGACCCTTTCCCCTGTGTATACAAATTCGTCGAATCGAGATTCTTGGGTCACGTTACGAATATAAATTTGTTTGATTAGACTGTAGAAAAACACTGAAGCGAATATCTTATGTAACGGAGAAGTTGTGAGTGCTGGCATTTGCTACCGTCAGCTAGACATCGATACCCCAGAGAACTTTAAAATGTCAATTGTCTGTAATTAGAAAGCTGGCATATTCATTCGCCGAGCCGCGTTTCTTTGTCAGGGAACCCGGTTCCTTATGGTGTTTTCATTAGCCATATTGTTTATGTGTAGCGCGTTTTTACCGTCTGAGTCACAATCAACCCTCGTGAAGGAGCTTGTTTGATTACTCAACGTGTGAAGTCACGAAAATCACGAGTCATTGTGAGGAACACAGAGAACTGATTGAGGTGGAGAGATGAAGGTTTAAGCGATCTCCACACTGACACGGGGGCCTGGGGTGAAGGGAGTGCTATGCCCGGTTCTCCATCTTCTCAGGATTAAAATTAAAAGGCCTTTTCAGCTCATCTTCTGACTGTGGGAGATCTGGATGCTCGAGTGGCTCTCGATGTCTCCGAGAGACGAAAAAAGAGAATTGATGCAGTGGCTACAGCTCCGTGCCTCGCTCACTGCACTCAAAAAGAAGTATGCTGTGCCCACATACCTGTCTTCTTTTATCCACCCTGACTACATACATCTGCAGAACTCAAAACCGAAGGCAAGGCAGAGAGACAAAAAGCGACTCTGAGGGAACAACGGGAGGGAGAGTGTCTACCTGAAAGGCGTACTTCAAGGCTGTGCAACACAATGCTAACCTAAACGTGCATCTGCGAGAACACCATGGTAACAGACATTTTCAACAGGTATCTGTGAATAGAAGTTTTATCATAAAATCTTTCCATTAGGTTTGGAAGGAAACGTTTTTAAACAGGCAAAAGAAAAAGCTTTTTGGACCCTTTGAGACCAAAGAAAAATACTTAATCCAGTTCATTACATTAAAAGTTCCGTAAAAATTAAGCACTGAAATGTGAAATATACTTTTTTTGTATATCTTTGCTACTGCTTATACGAGGAACTAATACAGGATTGTGATTGGTCAATAGCTGATGATTAAACATAACTGTGACCTTTTATCTGAGCTGATATTTGTATCAGTTTCATCATCATTGTTGCATAGCAACATCACGATGCTGTTTACATGTCAAGGACTAAATCCTACAATAAAAGGATGACATTTTGTGATTTTTCTATATTAATGAAAAAATGTGTAATCAAAATATTTTATTTTGATCGGAAGAAATGAAAAAAACTACCACCCTCTTCTCATTCCAAACCTGGGCGAATTTCCTTCCTCCCCAGAGCACAAATGAACGTTGGTAAGCAACAACAGTGACCCCAATATCGTCTCTTGTGTTCCACAGAAGAAAGTCCTTCGGGTTTAAATAACATGTTGACAAACAAATAATCTTGACAGAATCTTTAAGGAATAAGATGCTCATTGTCAATACAGTCATGCCCAAATAAACTGCAGCTGTATTTAATTTATAAAGAATCAAAACTTCACAGCTATTCTGCTTTGTATGCATCTTTGCGAACACTAATTCTTCTTCTAGAAACGCAAAACCAATTGCATGTCATTGTCATGTTACTTAAGGTGGGATTGTGTCGGCTTTGGTTGTTCCTGTGTCAACAGTATATAAGAAGTGTCAGAACATGTGTACGCTCTCAAATGAAAAAAGCTTTATCTGCAGTACATTATTCTTCCAGGAAACATATTTTATGAAACGTATGAATGAGAAGCGCATGCAGGGACACAATCTACTTTCAGTCTCGTCTCTAGAGAAACCTTATCTATTTACTCCACTTGCTTACTGTAAGACTGCTGCACAAACTTTGATTCAAATTTACAGCGAATATCTTACCTGTAATCGCAAGCAAGAAACATATTCTGAATGTGTCCACAGAGACTTGTTTATCTATAACTCAGAAAACAACACATTCCACCGGCGACATTTTTTCAATCGTTTTTGTTGATCGCTAACTCGCATGATTTCTCACACATCCCGGCGGAATTCATGGCTTAGACAACGCCGTCACACAAACACAGACGCACCAGTGGCTGATGGGATTGGAATAGAGCTAAGCTTTTACGGAGGAAGGTTTCTGGCGTGGGGGAAAATGGCAGGGATTTCCTTCCAGGTCCTACGAGAGAGCTTGGCATACAGGAGGGATTTTCTCAGCTGAGAGCGGGAGAGACACCCAGGTCTGCTCAGAGGGACACAAAAATCCTCTTTACCGTCGTCATTGACCGCAACAGTTTGATGACTACGCAACAGCTCACCAGCGAGAGAGAAAAGGTGGCAAAGAGGGAGCTGCGGATCCTTCATGCGACTCAGCATGAAGACACAGTTTACGTCTCTCACAAATTTCGCATGACAAATGTTGCATTCTGAACACGAAACATGACACTGTTTTCGCAAGTAATAAACGAAAACCGCGGCCAAATACATGGGCTAAAAAATAGCACTTTGTTTTATATTTGTGAGTCACGCGTGTGGGCAGGTGTGAACGCTGCAGATTTACGATGCATGGCTTTGTTTTTGTTTACCAGCACATAGTGCACAGCAGAAGGTAGGAAAAACAAGGTCTGCAGAAAATTATGTGTTTACGAGAAAAAAAATGTGTGTTGACCGTGGTTTCTGTGCACGTTTTAGATGCCACGGCCTGTTCCAAGGATTGGATTTTGGTGTGCGGTTGCCCACGGATTTACAAACTTTAGCCAAAAAGATGAGTCAACCAGCTTGACCAGAAAAAAAAAACAAAAAAAAAACAAAGGACTATTTATATCTGTTAAAACATACTTACAGTTGAAAAAAAATAGTTTTGGTAGGTTTAGTTGCCTATGAACTTACAATGATAGTTCACCGGCAAAAAAAATCTATATATAACTTAATAGAAGGGTCTTTTATTTTTCAAATTACTTTAGAAAACTGAGTCAGGTCTCATTCCAACAACAATCGAAGAATCGCAATCAGAAGTTTCTGAAGAAGACACTAAAGATTCTGATTCTTCGATTGTTTTTGGACTCAGAGACATGCTGCCAATCTGTTCTTGTTATGGAGGGGACATTAGCCGAGAGCGACAGATGAAGTACGTAAGGGGCAAAGCTACCAAAAAAAGAGGTCAGACCGTTTTGGTGTAGGGGCGTTTTTGTTTTGGTGATTCCAAATGTCAATATCTACTACCCGAAATCATAGTCTCTGACTTAAAAATGTTTAACTTGCCTTCACCTGCAAAACATAAAAGAAGATATTTTCAATAATATCAGTAACCATCATCACACCTCCTTGACTTCCATAATGTAGACACAAACCACTAAGACATTTCTCCAAATATCTTCTTTTTTATGTTCCACAAACATATAAGAGTCCTTCACGAGTTTTAAATGACATGAAATTGAGTAAATGATGACAGATTTTGTATATTTGGGTCAATTTAAATGGGTTTATGTCCATACATGTGGTGTCAAGTCTTAGTGTCACTGAAGTGTTGCATTAGTCAATACAACAGCTGTCCGGAGTTATCCTTTCGGCTAATGCTCGGTCATGCTGACTATTTCTCTCTCTCTAACACTCCTCATATTTCAACACACTAGATCTGCATTCTAGATGGGATTATGTCACGATGCAGAGAACATGTCTGAACAAAAAACAGTCCCGCCACCCGAAATGCTGTTCTGCGTGAAAAGTAACCGGGATAATTCGCTGTCAGTTTACAGTGTTGGCAGAAAAGAGAAGCCGGCTCTAATCTGGTTTGTCTGCTTGAGGGAGAGTGAGCCTGGACACAGCAGCGAGCGGATCCAACCCACACACACACAAACACACACTCCAGATCCAAAACCGCTCACCCAGAGGGGCTTCAAAACACACCGTCACGCCATCAAATCAAATCAGCTGAGAGAGAGACGGAGTGACAGAGTTTGAGAGATTGGCAGAGAGGAAGAGTAGTGGGGGTCAGGAATAAAAGGGATTTAAAAATATGTTGTGAGGATGGATGGAGGGATGCATGGAAGAAAGACAGAGAGTCAAAGAAGTGAGGGAGGTTGAGAGAAAGGAGGCGAGCAACACAACAAAGCCACAGTGCAGCACAGAGGAAGATGAGTTAAAAGACGAAGAGAGAGTGAGACGAGGGTGGAATCGGGAAGGAGCACTTTAGACCAATAAATCACTCCTAAAGTGCCACTCGCTGAGACTTTAACACTGAGAAAACCGCAAGGGCACTTTAAACCAACTCATTCTTTAAATGTCTTTCTATATCTTAAAACACATCAAAAAGCTCTTTCTTGTTGATGCGGAGGGTAAGGTACAGGCTTAACATGCGTTGGATGCAGGTTTAAATCTGACCAGTGTGACGTCTCATTCTTGCATCCAAATGGATTGAACCTGTCAGGAACAAACATTCAGCACACTTACATGTTTTTTTCATGACAAAACGTACTATTTATTGAATAAAAATGTCTTCGAAATGTATGTCTTTACCTGTATTTAAGAAAGATTAACCAACAAGAGCATAGATTAACTGCTTTAAAATTCCTTTAAAAAAAGAGACATTAAAAAGCTGTTTTTAAATGACAAGAAAAAATCTGTAAATTCCAGTCAAAAGTTAACTACACAGAACAGGATCAAATATAACAAGTTTTATAATTTTTTTCTTCTTTGTTGTAACATAATTCCATTTGTTTTAATTCATAATTTTGATCAGTTTATAACTGTTATGACATTCCCTGGACCTTCAAATGTTAGTTTTGGAACTAACTTTATTACTGTTAATAGTCAAAATCAGAAGCCATGGTTTCCACATCAAATCCACAAATCATGATGGTCTTATGAAGTTACAAGAACATGTGCTCTCAAAATTGTGAAATACCAGCAGATTTAAGAGCTAATATAATAACTAGAAATAAAATGTCAAGGATAGTATTGCTCTCTTTTCCTCTCACATTTGCTCTGCTACAAAAACATACATTCTCAAAATGCACAAGTATAAGCAGATTCACTGGCTACTTTATTAAAATATGACTATGTGTAAATACAAATAAACTCTTCTCTGACACTTGCACTCTAAGTCAAGCTACAAGGACATACATCCTCTAAACCAGCAATTATGAGCAGACTAACATATTCAAATGATCAAATTAATAAATAAACTAGGTCTGAATTTTTCTTACATTTGCTCTCTTAGTCAAGCTTCAAGGACAGCAGATTAAACAGCCTCTCTATTATTATTATTATTATTATTATTATTATAAAATAAACTCTCTCTCCTGCAATCTCCCATTTTAGTTCTTTTTTCTCCTCTCCAAAGTACTGGTAAATTACTTTAAATGACAGACAGCACCAACCGCTGGTCTCGTACAAGAGGGCACATTGATACCCTGAAGCTCTGTTGGCAGACAGCGGGGGCACGGGCGATGGGCAGGGGTGAAGGAGAGCTCCACCTGGACATCTGAGAGCCCACATGAAAGCGGGGAGGAGGAAAGAGTGATGGGTGCAGAGCAATAACTTTCACCCAGAACTCTTTTTTCAAGGCGGTCTTCTCACCTGGGCTCAAAGCCTCATCACAAGCTTTTCCTGCTAGTCAAGGTGAAGAGAATATTTCAAGCACGAGTCTGACAGCTCGCTCTCATGCCCAGCGGTGTGACCCAAAATCCAGTACAGGATGAAAGAGTTGATTTTCTGTTGTTTCTAACTAGATCACGTCCAAAATGGTTAAGACGAACTTCATGATTTGATTCTAATTAAGAGAACGATTTTGTTTTTTGATGTAAATGTTTAGGTAAACTTATGTGGCTCTTTTGATTGTTTTCTTTTTCTAATGTCAATTCAAAAATGTAAATTCTGTCATCATTTACTCACCATCTTGTTATTTCAAACCTTTATGTGTTTCTTACTTCTGTAGAATACAAAAGAAGATATTTCGAAGAATGTTGGTAAACAAACGATGGTGGTGCCTATTCACTTTGATTTTATGGTCACAATAAACAGTTTGATTCTAATTTAGGGAATGTTGTCTTATTTGTGTATAAACGTTTTGCGAAAAATTGTAAACTAACTCTGACTGATATCAACTTTGTAGTTCACATTTTAAAGGAATAGTTCATCCAAAATTCTGTTGTCATTTACTCACCCTCTTGTCATTTCAAACCGATATGACTTTCTTATTTCTCAAGAATACAAAAGGTACTTTGATGATAATTTGAAGAATGTTGGTAACAAAACAATAGCATATTTAATGCAATTTACTTCAATTATATGCACACAAGACCAATGCGAATCAATGGGTATCACAGTTGTTACTCTACTAAAATTCTTCAAAATATGTTCTTTATTACAATGTGGAAGAAATTCATAGGTGTTATAAATGACCAAAAGCTAGTCAATAATGAATTCTTGTTTCAAGTATAAAATAATTTGCAATTTCTACTAAGCTATGATGCTATGAAATAATTACGTTGTAAACTACACAATTATCAATAATTAAATAAACCTTAAATAATACATTCAAATATGCGTTAATATTAAAAATGATGAATATTACATCTCAAAATAATTATGAATTTTGTGCAATGATGCTAAAGTATTTACCACAAAACCTTGAACCAACTGTAGGTGTGATGTCTGCCTTTCCTTGCCCTAAGCATTTCTTTTGTATAGTGTAATATCTTTACACAATCTCTTTTTTATTGCTCTTACACTGGAGTTCATTACCATGCAAAGACACGCATCCGACGCTGCTACGGGGATTAGAAAACCTCACGCTTAGTGACATCTTCCTCCATACAGAGTGTGCATAAACCGCCGGAATCTCACCGCAACAGGCACAGTCGACTGACGGCAGAACATCGCCAAACGTGCTTTCATTCTGTCTCTAACTAATAAAAACAGACAAGCAAAGGCCACTCGCCGTCCTCTGAGAAGAGTTTATTTTGATTTTGATTCTAAAAGATCGGGTTTGTGTTATTCAAACAGCCTCGGGCCGCACACGGACGGTATAAAAAGGATGAGGGGGGTTGACGAACGCTGGCTGTTTTGACTGCATTGCCAAAACAGCCCATCCGCTTCACAGCGGCAATTTCAAAGGAATAGGCTTGGACACACCGTGTAAACAGAGCTGTATTTACATAAGGATTCCCTCAGTCTAAAAGATGGGCTTTGAAACAGATTACAGGTGTGAACTCCAAACTGCTGCATTACACTGATACCGCAGCTACAAGGTCCAAAGCGGATGCAAACCTTGAAAGTAAGGCGCAGAACTTTACCGGGGGGTAAATGAGAGCGTGTGAATGGGCTCAAAAAAGCCCATCCACATGCAAGTGAATGACTGAACGCGCAAGATGCTTCCCTATGAACCGCCCCCTCAGCATCTGGAGGGCCTTTTCCATTCAAACCCTCATATCGGCAAAGTTGCAGCAAACCACCAAGCCGTTCTCCATTCTCCGCACCCTCACGTCTGCTCATCTGTCCTCTACACATCATCCCTCTTCCGGGCTCTGATAAGAGCAAGGCTCTATTAGCACCCCTCACTCTCTCTCTCTCTAAGAAGCAAAGAAACAGAGCAGCTCTGATGCACTATGAAATGTAGGCAACGCTCCCTGCTGAGAGAGTGACAGAAAGGAAAAGAGGGGAGAAGTGTCACACAGAACCAACGATAAAGAAAGACGGGTGCCAAGACACGAGGACTGTCATTGTCAATAATCATAGCCCGTCAGCTCTATGTTAATCACGGGATCAGCGCCACGGGTTTGGACCTGACAAATGGAGTCAAGTATTCACTAACCTGCAGTACTAAAACCCGTGTGGAGTTGTCAGTGGAAACAATATCAAATGTATACAGTAGTTCACTCTCTTGCCATTTAAAACCTGTAATATGATGGTGTCTTCTGTAGAGCACAAAAGATATTTAGAGAAATGTGAAAGTTGTTTTGTGCACATACATTGGAAGTAAATAGGAAACTGTTGTTTGGTTACCAATATTCAAGAAGAAAGCCATACAGATTTGGAATGACATGAGGAATGAAAGAATGAGGTAACCTTGGGTGGACTATCCCTTTTGAACAGGGGGGCAAATTTTGTGGCAGTTTTAATGAAATAGAGATATTTATCATACATTTAATGCAATCAAATGTCAAAGAATAAGAACAAAATAATTTATTTTACAGCATTTTATAACTGAATAGGTTTTTGTATTCGTTTTAATTCTAAGTTTAAGGTATCATGTTCCTTATCAGGGAGGTTGCAAAGCGATAAACAGTACACAAAGAAGGCCTTTCAAATAAAAAGTTTGAAAACCACCGTTTTAACATGTGAATCAATTATTTCTTGAAAAGTTAAAGAAGTTCCACCCTAAAGGTTAGCTTAAGGACCTTGCTCAAATTGTCCAGACTGTTTTTCATTTCTTTAAAAAGGATGTAAATCCATATGAATTTCTGACATAAAATTCCGCCTGCCATGGTTGCAAATTCTACAGCTCTTACATTTTTTTGACCCAGCTTTGACAAACACAATGGAACTACTGCCTCAGCCCCGATACATATGCCGTTTGCAAATTGTGAAGAATATTAACACACTATGGCAAATTATAATAGTATACATGTCACTTTTTAATAGCAAGCTAATTCAAACAGCCATTTGATGTAAAACAGCCGTGATGGTGTGGGATTTCACACTTTCAAAATAAAAATACACATGTTTATCGACTTCTTTTTTCAACTTTGTTATTGAGCCTCAAAAATGTAATTTATACTATTTCTAAATTGGGTTTATATTATGAACATTGTTTTCTCATTGCTTTAGCCATATGCAGTGAAGAATGAACAATGGAGCACCGCAGCATCGATATAAACATATTCAGTACCACCAGCACCTGCTAACGTCGAGCTTAAGAAGGTTTACCTGAAGCAACATTCTAAGGAACAATTTTGAGAACACACATAGGAAAAGTAGATACGGTTCAGTCTTGGTAGCGTGCTAAGAGACACTTCAGCCATAAGAGAAAATGCAGCCCTTGGCTGGAGTTCTGCACAATAAATCAAACATGGTCACTTGCAAACTTGACTTCTTCGCATGAAGGCATTTGCACATTGTCATTTATTCTTCCACTAAGTAAAAGCTCAATTAAAGTATGGCACATGGTTTTATTATGAAGTCAACATGGAAAAAGAGAAAACTGTGTTGGCTTTGGTCCATACAGATTCAATACATACCAAACAAAGCAAAAAGTCTATATGAGAACATAATAGAAGTCAAAACAATGCCCTGGTATAGCCCATTGTATACACCCATTGTATACAGAAAAGCTTAACACCAACAACATATACAGTCATATGCACAAGGGTATAATTTCCATAAAAATCTGATTCTGATTCTATTGTCTGGAATCTGTAGACATAACATCATAACAAGCATATCTACACATTAACACCTGCTCACTGAAACAATATCCTTACATTTGTACAACTAGCAGAACAAATTTCATTTTCAAGGTGAGAGTGAGATTCACTTCTGTTGGGTTGGTTTCTTCTTTTCTCCTTTATATCTGCTGATCTGTCCAGCACATATTGCATTTACTGTGATCTAATCTAGAGCTAACTTATGACATTCCCAATTTTTGGACGGCAAGATAGCCTGAGTCCAGAGGGTTTTTGGCATATTTTCAAAGTGGTTAGCACATCAATGAAAGACTTTAAAACAGAGCTTTAGAAATGATCCATTGACACAAAGGATTTCCACTTACAGTTCTCAAAAACTAAGCTTAAAGAGGCTTTTGGCCTACTCCAGGTACAGTTACACTCAGCCAATGTGTGGTGCATTTGAAGTCATGGACCATCTGAACATTAAGAAGCAAAAAGGAAGAAGTAATCCAGAGACCTGAAAGTGTCATTACCCATGGTACCATGCATGAGCTATCAACATGAAGCACTGCAATCCTCTGGGAGCCGTTCTGTGATTGGAGCCGGATAGAAGAAGCATGAGAAAAAGCTACTTATCTCCTTTCCTGACCACTTTCACAGTAAAATGATGGGCGGGTCGAGTGAGGTTTTATTACCCTAAAGTCAAAATTGGCCTGCAGGAAGAGAGTAAAAGACACCATAAACATAGCCAATGTATGGTCTCACATTTTCTTCCAGGGATGAAAGCTGGGAATAGTCAGGTTACCAGTCCACATGATCCTAAATGACCATAAAATGAATGCAAAACTATTAAAAAGTATTAACAGAAACCAAGATAGTTCAATCTGTAGCTATCATAGCCATTGCATTTGAAAAAGCCATTTATCTTCCTAAAAACATATCTTTTAAAGCTGCAAACTGTTGTGCCCGGCTTACCCTACTATAAGCCCTCTCAGTAATTTTCTTCTATTACAGACTCAGTTGTCTACACAATGCCACAACACAGAAAGATAAGACCGATTCAATAAAACAAAGACGTCAGTATGCAGGATGTAATAACCAGAGACCTGTCTGGCTAACAACAACAAGAGGGTCAGCAGAAAAGCTGAGCTAGAGGAAGCAATAAGCTGTGCAAAGCAAAAAAACTGAGAAATACTAAAAACTGTGAGGGTTCAAGGGAGACAAAGGTCACACAACCGAAATAAACCCATATATTTCTGTGAAATATATTATTTACCTTCAAAATGTGTATAAATGTCAGTCTTGTTAGAGTGTTCTGTGTAGACGTGTAGCTTACGATGTTGTGTTTCTGCATATTGCTGCTGTTCTTTCAAAACCTTGTAGATAGATTTTCTTTTGTTATAAATCATTATTATCTTTCGTGTAAAGCGGATTTGAAATACAGCTTTTCTTGTAAAAAAACTATATTAACAAAACTTATTTCAACATAATAAGTCATCCTTTGTTTGGCAGGATTTTTCAAAAAGTTTATCCAACAAAATGTATTAAATGTATGTAAGTCGTGGTAGTAAGAGAGATGGACTTGTAAGCAGAAGGTTGTGGGTTTGAATCCCAGTGCCAGCAGACAATGACTGAATTGTCCTTGAGCATCTTACCCCTGTTTGATCTACAGTGATGATTCACTACTGCTCAATACAGTAAGTAGCTTTGGATAAAAGCGTCTGCCAAATAAAAGAATAAAAAATACATAAATTATTTCCTTTATCCTGTTAAAATATCTTAGTTTGGTTGAAGATATTTAAAAGATTGCTTGTAACCAAACAGTTCTGTGACCCCATCGACTACCATAGTAGGAAAAATGACAGTGGTAGTCAAAATTACCCCAGAACTTTTTTTACCGTCACATTCCCTTATTGTATAGTTGTATAGTTTTTATCTTTTTATCTTATTTACTGTAAGTGTTATCTGTATGCACCAGGGGACTGAGAGTAACGCAATTTCGATTCTCTGTATGTATGTACTCTACATGTTGAAGAATTGACAATAAAGCAGACTTGATTTGAACTTGAACATTAAAAATGTAAAGATATCCCATGTTGTGTTCAAAAGAACCAAATAATTTAAAGCAGATTTGTCTACTATGGTAGTCACTGGGGTCCAAGAACTGTTTGGTTACAAGCATTCTTCCAAACATCTTTCTCTGCTTTCATCAGAACAAAAACGTGTAGCATTTTGGAATCAAACACAAGAATAAATGAACTGTGTAGAAGGTTCCAGGGGAGAATTTTGGGCTATTTCAACATATAGTGAATACTTTGCATGTAGGTTTTCTGTAAACCTACTTTGAAACAAAAAAGTGTTATAGAGCACTTTAAGATGTAATCATGGTCCAGAAGCACATCCTTAAAGATATCGGTATAATATTTTGATTTGGTCAGAAACGTTGCGTTGGTATCTGTGTTGAAAACTAATAGGAAACGCTCCTGAAGCATAATTTTTACGTCTTCCGAAGTCTTCCAGAAGGCATTCCGGTGTTCTGCAAATGGTTGAGCGCTGGTTAAGCAATGCAAAATAAGGGCACTCTAAATTCCTCTGGATAAAAACATCTGCCAAACACATAAATGTAAAAATGAAAACAAAATTAAGAAACATCTCATTAAGCACAAAATCCTGGAAATGGGATGTACTAATCATGGGTTAATGCAGTCTGTTGGAGAAATGCTTTTTAAGTGTTTTAATTAACAGGATGGTATGTACATACACGCTGGTACACAATTGTTCACCAAGAATAAACAAACAGCGCAAACATCCTCGATTCGAAGAAAAAAGGGACTACTTAAAATCATTTTCTAATTATCTGGCAAAATTCACACAGGCACACAGCACACACCGCATCCAAACACCTGGCAAGTGGCTTGTTAACACACCAAGCGTACACAAACATGATCTCAGGAGCTCAAGAGAACTGGAGTGTGAGGTCTCTTTGGGTTTAAAGGTTGTGACTGCATCCCACTGGCAGGGGAGAGGGCAGAGCAAGTGTCTGTGACAGCTGTAAAGCAAAGTACCAGTGAAAGCTTAGAGGGAAGAAAGGAGAAAAGATATAAAAAGAAGAGAGAAATGCAGGGAAAAGTATACTGAATAGTTCAAGGACTGTATTTACTTGAAATCCAGTAACGACAATACAATTACTGCCTTTGAACAGACAATTGTCCACAGTTCACTTACTGAATATCCCCATGACAATATGTCAATATTCAGCCTGAACAATATCACATGTTTTGGGAGTCAAAAGAAGTTCAAAATCCTCTGCAAAGCATTTGTCTGTTTTATTTATTTTCTATCTTCTATCACAAATCCGATAAAAGCACTTTATGATGTTTTTGGTCTGAAATAAAATATCTTTGGGGTTCAGCATCTGAGCCTGATGATCAACTACTGCAACACTTCTAAAGTCCATCAAACTAATTGCATGTTATTTTCTCTCACAATCCTGTAATCGTGTTAAATGTCAGCCACCTATTTGTTTTTCTCAAGTGTCAATATCAATAAATGTGACAAAGTGTGAAATATTACATTTCTCAAGGACACCAGGAGAATTTTGAGTGATCTTTGCCAATACTGACACCAATTGTGATAGTTCTGTGGTTATACTAATTTGCATTAAGTTAATTGAATATTAAATGAATATTTTTTTCGGTTACGTATTCAAATAATGGCTTTTAATATTGAACATCAAACTGGTGATGACATATTAGTTAGAAAAACAGAGCAAAATTTTTTTTTCTCAGAATATGTCAATGCTTCTCATTGACTGTTTTAATTTGAAAACCAAAAGCATGAAAAAATTTACATAAAATTAAGCTTATGGCACTAGCAAGGTCATGGGATAGATCCAGAGAGATTGCACATACTCAAAAACCAAAATATCGTAAATTCCTATGCAAGTTCATAAATGTGTCAACCAAATACATACAAATGTACATTTGAATGTTATCGGACAGACAATACAGATAATTTGCAGATATGTCGCTGCTAGTCAAAATAGTATTTATACAGACCAAACACCAAGCACACAATAAAAACGTACAAAAATTCTTATAGCACATTATTTGCACAACTAATCGCCTTAAAACCCCCCACAAAGGCTCTGAATAATCCTGAAAACCTGACTAATTCATAACTAGTCACATGTATCCTGCTGAACTCACTGCTGTATTCACTGCTGATTATATTTCTACCATCTGAGACACAAAAAAACAGCCTGGCCAGTTTCACTGTGTGCTCAAGTGAGTATTATACGGCCGAGATTAGATGTCCCTGTTCTCCTCTCATCAGACGCCCTGCATTGAGAAAGCTTTGAAATCTCCTTGTGTGAGTTTTCGCAATAAGGAACTTATTTTGTGCTTAAATCCATCAGACTTGCTTCCTCAGACACTCACACAAACTCTTATTATTCATCTCCCACGCTAATCCACCCAAAGAAGAGGAACTGTAAGCCAGGCCAGAGCGTGTGTGTGAGATTCAATGTGCTGTGTATCGCTCTTGGCCTGAAGTCCTGAGCTGGATGAAGCTCGGTTAGTAGGAGGCAGAGGAGTTTAGCCTCTAGATATGAAAGGTCCCTTTAGTTTTTACAGTTTTATGTTATCATTTTTCAATCGATTACATTGAATTTGTTGTCGCTTTTTATATTCTATTTCTGTGTTGTGTTAACAAAATTTCCTGCCAAATACTGTTTGCACCCCGAGCTTTAAACATAAAATAACATTTAGTTTTATATCGGATTAGGTTTGTGCCAATTGTCAGAATGTGGCACGATTTTTAAAAAAACTGCATGTATTTTTTCTAACAATTCTGCATGTTTCCTTTTCGCCAATCAGCAGTAAATTAATCATCAGTTAGAAATTTACTGCTGGATGTTTTGTTTGCACTATTACAGTTTTCGTTCACGTTTCTCAAATTTAGGTTCATCATTCTGGCACAAATTTGACCTGTAGACCAGTGAGAGAAAGATGCCATTAGTTCTGCCGAGAAGTTAGATTTTTACAAGAAAGACAAACTTATGCTAAATTTGAAAAGCGTTAATGAAAACTCTGAAAAAATTGGAGAATTGTAAAAGAAATGTGCAATTTATTTATTTCAATGTTTTTCTCCTTTCTTGTTGTACATTTTTGTTAGATTTCGCAATCGTTTTGATTGTTTTATTTGGCAAGTATCTAATCCCATAAAATTAGACATATAACCGTTGAACTCCAAAAACAAGGCCAGGGCTTCTCAAAGTCTAGATTCAAAAATCCAAATCTGAATGCACATTTATATCAAATATCTGGAACTAGTATTGTCACTGTACCGAAAACTCAGTAATCGATACACGTAAAATTTCTAATTCTAGGTACCAAATGCTAATTGTACAAACCACAATTTTATTATCGAAGCTATTTATTGATAAACATTTATAAACGTTAAATTCCTGTTGGCTTGCTAGAGTTTTTCATGCTGATGTACATCCTCCTCTTACAGTCTGCATCTGTAATAAACAAGAATAATGTTAAAAAACAATATACTTCTGAACTGTAATATTAGAACAAACTTAAGCTCTTGTACTACATATATATACACAAAATTACATGATGAAGACAACTGTATGTTAAAATAATAGAAGGGAACGGACTATACAAAAGAGAATTATAACAACATACAGTACACATATTATTTCTAGCTTCTGGGTTTTGTATATATGCATGTTTATTTCACTCCCAAGAAAGTTAATAAAGCATTAAATGGGCAATCATGAGACATGAATGCATTAGTATTAGCAGCACTTAAATATAAAAACACAAATAGATGTTTATTATCAAACATTGACTTTGCTATACCGATAACAGATGTTGGAACTTACCACTTGAACTCATTCAGTAAATCTGGATGTTTCCTCCTTCCATTATGAAACAATTGCGTTGATGAAAAGTTTCCATCTGACAACCCATCAAACAGTGCATCAGATCCGAGTTGATACCTTTGTGCTCCATCTTGTAGGCGAATGAGCTGCGCCACGTGAAATCAATCCAGTGGGTCTGGATCCAATACCCACCAGGTCCGGATTTTGACTTTCAGAAGCCCTGTGCCAGGCTGATCCTATGCTCATCAATAGTTTACGATGCAATAGTGTGTTGTATTATTAATTCAAGTTTAATGCCGTCAACATAATCAAGATGTGATTCATTCGAAAACCCAAAATATCGCAGTCACAATCTGTCCTATCTGACGACACAAAAAAAACATTGAGCCGAGGCGTACGTGACTCATTCATTCTCCTTTGCTCTAAGCCAAAGAAGAAGCACGCGTTGCCAAAATATAAAAGGGCTTTCAATAATCAAACAGTATTTGAAAACACATTTATATCCATCCACCAGTGTGTGTGTCTGTAGAAAGAAAGTGCGAGAGAGAGAAAATACTAAAATATTCTTTTATGCGTGAACATTATGCTATTCATTTCATTCAGGCACTCAAGCTATCTACATGCTTCACAACTGGCACAGTGCATCAAAGAGAGCTCTATTGTCCAACCATTGACCTGCACACTACGCTCTGAGCAAATAAGAACAAGAACACAGGCCAGGCTAATGGTCTCAGTCGAATCACTCCCCATGTTCTCTATTAACCATGAAAGAATCAAATCCTACTGACATGGTCTGAATAACAGCTCTAGTTCATGTACAGCCATGGATAGTGGCATGAGAAGAAAGATTTTATTATGCTGCCCTCATTTCTTCTTTAATTTTTCTTTTAGAATTTATTTCAATATTTCATTTTTTTGTCCTGGTTCTACATAACACCATGCTGTGCTCTTAGCCAGACTTATAACAAATGCAGTTTTTCCATTCACAAGTAAAAACCTGTTGGAGCTCAACACTGAGATTGACTTTAAAGAGTGAAATTGGTGGATGTGTGTTCTGTGTTACCTATTGCTATTTTTATATAGCCAAAAGGCTTGATTGACATCACAAATGTGTATTTGGTTAGAGGTGGAATGCTCGCCCAAAAACTTTTGATTCTGTCATGACTCACCCAACCTCATGTATTCCAAGCCTATATCAATTTCTTTGTTTGGTGAAAAACAAATGAAGTTATTTGGAAGAATGTTAGCAACTTAGAGTTCTTAGGCACTATTGACTACCATAGTGGGAAAAAATGTATGTCAAAGGTGTTCCAAAACTGTTTGTTAAATTCTGCCATATAATGTAATATAAATATTTTATGCATCGTTTTATAATAAACCTTTTTCAAGGGATAGTTGGCCCAAAAATGAAATCTCCATTGCTAACATTCTACCAAATATTTTAATATTTTAAATACATTTATACAATTATGCAAAGCATCTGATTGGATAAAAATCAGTGTTATGCAGCATGAGTCACATTATTTGTTTTATCATTTTAAGTACACATTATAACCATATAGAGACTAAATCTCCATTAAATACAGGTTGGAATGAAAAAGTTATGTCTCGGTTATGGATTTCATAAGAAAAGACCTTTTAGAAAGAGGAAGGGATTGTTAGACAAAGCAGCCCTGGGCGACCCAGCAAGAAAGAGAGAGATGCTCCAATTTTGATATAGACATGATCTCAAGTATAAACGAGGAGGGATAAAACCCAACTCCCCAAAAGAATACCATTTCTCTCTATTCATCAGAAACCTATACTGACATACTGACCTCTGTGTCAGCGAGAGTACAACTCAATGGAGAGTTAAAGTGAAGTTGAGGGGATTACAAGGTCACGCTGACATACATAGACCAGCTGGCAGAGGTTTGGAGGCATCAACGTCCTCTGATACACCGGGAAGCTAAGTCAGGTGCCAAAAATAAGCATTTACTAAGGTATCTGCTCCACACTATGTTTAGAACTCGTCAGAGCAGAGTAGCTATGACACTTGTGATGTTGACATGAAATATTTCTAAGAAGCTGACTCACTGTGTGGTATGACATGTTAGGTTGAATCTATTTTATCATTTTCAAAATGATTTTCAAACCTGTACAGCTTTCTATTGTATACAAAACAGAGGATATTGCGAAGAATGTTGGTAGCAGAACAATGACGGTACCCTAGGACTTTCTTCCAAATATCTTCTGGTTACCAACAGTATTTTAAACACCTTCTTTCGTGTGCTGCGGAGGAGAGATAGTCATACAGGTTTAAACCGACGAGAGGTAATTTTTTGATGAACTATTCCTTCATAATGAAATGATGGTGGCTACAAAAGAAGCACAGGACACTTTTTCTCACACATCAATTCAAACCTGAAATAATGTTGATTTTAATAAAAAGCTGTTAAGCAGCAAACACATAGCCATAAACACTTAACACAAAATGCACCAATGCTTGTTGACCAATGATTTAATCACACTCCGTTTTAATGTCCCATTATGCCTCTACACAGCAAACTGAATTCGGCCGTGACGTGCATCCCATCCAAGACTGCCTTTATCTCTTTAAAACAAAAGCTTTGACTTTACTCTGAGACCCACAATGTGTATTTGCTATTATCACCTCTGTTCCCTGTATTGATGTGGCATTTATTGGGTTATTGCGAGGCAGTAGTCGTGCAGAGTCCCGCCGCCCCGCACTCAAACAAAGCTTCAGGACAAATTTCCAACATTCACAGGGTCACGATTGAGGTCCTGCAAGGCTCAAGTCTGCTGAGCTTTATAGGCTTTGCAGTTTCATAACAGCGGGACTCAGGAATACTAATCAGTCTGAGGTGACCTGTGATGTTAGAAGCGGGCTCGGAACCCTTCTAGAAAGCAAATGCGTCTTGCACATTGTGCTTTCTTTCAATGCCTAAAATGAATGTTTGAAGAAGAAATTCATCTGGTTAGGGGAGACTTAACTACCTTGTTGTTTGGAGTACAAATACATCTGCCTATTGAAATGAATATTGCTCAGATGTTGCTCTTTCAAATCTCAGAGACTGTCATTTTTAATCACACTCTTTATATTTCAAACATGTGTGATTTTTTTTGCTGTAGAACACAAACAAAGATTTTTTAAAGAATGTTGTAGGAAGATATTCTGAAGAAAGTTAAGGGGTACTGAAATTTTCAAGCACCATTGACTACTATAGTGAAAATCGTAAAACTGTATTCCGTGGAACACAAAAGAAGGTATTTTGAAGGATGTTGGAAATCAGAAGGTATTTTTGAAGGAAGTCAAAGGGTAACATCATTTTTCTTTTACCAACATACTTCAAAATATCGTCTTCTTTATGACAACAGGATTGGTAAATAATAACAGATTTTTCTTTTTTTTTAAGTTAACTAACACTTAAAAAAGACAAAATGTTAAGATATTTTCAAGATTGTCAGTAACCTAAAAATTTTGGTACCCATTGACTTGTTCTTTGACAAGACTTGTCAGTTTTGTTCCCTAAATTCTTAAAAATCTTTTTATGTGTTTTGTAGAAACACAAAAGCCAAACAGTTTATGATGACAGAAATTTAATTTTGGGTTGAACTATCCCTTTTAACAGTGTTCCAAGTGAATACCTAATGACGTATTAACTTACAATTTAACACATGACGTTTTTTTTATTCTGTTACACAAAAGATTAAAACAGTTATTGATCGCTTTTTTTTAGTTGCATATGTGTCCATTTAAATAAAATAAATATTTAAATATCAAAATATTAGTTTGATTCGGAAAACTGCCGGAAATCTTTTGCCCTCCTTTGCCGTTTTTTTGGGGCTAGCAGCGATGAAGCACTGCAGGGATGCTGCATTGTGCCGATACAAATTTGGACCATTCATGAAGAAGCGCTTTCAGCAGGTGATTTGTCCCACTACCCTTGCAGCCAGCAAAAACGAGAGAAATCCCACTCGGGCCCATGCCCCGCAGTCATAATAATGATATGAACCGCCGCTACAAGGCCATCTTAGAAAGTCATGCGATGGAAGCTAGTGAACTGAAAACAATGAATATGTAACTCCCGACCAGGTGCGAGAAGCCAGTCAAGGTATATAATTTAAAACGAGAAAGTTTCAGTGTAAAATAAGCAATTCGTGCCGAGCATGTTCATTTCCCACAGTTCTCGGAGATGAACTCCGGCATACTAAAAAAAGTAGCAGTCTTTGGAATGATTTCCAGTTAATAGGTGAGTCAGGGGTGACACTGCGGAGCGGTTCATGTGTACGAGGATGAACCGCTCACAACGCGGCAGTGTCAGGAAAAGGGGAAACGGTCTCGACGCGTCTGTCTTTTCGCTGAATCTATCAGCTTTCTCAAGAGCTCACGGAGTGCTAGATGCTGACAGCGTTGCTTGCAGAATCATAGCAAATAAAAAAGTCTTCCCTTCACACTTCCCCGTAAAAATAATAAAACGTTGAACTGATAAAGGACAGATAGCTCAACAGTAAACACGAGTCGAGCTGCGAGACACGACGCAAACAAGTCTCATTTGCCATCAGAAGGGATTTCTGAGTTAATGAGATGAGCAGTTTATTTCAATACAGGAGGATTAATTATAAGCTATGGTTTAAAGACTAGTTTCATTATACCACACAGCAAAAAGTCACACTACAAAGACGTGAATTAAAGTAAAGTAGCGTATGTGCCAAATCTCTACATTTGATATATTAAGCTCATCTAAGCAAGGAGCCAAAATGATCCCGAGTGAATTATTTGCTAATTAGAAGCAAATGATTTTTGTCATCTGTTGTCCACATGGACGGTTTGAAGATGAATCAAAACGCGATTTAGCAACGTTCCGCATCTCAAAAGCCAGGAAATCGGATTTACCTTTTTTCAGGCCTCTAAACCCCTTTTACACTTAATTTCTGCTTGTTTTCTCAGTGAAATATTGCAAGGAGTCAGGTGTACGGCGCCTACTTCGAAGTGCGTCTGTCAAACCAACAAATTTCCTTCCTGTCTGCCACTTCGAACATTTTGGCACCTGCAGAAAATGTGTGAAAACAGTCAAATTTGCTTAACGGTTGTACCACTTCAGTATGGGGCATTTTATCACAAATAACCTGTCTAAAGTCCCGCTGGCACCGGATTTGTTTGGAACCGGGAGCTGCTTGGAGTAATAATTCTAAAAGGTTCTCCTGATTCTCATTTCACCCGATCAACCATGTTTGGACAGACCAAATAACCATGTGCCTTTAAAGATTACAGCATTTTCTACAGATTTTACAAAACAATTATACAAAGATTAAAAAAAAATTATCGTTATAATTTATCAAGCTATGACATTAGAAACCAATGCCAACCCAAACAAGTTACTTTAAGCTTAAAGTGATAGTTCACCCAAAATTAATATCCTGTCATCATGTACTTGACTGCTCGAACCTCTATGTCTTTTTTCAATTGCAAAACATAAAAGAAGATATTTTGAAGAATGTAACTGGCACTCATTCATTTGCACAAGTTTCTGTTAATATGGAAAAACAAATTCAGTTATTCGCTTTTTAAAAATATCTTCTATTTGCGTTCTGAGGAAGAGAGAAACTCATAAATGTTTGACATGACGGTAACTAAATTATGAAAGATTTTAATTTTGGTGCGAACTATCACTTAAAGTCAGCAGCTTGCTATTTACCTCCAACAATTACGACTGAAAGCGTGCGACAAACTTAACATTCTATGTTTGCAATTTCTGTTGATTGTGCCTGTAGTAATTGATTTAATAATGATCAAATGATAGTGAAAAGCTTTAGTCTAGAACATTAACAGCGTTTCAGAGGTCCATTTCGTATATCTGAACCACATCGCTGCTTTTACATCCTGCAAAAATTGCATTCTGATTTGAGTTTGAAGGTGCCTTTGGGCAGATATAACCGAACTGGACATTGCATGCAAATAAACATCTGCATCAGTTTCAACAACTTTTTGTGAATTCCCACCACAAACATCCCCCATTAAAGCCCCGTAATTGAGTGCAAATGGGAAATGTTTTCAAGAGAGAAACACAAAGACCCTTAGGGCAAACATTTAATTGTTCTTGTACTCATCCGACTGCTAGTTTCTCATCACATTGGCGTGATACCACAGAGTCTAAGCCGCAGTGGTAATTACGCACGGGTCATTCACCCCTGTGTGGGACCAGCAGCGATGATGTCACAGACCTTCCAGTACAGAGGGTTCAGAGCATCAAATAGAAGCATCATCACTCTCGCTCTAATCTCTCTTCGGTTTTTAAATGATGCAACGCTCGCTTAACCGTCAGCTCAGTACGCAGCCAGAAAACTGGGTGTGAAGGGATGACTATGTTTAATTAAAAACTCAGTTTGTGGCCCTTCGGTTCGTTTGTTCAATTAAATTTCTCTTCAATATAGATGGGGGCTCCATAGCCGCACCTTCAGCTCGTAAATTTCCCCCTAACTGGTAAATTACCTTTGATCCACCATGCCGATTTTGCGGCAGCCTCTTTCTTGATTAATGTCAACCCCCGATGTCTTTTTATGACAAGGATGTTTCATACAAACTCATGTACTTTGAAACACGAACAATGAATTTTAAAGGAACAAGTAAGTTTGTGGGCTGATAAACTGAAATGCTTTCTTGAGTTTTCAACATATGTTGTCAACGCCTCCCTTCTAAATCTCCCAGTTTAATGTTGTCCATATAATCAAACTGTCAGGGGTATTTCCTCAAACAACCCCCAAAGCACATGTTTGTATTGGATTGTCTATGTACTGCTGGTTTAAAGGTTAAGGGACGTTAAAACGATTCTTATTATTTGTAGAAAACTTTTAATGTGAAGGTGTAGGCCTAATTGTTATTGATTAGTTCAATAGACAAAATAGAAATGTTTATTATGAGAAAACGTACATAAATTTTTTTTTAAAACCTATTTGAAATCGATGACTTTGACTGAACATTGAAAAAAGAGTAGTTAATGGAAGCGCAGAATCAGCGGGACTACTATTAAAAAGTTTCAGGGTGAAGATATGATAAGAAAAATAATCTGTAAATTCTAGTCAAACAGTAACTTCAGTGAGGATTACCAATCATAATTATATTATTAAAAATAAAATATGAATGCATAAATGAGTAAGTGTCACAAAACCGTTGTCACAAAAAAAATGTTGCCAAGAATCTGACTGACTTGAAAATAAAGCATAGCTTGTTGTAAATCCCACAGATGCAAGATGTAAACACTGCAGTATTTCCAGTTTAATTTTTACATATACAAAAAATATTCAACATTAGTGTTTTGTTGGTTGTATTCTGTTCAACGGTTCGTGCAGTGCTCAAAAAACATGAGGATCGTCTGGACCAGCATCATGTTTTCTAAAGTGGTCTATATACAGCATTTATAGCAAAAAAAATGAAAATTCAGCATAACTTTGTTTCCCTAATAAAACATTTGACATCAAACCATCCAAATGACTGGAGACTGCAATTTTGAAGATTGCCATCTAATGTGCAATATGTTTTACATGGTATGTGGGTGGTCTAGGCCATCTGAGGCATGCACGGTTATGATATCTGCACAAGTGAAGATGACAAAGGGTCAGCATACTGTAAGTATGATCCTTCCAGACGGTCATACACAAACATAAATCTGAGATAAAGTTAATTACTAAATAAACAAACCATATGTTTCATTTAACAATTTTAAATGTTGCCAAATCATCCCCCATCACTGTCCAAAATGAAGAATCAGGTGGGAATTCAGATAAGTAGGCGAGAGAATGTCTTTTGCTTTATCAAATACTGATTTACCACTTTTGAGTTTCCTCCTCTAAGGGCATTTCGGTTTGGAGAGATTGAGATAATGGAGCCCATGCCTGCCTGTCCACTTTTGGGGGAGATTGCGTTACAGTAAAGTGACTTAGCCCAGGGGAACCACACGGTAACACATAGTTAGTGAAATCTTTGTAGATAAAACTGTCATTCTCAATCGCAAGGGAGAGGGTGGGAGATAAAGAGAGAATATAGATTACAAAGAACCTTTGCTTCTGGTAACCTTCTGGAAGGGGGAAAAGGGTATCATGGTTAGAAAAGAAGTTAAAAGAAAATGGGAAAGCTGGGCGGATACAGAAGTGCACCATATATACAATATATCCAAGACTCAAATGTGGGTTATGAAGCAGCATTAACCTTTATGAATCTTTACGTTTTGAAAGTGATAAAAGTCAAAAAATTCCTACAATAGGTTTTCATCCTGTTTAAACAGGCGATGTGTGATACTAAACAAGATCTACTGATAAAAATGCAATATACTATAATTATGTCTTCAGAGGTGTATAAAGACCTTACAATAATGAACTGTTATGTTTTTATTACCTTAATATTAGCTATGGTTATCAACATACATTACAGGTCCCTTCCCTACAGTAGCTCTTAGTGGAAATACAGCTCTAAAAGTGAGATTCGTAAATATGTTCTGCAAATCTCATTCGGCAAAGAATGAAAATATGATGAAACCTTTGTCCGGCGTGAACAACCACAGTGTGTCGTTTAAACTCACAAACTGGACTTTTAAACTAAATAAAGTCACAAAATCTTAACATGTTGTCAGACTCACAAATTGTCACCATTTGACTTTAGCAATGAAGTGATAATTTTGGAACATAAACACAAAAGAAGCTATTTAAAGAAATGTCTTAGTATTTTTATGAGCATACAATGGAAGGGCATTGTGGCCGATGTTGTTAATGTTCTTTAAAATATCTAAAATATCTTTAAAGAAAAAGCAAATCCAGGGTTTTGAATTATGAGATAATTTATGAGTAAACTGTTTCTTTAAGAATATTTTTCCAGGAAATTCATTCTTTCAGGACATGGTTTGCGTGTCCATGTTTCGCGGCAGTCTTTTTCACTCCAGCTCCATCCATTCTAGTGTTGGATTATGAGATGACCTTGTACTGAATGTGAATCTAGGCAACTGGCTCTCTCTCTTTCTCTCTCTCTATCCCTCTCTTTTTTCCAAGAACCTCAATCCACACTAATCCATCAGAGTTATCAGAGCTCCACTCCCTAATTAGGAGACCGGGGAACTGGGCAGCAAGCATTGCCATACCCCCTCACTACTTCATATAAAAAACCCAACAAAAAACAGCAGCCGGCGCCTGGCACAGCGCAATCGTGGCAAGGTCGAGAGATATCAATCTTGGGTTTGTTGTCAGAGTCCAGGATTGTGCCAACACGACAAGTGATCACTACATCGCAATGACCCACATTACGGGCCGGAGGAGGAGAGATCACTCTAAAAGACCTTTAAAATCTTTGAATACAGACAGATTTGACAACACCAGTATTAAACAGGAGGCCAGTATGACGGCATATTGAATGCTCACAATGACAATAGGTTAAAGAAGGTTTTTATACCAGAAAACATGTTTTGAGCCAAAATATTCACTAAATGGGGACACAGTGAAATATTTAGAAAAGGATACATGTTTTGGTCTGCTGACATACAAGTTGTTTTTTTAACATCGAACACATTGAACAGTCAATATAAGCGCAGAATTTTTTTCCTTTTTTGTACTTTTAACTTTTTAACTTTTAATTAATTTTTTAAGTCAATCGAGTTCACAAAATTAATTCACAATTGTGTCATTACACCTCATATAAGCGGATCAGTTTTTCATATTCCCCTTAGCACACTCTTCTGTAATAGAATAGAAAATAAAGAGAAATCGATTGTCGTGTACCACAGCTACCTACTAAATATTCTACAAAACAGCTGAACTACTAAAACGTTGCTAAAAGATGCTGAATCGAAATCTGTCTGTTGTAGTGACCAAACTACGCTGGACATAAGAACCATAAAAACGTTTGCTCAACTTTTCAATCAATGTCATTTGTTTTTGCGATGTTTGCAAAATGAAAAATTTCACCTTTAAGTTATTCGCATTGCTCATTACTCTCCAGCATTGATAAATAGCTACAATTTTGGCTGCAATCTACACGTGTTTTTCAGAGGGCCAAATTGTGCATGAAATTAGCATCCAGCATTGAGCACATAACAACCCCTTCTCTGGCCCGTTTCCCAACCGCTGTCACTGTTTTGCCTTCCATCAAGGCTTCAGTCTTCTGTATTAATTGCTTGGTTAATTAAGGAACTTAAAGCTATCGGAAAGGCTTTTGCAGAGAGCCAGTGTCCTGAGGGATAGATGACTCTAATAAACTGAATAAAGATGAGAAATACAAATCTACAAGACATTGGTTAAAGCCATGCAGGATTGCAATGTAAAATGAAATCTGTTTTACTTTTGATCGGGGCTATAACTTTTGTTGCATATGAGACGTCTGGAGTCAGCTGGAGGACATTGACAGTAAACATGCCAAAAATGATTGCTTCATAATAGATGCTGTCTGTACCTGTTTATGCCTTTTAAAATGTACAGTAATTTTAGGGTTGTTAAATTGTTCAACGGGACCAAACACATACAGAACAGTTTGGTTTACATACGTCTGTGTGCTGTGTAAATGAATTTTGTTTTTAAAACAAATAATGATAACATTAATTTTGACATGCATGTTCATGTTATTAATACAAATGAAATGAAAACAAATTAATAATTTGCTTTATTTTTTTTATTAATCCTTTAACAGCCCTCATAAATATAAATAATTTGATAAATAAATAAAACATTTTAAATGTATATAGAATAATATGTAACAATTTATTTAACAATATTAACACAATTTATACTATTCAAATAATTAAATAAATGTAATAATTTTCAAGTGACAAACATACATGATCTACTTTCTATTTGTTTTTATCTTACAAAAACATTTACTAAATATGAATACATATGAATGAATATTAAAAAACATGAGGGACAGGTGTTTTTCCTTTCTATCCCCAAATAATATTTAATGTTTTAAGACAAAATCCATGAGGGCACCCAAATGTTTATGACAAAAAGCATCACAATAGTACTTATACTGATCCATGTTACTTATTACTTGGAAAATGTCTAAATATCTTTATTTCAATTCACTTCTTACTAAATTGTAGGCTCGAATGGCATTCACTATATAGGAAATATTGAGGAGGTCAAACACGCTGCACTTTTTTATTTGCCTTACCAACCACATGTATGGGGTTACAGCCACAATGAATTATAATCTCGGAATATCTTTTCAATACACTTTGAAACATTCTCTTTGATAGGATTCAGAATCGCCCTCATGCTGTTCAAACCCCACACCATATTTTTATTTGACTTGAACTGCATATTTCAGTCGCTTTACAACATATCATGTCAGCAAATCCATTAACAAATGCAGAGGAACGGAACCTTATTGTTGCCATACATTGTTCTGCATTACGTGCCACAGTGTCCCATAAACCAAACTGACTGAGAGAGCGAGATGAAAGCGTGGCTGGCGGTAGAGTTTGGGAATGTTTTCTCATTAATGGTTCTCCACAGCTACACAGTCTCTGTATCCTCATTTACCATGTGTCCCGACCATCTGCGGTCCTTCCTTTTCACTGCCTTTTTAAAAGCCCCAACGCCAATCTGAGCGGGAAACAGATGACGAACACTGAACGAAGAGACGGGTGCCAAAACCAATGTGTGGAGAAAGGGAGATATGACGAAGCCCCGGGCATCAAGGAAGCCACACGTCTTCTGGAAGAAACCGTATCAGTAAGTTCATTCACAGCCAAGCTGGTGTTTTATAAACATGTTCGGATCACGCCGCGCTGTTTTTCGTAGTCGGAAAAATGCTAATGTGGTTAATGATGCCACTGTTGAGAAATGCTTGGGAATGGACTAACTTTTCTCTGTTGTAGGTCCATGCTGCTTCTTGGTTTAAAATCAAAGTTTGAGGCTGCGTTAAACTTGAAGAAGACTATTGAACACGCTCGGAGCACAAAAACAGCAATAACAACAGGAAAGCGAATATTCAGAGATAATTTGATCAACATAGCATGTATGGAGCTTATAAAAAGGATACAAAGCATTCCTACGTAATAAGGGCGGCATTCGATTCTCAATCTTGGTTTAAAGAAGGTACAGGAACTTCATAAGGAGCGCTCGCATTCGGGAAATAATGAGAAAATTGCGTCAGGTATTGTTCTTTTAGAGTGTGCCGTGAGATAACAAAGAGAAATCTCAGGGGTTCTCGACTGTCAAACACCGGCGAGTGTTTACTTTCCATGATGAAGTCACAAACCTTGAGCATTGGGGCTCGTATGAGCTGTCCATCTCTATTGCTCACAGAGCTCCGTTTATCTTATATTATTGTTAGTGTTGAACGGGATGCGTGGGAACGAGAGGTAAAGACGAGTACACGCACTACACAAAACAAGAGGAAAAAACGGACGGGTGGAAAAACTGTGGGTGTTTTGATTCAACTTGATTCGACTACTCACAAAAACCCGATATTCTGTGTGGGATGATTTTGAACATTCAAAGATTTTGCATCGACTCACGTCGCTCATGTGCAACATGAGGGGCGCAGAGATCACTTCCTAGGGCATGTTACATTATCATATGGTTAATATGGTTTGGGGAAAAAGGATGTTGATTTCATTGGAAGGTTGCTTTAAACAATGGATGGAACATGGATGGTCTGTTGAGAGGACACAAAGTAACATCTCCTCTAATGTTAAAATAATTGTGGATATTAAAGAGAGGGGAAAATGCCAGCTCAGCCTAGGGATGCAGGAAAAAGAATTGCAAGGGGCAATAATGCAATAAAGAGTCGTCCATTGGTGGAGGGGAGATTTCATTAAAAACAATAATGGTCACGACTGACTGGCCCGAATGCCAGCGGGCACGTTCTTCCTCTACAAATGTGACCTCATAGTCCTTGCCTTTAGAATGCAGTCTGTGCAGTTTCTGTTTTCTGTTTTTTCAGTTTTTGGAGAGGAGATAAATGAGCGCAAGCAAATTTGGCGAACTCACCTGAATGGCCAAACTTAAAGTGACTACACCATTACTCAAAAGATTTGAAAGAGACTTTTGTGCCGAGAAAAATGAAGGGAGTAATAAAATAATGTGTTCTACTTGAAAGAGAAGTTTATGATGACATCGATTAAATTACTGAAAGTCACTGAGAGTCGGCACTGTTGATTTCTCGCAACCTGTAATTTGGATCCTTTTTAACAGCCAAAAGGTTTTATTCACCATGTTATTCAACAGCCACCGTCATTTATTTGAACGGTTTCAATGTTTTTTCTTCATGCAGGTACACACTTTAAAACTATTAAATATGGCGTAGTAATCATAAAATAAACAGTTATATTGACTTAATAAAATCTTTTAAAAGCATTAAATAGATTTTTTTCAGCGAAAATATGGAACTAATTGGAAAAAAAAATCTGAACATAGTTTGAAAAAAATCACAGTTTTTTTAGAAAAGCAAGTGGGCAGAATGGGGAATGTATGGCACCCATTTCAAAAAATTGCAAACAGAGAAATGATGCTGGTATGAAAGACAGCCAATCTACAAATAAGAACAATTCTGTAAATGTCAACATACCAGTGACAATGGAAATTATATTTAAAGACCTAAAGCAAGCTGTTTACATTTCGAGTACAATTCATCTTTCAATGCGTGTACAAAAGAGTGCTCTGTTTCAGAAGCATATAAACCATTTCAAATTAAATTACTCCTTAACACTTTGAAGAAATATGGCTTTGCAGAGGTAGAACAAAGCTTTAAAGGGAGGCAAAATCATTTCATAATTCATCCATTTAGTTCCGACACAAAATATTTGTGTATTTCAAATGGGTTTTTTGAAAAACACTTTTAACCCCAACCTACCAAATGTTTATATCTTTTTATTTTATATTTGAACCCTCTGTGATGTTGGCTGTGAACTGTAAACAACATTCTCTCTCACTTGGCATCCATTTGCTACTGTGTTATATTAAAGGGTGTTGCTGGATTGCTCTTTTAGTATCGTAACTCTTCAGTTGAGTCTTTTATTGAGCACAAAAGCACCTAGACAACATGTTGTCTACGTGTTTCTTGGTACTTTATATAATAAATGTTCCCTGCTTCTTTCTAAGTCACATAAGCAGTTTGGTTCTGCTCCTCAAATCCGTCAAAAGAATGAAAAGAACCGATTACAGCTGCCAGTAGCTCCATGGTTCCCTTGCCACTTTTCATCATGATAAGTAATTTCAACCCAATTTCAACACATACACTTCCAAAGCACATTTAAGATAATAATCCCATTGAGGCACGCTAATTTACACATTTTATACACATTTTATTCTCGCCGTGCAAAGGCTGCATAAAGACGAACGAGTGGTATAAAATTTTAAGGCGCACCACCAGACACACTTTGACATTTAGAAATTATATTTCTGCCAGTGCCAATGGTTGTTGTGAAGCAATCACGTGGAACCTTTTTTCAGTCACTTTAGGGTACGAAAAAATAGCAATGTCCATTGGGAAAACTAATGAAACAAAGAGACAGGCTTTGAAGACTCAAAGACATTTTCAAAGCATTTGTAACTCGCTTGTTTGCTCCTCTCGTTTGTGAATGTAAGCATAAATATGTTTTATGGCAATGCACTTACTGTAATGTTACAAAGGGAAAGCTATGCTTCAAGTAGCCAAGAAATTGAACGAATGGATAAAACTTTGCACACCGTGCTGGAAAGTGGTTTTATCACCTTAGCCTTGTTACGAAGATATAACTTAAATTATGCTTTTACAACTAAAATGTGAAATTAAAGTGAAATTAGAATGGGCTATGGTGCCCATGGAAAGTCATATTTTTACATTTTTAATTATGGTTTAGTATGTACACTAAATCATGAATGGTTAGCATTTTATTATTGATGCTCTCCTACTACAACCTTGTATCCGAAAATGTTTTTTCATTAGTCATTATTATTATTTACACATAATGTTTGTCATTGGGTTTGGTGGAATTATTAAAAGGTTTTAAAATTACACTATTAAACGTGAGTCTCGAATTTTTAATTGAAATGTTTTTTCATTAAATTTGTGGCCCTGCATGTGAAAACACAGCTGAAGTCATTTTTTATAATTTACTTTTTATCACACAAAATATTTTAACACAATGTAAGGAATATTCTGGGAAATATAACATTGAAATATTTCAATGTCCAGATCAAAGATTGCTTTGTTTCACAGAATACAATTTCCAAACTTTAGTCTGATTTACATACAGTAGTATTTTGCAAAATATGTGATAGTATACACATGCGACCATCTAAATCTTTTCTAAAGTCTAATTTTGATCTGTTTCTAGTTAGAATCATGATAAAACAAGTATAACGTTTTAATTTCAACCTTGACTTATATTGTGATTTTAGTCATAGACATGACAATACACAATAATGTTCCACTAACATGACCAGCTATAGGCAGCGTCACATACAGTATGTGAAATTGTTGTAAAACAGAGTATGTAAAGATACAGGGCAAACATCCATACATTTAAACATATCACATCTCTATGTTAAGCACCACAAAACCACCTCTGTACATCACCAACATCTCTTCTTCTGTCATTGCTTTTATGCGAGGCAGCCTGGAGATTTATTTCCCCTCATTCCCAGCATCATTTTAGCTATCAGGCAGCACTGTAATTCCTTCTAAACAAGATCCAATCAATGACACATAAGTTATCTCTCTCATTGGCATGGACATCAGTTACAGCCTCTATTTCAGCCCAGTGCCAACTCTCCCTCCATCACTAAAGCACATGATGAATTGAAGCCACTTGTTGCTTCCCCAATCCAAACCCCATGCTCTGAGCACCTGGCATTGCCAGCAACAGTTTGCACTGATCTCTGCCACCCTCTCTCAATGAAGAAAAGCAGACCTTTGGGAGACTGTAACACTGGCATCGAGTGCCAGCAGCACATGGCACTACTGCAGAGCCTCTCTATAGGGAACAACCTAATTTCTTCTGCCCGTTTCATCTAAATCCATGAGTGTGGCATTAGCGAGTGCAGTGTCTGGGGAACACATGGCTATGATATCTAATAAAGGCAAATGTTGTGCGACTCCATTTTGAAGAAGCCATTTTTCTTCCATGCGTGTCATATCCTGCCGGGCATCTGATCCTCTGTGCATCTGCTTTCACGGAGTCGTTTATTATTTCAATGAAGCAGCTGATGTTTGTCAGGTCCTGGAGGACACATTTTCCTAAATGTGCTGCGCTGAGGATTTTAGGGCGCATACGTCTTCTCCTATTAGCGTTCTGTTCACTTCAAGGCATCTTCCAGCATTACAAACGTGACTAAGAGCTGTTCTATGGCACAAGCTTTGGAACACGTAGGGGCATCACAAGCAAAATAAAAAGTGTATAAGCCCGTTCAATCCACAGCTCAAAGATTTTTATTTGCCACATCGTGTTTGTTCCTTGTCATAAATTGGTATCAGTTAGGCCTGCGTATGTGCAGCACACTACTTTTGTATTCCAAACACAACGGACGGAAAAACGCTTACAAAAAGAGATAAAGACACTTGACAGGTCCGATCTCTCCGTGGCTCTCTATTTTGCATTAAACATTCTCTTATCGTAACAACACTATGGCCGAACCATATCCGAGGCTGTCTAGCAACTCCACGGCTAATGTCAGGACAATATTGAACAAACGATGAGGTCACAGATAAATATTTGCTTCAAGGCGTGACAGGCTTAGCATACGCCGGCCTGGATAAAAGCACCCCCCGTTCCGTTCATTTAACCAGCTGCGGTACGCCAGGTTCTGACAATGCCCTCTGCTGAAACACAGGACAGTGTTTATCTGAAGGTAAAGGGGACTGAAGGACCCCAGTGAAAAGGGGACTCATGCATAGCAATGGCAAGTCGGAGAGCAATGAGATGGTGGTAAGATAAGCTACGCTTTTTAATGGGGTACACTGAGTGTCCTTATCCAAGGAGAATTCTGAATGAGATAAAAAAAGATCGACTTTAAATGCTGTGTTCTTCATAAATAACATGTCTAGAGCTTTTGGTATACATTTAAAAGCAGGGCTGGGAAAAAGGCATTTAAGAGACATTTTACGGAATGTATACCAAATTATAAAGTAAGCTCAAACAGCTTTAAATATGTTATGTGCTTTAAAAAATAAAGCAGAAACAACTTAAAAACAAATACAAACATATATGACACGTATTTATTTCAATGCATTCTGTATTTCAAACATATCTTTCAAAAAGCTCATTTACATGAAAGAGTTAAACTGATTCACTCTGACTTATCCATACGTCGTTGCTGTACAAACACTAAGCATTTAAATTTCAGGCATACTCCAAAATTAAACCGTGTTATTTCAAACATGTGCAGCTTTCTTCAGCAGACACAAAAGAATATATTTTGAAGAACGTTGATAACCAAACAACGCTGGACCCCTTCGTTTTTATTGTTTGAGAACATTTGAGAGACATTTCTCAAAACAACTCCTTTTGTGTTTTTCAGAGGACGAACATGGCACAGAGGCCTTTAATTTGATAAGGGTTTTGAAAAGATGAAAAATTATTTTGGTAAACTATCTGTTAATGCATCTAATTATAATCTGGAAATTACGTTTCAGACCTGAAAATAAATCTCCTAATCCAAATAAGCATATTAAATGAGAAAAAGAACGAATGCATTAACTCTTTGATACTGTCGGGTCACGGTTTGGCCAAAGAACAACCTGCTGTGATACACTATAATAAGCGGACCCATGGCTGTGGACTAATGAACAAGTGAAAGTTGAGGTTAATGCCATCCTCAGGGAGTATACCTGAGGGGAAGTACAAACCTGCTGCTCTTTCTACCAACTGAGCTATTCCTGGAAGCTTAACCAGAAGATGAGAAGACACACTTTAATTCTTATTGCAGTCTGGTTAAAGAACAGGTCACAGTTTTTAGGTTATATACAAGCAAGACATGCAAACATAAGCCAAACTGGTAGCCTATATGGCATTTGTTTAGGGGAGGCTGGGCTAGACACCCAAAATCTGAGTGCTGGTACCACACCAAGAAATATGTCAAAAATGTTGCCATAGCTACAAAGCTCTGATTAATGATCGGCAATCATGATAAAATTCTCATGTGCCTTTCTTTTGATTACCCTTACTACAATATATGTTCCCCATGGAGACCAAATCTCCATAAAATAATCTTCACAAGAGTCCAATTACGTAAAGTGCACATCACAAAGCAAGCACAATTCAGAAGTGTGCGATATTCGTAAAGCACCAGCTTATTGTGTGTGACTCATAAGTAGTTTTTCTTGTGGCCCAAAAGCATGAGCGAACAGTCTAGTACTGAAGAGAAACATCTTAAGGGGTATTACTCCATTTCAAAGGCAGGAAAAAACACATGCTTTGTGAAAAACATCTGCTGGCTTGCCAGTTGCTCTCTTAAAAACATGTTCATGTTATTCTATTGAGAGCAGTCGAAAATCCAGAGTAGCTACGAATACAGTTAATGCACACTACTCATACCTATATCTTTTATATTGACTTTATCGGGTCAGGTTGGTACTTAGCACAGAGGTAGTGGCCATCTATCACATTATAAAATACACATTCTACGTGTTTATTAGTAAGACTGATGACTGCATACTTCATTCAGGTCACATTTCTGTGGTCTACGAGGTGAGCTTACCTGAATCGGGTCGGTTTTAGATAATAACAACACTATTGCTATGAATAACAGAACTGGTGAGAGAATGAAAGCCCTTACACCAAGTCCTTTACACGATAATTATGGGATGACAAAACTCATCTGTTTCTATGGCAACAATCTGCATTGGATGTCTTTGTTGTGTACACAGTAATTTAGAATCAAGACATTAATCTAAGGTTTTTTAATGATAGTAACATCCATTAATATCAAAAATATTTCCATGAGAACCGCCTCTGTGGAGACAGTCCCTAAAATGAGTACGAATTATTAAAAGGAAATCCAAGATCATGAACTTGCCACCGGTTTGGTATTCCAGCAGGCAAGTAGTACAAGAAGGTGCTCTCGGAAAAATTCAGACATAAAATGTTTTAATTACGAGTTTTGCAAGCATGCATTTTATAAGTTGGAATCTCATAATTAATGCATTTCTGGTGTGAATGCCACTCCAGCATTATGAATGTGACCTTTAAGCCACAATTTTGTATGTATTAGATCCAATTCATCTATAATATTTAAGATCCACTCATTAATTTGAATATAACCCAAGATAATAGTATTCCAAAATTACAGAAATATTACCCATACAATTCCTACTTTAAAGGAAAAAACAACAAGAAAATGTGTGGTTGAGACAATTCCATGATGAATGGGATTTTATAAATTTTGAGAAACTTTATATGAGTATTTAACCCACCAAAAATTGACATCTGACCTATAAGATTATTTGTATTGCAATCAGACAGTAACCCATCCTTCAAATGCATAATTCCCACATTATCTAACGCAAAATGTATTGTTTGTTATGATTACTTAACCCAATATCGAGACCTGAATTTTCCAGGTCAGCCTGATTGTCTCACTGTATCGAATTAAAGTCTTAATCAGTCAAGACAGCCGAGACACTTATTAATAATAAAGCAAATTACAACGCCCAGCAATTACATTGCTGTCTTTTGCGATACAATCTATTTCATCTACATTTTGGCCAAGCAAAGAAGCAAAACAAAAATCGCAATCTGACCGTGTAAGCCTGCAGTTATTCTGAAACCTCGCCAGTTTATCAGTATATATATTAAAGTGACCACATTGCGCAGCAAATTTAGATGAGTATGGACGCAACATATTTGTCAAAATGGAAACGAGATTCGAATTTATTACAACAATGAATAAGTAACCAGGTCAAGTTATTTCAAAGCTCAATGACCTGTCTTCTGCAGAACATAGATAATGTTGGTAAAACCCTTGTACCACAATGATTTGCATTGGTTTTGCATCCATAGAAAAGAATACAGAATAGTATTTTGTGGAAAAATATTTCTTTAAAATCTACACTCTATTGATTTTAAAAGACTTAAATATTGATTTCTAAATGCTTTAAAATGGCACACTTAGAAGTGAAATCATAGACTGACATTACATCCATCTCTGTTGAGCGACTGAAAAAGCAAGTTTATATCCTTTCACTCTCTACCATGACATCACATTCACACAACGCTCGCAAGTATATCCCTGAGATCTCAAATCCATGTTAATTATATAGCATGACTTTAACCCTTGTGCTCACAAGCGATTACGGGAATCAATGCTCTATATGTCTGAATGGACCGTCATTTACTTCAGAGAAAAGCCAATGTTTACCAAGGACACAAACGCTTTATCCTTCCACAAGAAAGGACGAGGCCCTGTTAGATGGTAATAATTTTCATCTTTGCTCTGGCCTCTCAAGGTTAATCGTAGAGCGAAGCCCATCCTTAGTTGAGCCAACCCCATCAAGTTCTTCTGCACCGTTGGCGCGCCCGTCTTCCCGTTGCGATGTCATCTAGAAATGGCTCTATGCAGATGTACATATTGCGCACCCTGCCAGCCGCTTCGCAAACAAACAAAGGCACATGAACGATCTGTTTGAAGGGAAAACAAATTCTTAATATAGACTTTCAGAAGCCTAAAATGAAACCACGTTAGGAATGGTCGCATACGTTCTCGTATGAAGAAAAATACTCAATTCTTATTCAATATGTTAATGTATTCCTGAAATCACATTGTTCTCGGCTACGCTCAGACTCTCAGTAATTTCTCTAAGGAGCTTCCTGGGTTGTGAGCCGGGGTGTTCGATTGGGCCTATCGCTGTTCACCGTTCCGTTTCCATTGTATGAAGTCTGGAAAAATAACAAAACTACATTAAAGCCACCAAAGATAATATATCCACATCCTTTCATTTCAATGCACATTAATATTCAGACAAGGTTTGATACGGGGTGCTTGCATGAGTACAGCTCATCAAACTGTAAACAGACTGCAGCGTAAAATTATTTTTTATCGATGTGTTTTCCTTGTTTTGTAAAACTCCCTGAAACAGTAAACCTTGTCATAATTTACCCACCCCTATGTCAGACGCATAGATATTAGCTCTGTATGCAGAATAATGAAAAGAGAAGGGACCGGGCCAGCTGTGGTCACAATTCACATCATTTCAATGATATAATGTTTATACTAAATATAGAAATAAAACTGACCCGTTTATGTTCCACGCATGAAAGAAAGTCACAGTATGGGTTTGAAAGACATGATTTCGAGCACACAACGACAGAATTTTCATTTCGACCGTAATAGACTTTTAACTAAATCAGTTCCTCCAACAGCAGCAAATTGATGGCATGCTGATCCTCGCTGTATTTTTACACGTGGCAAATTGTATTCAAGTTCACACCAGCTGCAGTAGACAGAATTGCTCTTTCATCAGTCTGAGATGATGAAATGTTTTATCATTCCTCTTCATAGGAAACAATGAGAAACAGAAAGAGCTCACAGGCATCGGCTGCTGTTGACTGTGCATGTTTGATTGTTTTTTCTCAAGGACGTACAGAGAGCCTTGCTGCTATAAATATGCAATATTTCCTTAGGCCCGAGAAAGCTTTTTGATATTCATGGACATTCAAGTCTTCTTGAAGGATATGCATCTTTGCTGGAATCAAAATGATCCACTCAACGAGAGAAAATTATACCCCTCACATGCCATTTGGCTTCCTAAATTACTGTGGGAAACATACCTCCACTCAAACTAAAAGGCTGGGCAGGGACATATAATTGTAGAAGTAGAGGCTTTCCAGACAAGTGTTTATCTCAGTATTTGTCGAATAGTTTGTGATTTTAGGCTAAAATTTTAAATCGTGAGGGTCTGGATGGGGAGCGCCATTGAACATACACCAGCAATTATATGACTGCTGGACCTGCTTGTATAATATTTCCGAAAACATAATGTTTATCCTGTTTAAAAGAAGACGTGATGTTTTTTTTAAATTTCATTTTAAAAGTAATAGTTCCGGCCAAAATAGAAATTCAGTTATCATTTACTCAACCCTTATAGTTTTAAGCCAGTAGTTCTTTTTTTGCAGAACTCAAAATAATATATTTTGAATAATGTTGGTAACAAAACACATGGGTCCCGAGTGACTATTTTATGGGATAAAAATCAGTCCAAGTCAAAAGGGGCTGACGGTTTTCTTTTACTAAAATGTTTCAAAATGTCTTCTGATATGTTCTGCTGAAGGAACAAATTCAGGTCAAGAGGGCGAGTAAAAAAACAAGGCCTTTAAAATACAACAATAAATATTAGTTAAGTAGTTTAAAACTAAGTTAACATATGAAAAGCAATTCCATCGTGCACCCATTCTCAATACAATATTACATCATGTTTGTAAATGTGGCTCTGAGTTCATTTTTTAGAAGCTAGAATAATTTATTCATGCGATGGGCCACCGACATTTTTTATTTTGGGTTGGGAAGGGGGATTCAACGCAGTGATACATGAGCTTTCAGCTATGCAATCTTGCTAATGTTTCCCTCTTCCTTTTTCAACCAAATAACCATCTCCATTAAAACCCTTTGACATTTTAAGCATCAATCATCAGCGGCAGGGACTTGTTTACTATCCATATGAAAAAAATGGCAGATTTTCAGAGAAATGAGCACTGTCTAGACCAAAACAGGGCACCCCTAAAAAAGAAAGGCCAAATGAGCACATCTGTTAATCCCGAGCTCATTGTGTCCAATTATTCAAGATGCGGCAGTTTAGAAATATGGCCAGAAAAGAACAAAATCTCTCTTCTAAAATGCCTTCTCTCTTTTTACGCTGCATTTTTCAGATTAATTGCTCTCTTCCTACCTCCCAAATCCTCTGTCTGGGGAGGATTAATTTGGAGCCCTGTGTTTCTTATGTTATGCCATTATCAAAATAAAACTCCACAAGGGTTTTAAGCAAGACTTAGATAGAGGAATCAATCTACAGGTTGCAGATCACTCGGCCCTGAAGACTAAGACTAAATCCAATGTAATCCATTATAAACCTGCTGTGCAAACGTCATATCAGTGTACCACAAATAAATGCTCCCCAATCTTTATATTATGTTTAGAAACTATATTCACATTTGCACGACATGGAAAGTGATTTTAAACTTTGTCTTGTTTTGTAAATGAAAATTTAAGAATTAGGTTACTTGTTTTAAACATAAAACACTTTACTATTATTTTTTAAAAGACTAAATATGTAAGATAACTTTCCTTATTAGGTACATGTTTCTTTTTTTAAGAAATGCTCAGATTTTAATTATTTTTAATCAGAAAATAAAAAAATGTTTAGCAGTGTGTTTTTAAACTATCGAAATAGTAGATAAATACACTTATGGTAAGAGTATACTAGTCCATCAAGTATACTTCAAAATACAAGCTCAAACATTCACTTTTTCCACTAAGCATTGCTGTCTATCTTTCTTGTACAAATATATATATATATATATATATATATATATATATATATATCGATTGACAAGAAAAGTTAACTTTTGATTTTGTCTAATTTTATCAACGATATACATTCAAAATATTTTATCACATTGGCAGATTTTAAGCTCTTTTTAAACTTAAACTTACTTTTATACTTAAAACTTACTTTTTAGATTACTTACATCATCAACTTTCTTTATATTGATTTAAAATTTTTCATATTAAAACTAGAAAATAAGAGGAATATACTTAGTGAGAAATACATTTTTGACAAATAAAAAAATTATTTTGCCAATATCAACTATTTGCCAATAGTTGTTTTTGGTAGAGATTCTTGTTTGAAAAGACATGTACATATTATGCAACATGCATTCCAAACATAATTTTCAAATAAGTAGTTTGAAGAGTTATTCAAGGCAAAATATTACAGTTCATATTTGCTTTATTCCCAACAAAAATATTACTTCAACAAATAATGTCTGCAGGACAAGGCACCGTTGCTCATCTGAATTATCTGGTAGCAATGATGAGAGAAACTAACACACAGTTATGTCTGACAGCAAAGCGCCTCATCCACCGTGAAAACAAACAGCAAACCGACCGAAAAATTACTCCTCTTAAATGGGTTTACATCAGTGATTTTTTCCCTGACAGCATAATGCCAAAACTATTTACGAATTGAGAGAGAAGGTAATGGAGAACATGTTGCAATATTAAAGAATAGACACACTCAACGTCCTACCGGAAAATGTCATGTTAATGTGATGATTCTGTTTTAAAAGCCTCACCCACCGAGCCTCTTCCCTTCCTGCGCTGTTCTTATTTCTCTAACTCAATTCGCATTGAGGAAATCGAATTAAAAGCCATTCAGTCTGTCAGAAGATGGATTTTGGCTTTCGGTTGCTTTCGGAGTGCAAAATAACAAAATCAAACAAATGTTTTGATGGATGATTCAGACGTCCCGTTGATTCGGAGGCCAGGGAATTGTGGGTTGCTTTGTACATGCACAGCGTTCTAGGATTATTACCTTATTTTCTTGCTGTGCTGCATATGCAAGCAACAAGAAATCTGGGGGACTTCATTTGACTAAAATCATATAACCAGATTTTAATGCAGCATGGAACTAAAACTGCTCGACTTTCATTTCTAGAGAACTGTATGAGATATGGCAACGGGGAAAATAGTTTTAGTCCAACCTGCATGATCAACATGTCAGAAAAACAAAAAACAATCGCTCTTATTAAAAAACTCTTGTCATTTTAAACCTTTATGACCTTCTTTCTTCTACAGAACAAGAAGATATTTAGAAAAAGGTTGTATCCGAACAGCAGTGTCACCTATTCACTATTGTTGTACTATCCAACACAATCTGTGGAAGAAAAAGTAATAGAGGTTTGAAGTATTGAAATGACGATGAAAGAATTTGCATTTATGGGTAAACTATTACTTTTTAATCTTTAAAAAACTCCTAAAAACTCATCTTTTCCAGCTACACCTAACTCACTAACTCACTTCTTTTCTAACTACTTACTCTATCAAAAACAAAAAAAAAAAATCTTTTGTAACTTCGCTCTCTGTGTAACTCGGTAGCATTGTTGTAGCACTTGTTCACCTATTGTTGTATCGGCTATTTACCGCTTCATTGTCTCCTCGACTATTGTAAGTCGCTTTGGATAAAAGCGTCTGCTAAATGACTAAATGTAATGTAAAATGTATATGTAAAATGTTTTAATAATTGGGTAAGAAAAAAAAACTTAATTCAATGAACCTCCCAATAAAAAATGAAAAATGATTTATTCACACTCTTGTTATTTCAAACATGTATGATTTTCTCAAGAAAAAAATAAGATTTAAAATTTGACAACTGTACATTTATACAAATTCATTGTTCACAGGATGTCTTGCTACAGTAAAAAATATCTTGGTTTTGCCAGAAGAAAAAATACAAGCATTCCGTCTACCCGTTCAAATAAGTTCCTTCAAAACGATTTATTGTACTTCAAAGTCAATATATCTCATATGAAAAGGAATTCATATTTCTGCTTGACCATGAGATATAACCACAGAGCACAGCCGAAAGAAAAGGAAACAACCCATAAAGAAAAATGTCACAATTCCTTCCATCCCCTTTCTCATGCATATGGACTGTACACAACCAAACATGCTCTCTTTAAAAGAGAGACATTGTGTCATTCTATTTCCCTTATTGTGTGGGACGATGTCTAGATGGCAGACTGATAAGGAGGTTGTTCTGAATTTCGCCTGAAAACAAAGCTAATCTGCATTTGAATAGATGAGCGGCGTGCAGCCCAACATGCCGCGTACAAATCCTTCCGACTCGCTCCCAACGTTATTAATTTGTCTCATTGCTATATAATTTCTTGCATGATGACTTTGAAAAGAAGAAAAGCGGTAATCGGCATGTTAAGATGAAAGAAATAAACAACAGCTCCGGTAAACACAATGTTCTGTCGTCATCCTAAAAAACAAGCACAAACCTGACTTTTTCAGGAGGCTGATTCAAGAACAGGACATTGTGCCCATGCTCACACAAACTCCCTCGGCTGCATCCCAATCTTTTCCATTTTCCAATGAAGCAACTTTCTGTAATATATTGCTGGAAATCGAAGAGTTGAGTGTACGGAGCACAAGCCAAACGGCTTGCGGTGACATATAGAGATGTGGCCCTGAGGCTATACACTCTTTAATAAGGCTAGTGGGTGCAGTTGAGTTCCCCAAGGCAGTGAGCTGTTTGGCAGCCATCTCAATTTCCCACAGTGGCTGACCCTGCCGCCCATCTAAAAGTGTTGTGCTACCAAAAAATATTCAGCCCTTTTTACCGGTGCCCATCTAACAGAACAAGCAACAGGTACGCATGCGAATGCGCGCATGTCCGATGTAGCTAATGCGGTTGAGGGAACTCAAATGCAAGTCAGTCCGGCTGTCAGCAAACGTTGACACTTTAATCACCTGTCACCCACACAGCTGGTTTTCCCACGTCAAGGAGAAAGACAGGCTGACAACACCGTGGTGGACGCTGAAGGCAGGTTCTGGAAGGCTCTACATCCGTGACAAAATGACACCACGCACGCTGACATCCAGGACAGGGACTGCATGTTACCTGTCAAGCCACTCTCTCCTTACCTGAGTCAAGGCTTCGACGCGACCTTGATACCCGCAGCACCACCTAAAACCTCCCGCCAACATCAAAGCCCAAATAAAGGCAGCTCTAGTAAAGATGTGGGAAAGACTTTAAAAGAAACAGACACTTTGCAACGCAAGCTATAATCACAGATTCACGCTCGAGCGGTGTCAACTCCATAGACGACAGCCGTTTCCGTGTTTCCGGACGAGGTGGATTTGATAGTCATGCGTGGAACTGAAAGCAAAGCAGAGATGGGTTTTGACGTGGCTGCCTGCAGGCTACAGCTCACATCAACCTTCCCAGAATCTTTCTGTTCGGAGATGAACCTTCAAACTTTTGGAAATGATGAAAAATGACAAAATGACTCTTTAAGTTTAGCAAGCTCGATTCACTTCTTTATACTTCTGTATAATGCCTCCAAGGGACACTTTTGGGAGATTTTCGAGCGAGCGTGAACCGAGGACACAAAGCTTTAACGTTAAAAACACAATAAACCTCGCTGAGATGATTTCATTCAGGTTGGGCCGTGCCTTCAGGTGCGTCTCCTGACCTGCCGCGTGACCTCCGGCAAATTGGCCTCAATCCGTTTAAGTCAATTTGCCGTGGCCATACGAACTAATGCCTCCACAGACACTTGCAACACAGGGCTTTTTAGTTATTTCCCTCTCGTCCAAACTATAAAGAGATAAAGAAGAATTCAATTTGTGAGTGGCCCTGGCGGCTCTCTCCGACTGTGTTTGCAAAGTTAATGCAGAAGCCTTTCTCCCTGGGGTCAGCGAGAGGAATATGGCGCTCGCTGGAAAAACAGAGGGAACAATGGCTTTGAAGATGGCCACGGTGCTCTGGGGACTCAAGCAAATGGAAAAATAAAATTAAACTATAACATCCACTTTTCCAAGCCCTGCCTCCAGCTGCCTGGATCTCTGTTTTAACTCTTTTTTTTTTTCTCATGAAACAATCTTTATTTATGAAACAATGCATTATACGAGGACAGCGCAGTATGAGTTTGTGTTCAACAATCTATTTTAGCAACCACTTTTGAATACTTCTAAAATTAACTTGAGCTACTTATTGGAGGAGTAAAAATAGCAGCAAATGGGACAATTGGAGAATTACGCTAGAACACTTCATAAAAACTGGCCGAGAAGCACACTCAGATTCATTTTTAATTTATATTTTAACTGGGACATAGAATAAAATTCAATTCTGTTCATGTGTGTGCTGTGTTAAAACAGGAATATGTCTTCAAAAGTGGTCTATAGGGCTATGAAATGAATTTGATTGCAAAGCTCAATCTTGTTTCACTGGAATGGAAATTTGGTGAGATTTTTTTGCAGTATTTGAAAGAGTCCTAGAAAAATAGAAAGCAACCACTCACAAAAAGCCAAGGTTATGTTATCATAAACCCCAGCAAAAAGAATTACCATTTTACATTTTCCTAGTTCAAACTTAACTGAAAATAAGTTTTTTTTCTAAAGAATTTAACAGAAAAATTAATGAAAAATGAAAGTTTTATTTATTTATTAATTTTAAATTAAAGTGTTTTACTAGTAAACTACAATAAAACATCAAGAAACATAAAAATAAGGCGCTTCAATACACTATTTTATTACACTTCCATACTTAAAGTGGTCTACACCTTTTCACACATTAAGTTTGTATGCAATATATTTCACTTTAACAATTATCACGGTCTGTTCATTAGTAAACCTATTCTTAATGTCTCAAATAACATGTAGGCATATTTTGATCCTCTTCATTTTACACTAAATATAAAGGAATTTTTATGCATTTTGTTTTGCGTTTTTTGCAAGTTAAAAATAAGTGTGAAAATATGACACTTTTAAACAATTAATTAATTAATTAATATATATATATATATATATATATATATATATATATATATATATATATATATATATCAAACAGCGATGGCACCCAATCACTTCTATTGTTTGGACATAAACCAATGCAAGTGAATAGGTGCCAGTTACCAACATCCTTAAAAATATGTTCTTTTGTGTTCTTTGGAAAAAAAGAAAGTCATGCAGGTTAAAAATGACAATAGTGTGGGTAATTGACGATTTTTGGTGAACTGTCACTTATGTCTCTTCTAATTCATCTACTATTAAACAGTCTAGATAATCACATCACATCCCCTTTCTAAAATTTGTGGCAAGTCAAGTAATTGTCCACCCCATAAAACTCATTTGGCTCCACAACGCTCAGTCACCAAGGAGATAAACATAAAGTCATATTGATGAACTGATTGCCCAATTTCTCATCCCCGGATTGCTCTAAGCGTCTATCTGTCGAGAGCCTGAACCCTGTGATGTGACTATAAGCACCGAGGGGGGCTTAACATTAGCAAATGGCCCTCATTGTTAAATTAACAGCCACCAGCCTCCTGCTACGTGCCTGCCTATGAGCCATCCTTCTTTAACACGTCCTCTCCATACAGATGCAGCAGGAAATAGAGAGGAAGTGATAGAGAGTTAGACAGCGAGTGTGAAGGAGTGAGTGAGAGAGCGATAACAAGCTATTTATCTGAAAGCTGTCGTCCGCCTTCACCTCAGTTTAAAGTAAACAGGTTTCCGTTAATGGCTCTGTCACACAAATGCATGGATAGAACATTGTTGGGAAAATGATGGCTATCACAATAATCATCGTCCAATTCACACAGGCTTTTAGCGGCCGAAGCTTGCACGACAAATTGCCTATTAGGAAATTTCTGTGAAATGATCTGCTGGTTGCATGAAAAAATTGTGTGATTCTCTACATGATGCGATAACAGGTATTATAGTGACAGAACAGAACTCCCATTATAAATAAAAAGTGCTCCATTTCATAGCTTTGCTGTTTTAAGAGTCTTGATATTAGTATGTTGTTCGTAGACAGTTAAGAGCCTGAAGGTACGAATAGACAAAAAAGAGATATTAAGTCATAATGAAAAACCATTCTGGTTGTTTGCTTTGCCTCACCAGAACATTAGGCACCATCCCGAGTTTTTTCTCACGCTGCATTTCCAATGGAAATTGAATGACAGGCTACTGTTTATATTTCTATTTGATGCTTCAGTTAACTGTAGATTTTGATCAAGCGCACTTTTGAAGCTTGAAGGATAAAAAAGACGTGTGTTTGAGGAATCGTGTGCATATGGAGGCGGCATTTAACGCACATTTCAATGCGTTCGCAATTATTTGAAAAGATGGAAGAATGAGATTCTGACATTGTGAGTTTGGTGACGCTTCAAAAGGGCAAATTATTCATTTGGTGTGTTCCATTTCCCGACGTGACGATCAATCGACGATAGGCAGAGACGACTATTTGGCACCGCTTGTTCCTTCGCCTACTGAAATTGAGTAGTGATGTAATGAATGTACACAACACATTTTAAAGAATTTTAGATTGTAATTTCACCTGAACAGTAAGCATGCTGCAGAGAAAGATGGGAATAGAGAACAATGCCACTTTGGGGAATACTGTTTGTACCCAATACCTACGTCCCCAGGACTGGTTGCATATTCTGGCTGGGAAATAATAAAAAAATTTTTATGCAAAACTGTATATTGTTTTTAGTATCAGGGCTGTGCACTTAGTCATAATAAAATTTTCAACAAGTTAAACAATTGTTTGGACACATTCTGTTTTGCATTTCTTTTTATTATTGATATTTTATTTACTTACGCCTAATGATTCATGACTTATTTCTTTTTTTATATTTATTTGTTTGTTATGAACTGACTATTATGTTGTAAATTTGTAAATAAATCATTTATTAACAGGGATACGCCCATCAATAGGGCGGAAACAGTATCGGCCGGTTATCATAATTCATGACTCAATAACTATGCACAGAAACTTGACATATCTTACGACCTCAACTTGAAAGAAAATTTTTAATTTTAAACAATTCTCATTGTATAGGCATATTAATATGTTCAATGTTAATGAATAATTCATTGTAATTATGTTGTACTCTGTTAAAATCTGTTATGTTTTTTTTATATGCAATTATTTCAAATGTCAAATAGACATTTTTGGAGTCTTCTAAAAATAATTTGGAGGTAAAAAGTGCTCCCCAGGACCCCCTTAATTTACCTGCCGGATAATGCTTAGCTCTTAAGAATACTGTTAAACAAATTTGTTTCAAAGAATATGTTAAGTGCACCAAGAAAAAACAAAAAAATACAGGATACAAAAAAAAACATGTTCTGCCCAAAAGCTAAATATTATAGCACTATTATATGGATGGTGTGTCTGAGTTGGTAAAGATTTGCTGGTAACTAAAAGGAAAATAATCTACCATCACTGTACCCTTGTGCAAAGCACTTAACCCCAATTTGCTCGAGAGGTATTGGCAATGTCATACGGGTACTGCGAGCCACAACAACTGCAAAACACCAAATATAAGTCTGACATTTTCACACCCCATGAGAACATTACTTTTAATAACAGTTGTTGTCCTTATGTACTCGGCAACATAACAAAGATTACTTGACAACAATTTAAAATGGGTTAATTGGCGACCATCTATGCCCACCTAAAACTAAGTGCTTAGTTAATAATGAGTTGCCACAGATGTTTTAAATGGGCGTTTGACCCAGCGAGCACAGCAAAGGGTTGTTTATCTCGGCATGCGTGCGTCCTTTGTCAAAGTGCTGATGTGAGAGTTGATTGCTGCACGGGCCATAATTAATGTTGCCGGTGGCCAAGGTCAAATGAAGGTGCGAGGAGCACAGGACAAATATCTTCTGGAGAAAGAATCAAGTGGAGATAAACACATTTACAGATCAGCTTCAGTCCAGTTTCACAGAGCTGCCAAAACAGATTGCGGTTCATGTAGGACTGGGGGAGGAGGGGGCGTGTGGCACAGGCTGCACCGTTATGACATCCTGCGCTGTTTGCTAACTACTTTCCCTGACAGAGCAAAGAGTCCCGGGCAGAGAAAAATGAACAGCCAGAATATATAGCTCTGAGGTTCATACCTCGAAACACCTGCTGTTGCACAGTTTGTTTACATTTACAGTCAATGCAGATCCTCTGTGCATTATAAAATATATTATTATAAAAGGTCAAACATTTCAACATTGATTTTAAATGAAAAATCCTCCAACTACAGCAGTATAGATGTATAAAAAACCAAACCAGAACTAACAAGTATGAGTATTCAATGGGATAAGTTCGGAATATAAATTCACATGTTTTAAATTCCAAAACATCATTCAATCACAATAAATAAATTCTTAATGCGTCATTTTTGCCTCTGTCACCATCTCTGTCTGAAATATGAAACTGAAGATTTTATACTTTATTAAATACAAAAGTGGATATTTTGAAGAAAGTTGGTAACCGAACTCATCGCCCGTTCACTTTTTATGAACACAAGCCAATGTCAAGTCAAAGTCAAAGTATTTTTATTTTGCTTGTTTGATACAAAAATGTCAAAAATCCATATACCTTTTCACAAAACTAGACAAAATTTTTTGGGTAACTTTTTATTTTAGCGAAATGCATTTTGATTTAAGAAGTTTAAGAACAAATTACTAGAAAATCAACAAAAATGCTTATACAGTCTTTATTAAAAAGGTCTTGTCTGGAATCCGAATGAAACACATGTGAGATTACAGGATTTAAAAGCTTAAAAAAATGAGACTTTGTATCTAAACTGTATGCTCTCCATTTGATCTCACTGATGTATTTTTCTGACCTACAGACAGCAGGCCCTTTTTGATAGATTTTTTTAAGCCACAGATGAGAGGATTCATGTTGTTGCAAGGAGGAAGTAACCGCCAAGCAGCCGTAAATATTAATATTAATTAATTTCCCTTTCTTGTCAGGGCCAAAGGCTGGGCTAGATTTATGGCGGGCAGACGATTTTCAAGTGGCCATATGTCATACTATCGGAGGTAAAATCTGAAGGAAGAAAGCACCAGCCGACACAATCCATATTTATAAGACAGCGCTCCCTCCCACGGCCAACCCTTTCTCAGTCTTTCAGTCTCGTGTAAAAACAGGCTACAATTTAAAACACAATCAAAAAAACTACACAACAACAAAGGACAAAGAACGCAAACACTCTAATCACACTCTCACAAAATGATGTAAAAACACAATCTACATGCACAAATACATAAGCACTTAAGGCATGAAACATCACTCTTGGTCAGTTTGCCTTATTTTTCTTTATTTGTTCTTCTAAAAGGATCTTGTTTCCAATATATATATGCTAAGCAAGTTTGATTCATCCAAATTTGTCAACCCAGAAATATTTTTTATACAACTCAGCCTTACAATTTTTAAACCATAGTCTGTAAATATTTTCATGAATAAAATCAAATCAAACTTTTCCAAACATATAATTTCTTGGTTCTGTTAAACTCAAAAAAAGATATTTGGAAGAATGTTAGCAACGGAGATTTCTGGGGCACGGTTGACTACCATTGTAGAATTTTTTTTTTTTTTCTGTTCTGTTGAACATAGAATAGTTTGACTAACATTTTATTTAAAACAGTGGTGCTCTAGAATTCTATTCCTGGAGTTCTAAACATTCTACTAAATATCTTTTTTGCATTGAATAGACAAATGAAATGTTTATAGGAAAAAGATTCAATACAGTAAGCCTCTGCTGGTAAATATCATAAAACACAATCTAGATACTTCAAGCATCTTTCTCTATTGACTAACATGTCAAAGAAGCTGTTTATTTCATGGAATGCATTATTTTAACCGTATAAATCACATCATTGTTTTCATCAGTGCTCACTATTGAATGGCTCTTAAAAGCAACTATTAAGCTTTCCTGTCCGCTGTATTTCATATTACAGTCACTTAGTCATCTATGAATGCTGTCCTGCTATTTTTCTGTCGGGCCACATTGAATAGTCACATGGCATTTGTTATAGAACCGAGTGTACGGACAAAGATTCTGTAGAAGGAAATTCTAACAGACAAAGGCCTCCTTCCTAAAATAAAACATTACAACAAAGCACTCCCACGAGCACACCTCCACCATGATGCAATCTATGCATCACACAGTCATAATTCAGCATAAACAAGGCCCTATCTAAACTCACACCCAAGAGCTTTCCGATCGCAATGATTGAACGAGTTGTCTCCAACCAGCGCACACTCTCTCCCCCAGCGGGGGTGACATCTCCGCCGGGCCGCTTGTTCCACTGGCAGGGCTCATTTTCAGGGACATTGTTTGCATCATGGGGTCATTTAACAGTTACAGTCACCTGCAGGAACAACTCTTCACCATTCTGCATCTCATGCCATCTATCTGTCTTTGTCTCTCCCTCTCTGTGATGCCTTCCTCCATCCCTCTGTCCTGAAGCTGTCACCATGCGGAATCTGTGCCTGGCCTGGAGAGGGATAGCTGCTGCCAAACACAGGGCACCGGCTGCAGTAGTGTCTCCATAAATATCCCTGGTCCACCCTATGACATTACCTGCCTACGACAAGATAATCATGATGAATCGCTCCAGAGCAAAACTCACGCTGAGGAACAAAGAGCAGCATCAACACAACCCAATTGTGGGTATTTTCTGTTCTTGTACTACTGTCTAGCGTCTGCGGCACAAACTGCTACCAGGGTGTAGTTTACACCTGGTGATCCCGAGCAATAAGGTGAGACGTTCCGCTCTTTAAAGTGATAATTTACTTACCCTCTTTTCACACACCTATGACTGATTTTCAGAAGACAAAAATATTTTCAAAAACATATTTTTATCTTGTCTTGTGTTCTCCAGAAGAGAGCCATACAGCTTTGAAATTACAAGAGGCACAGGCAGGGTCTCATTTGTATTTGTGTACACTTATAAAAAAGCTGAAATAAAGCTTCACCCCTAAACCCAACCATCCCTGGCTGGACAAAAGGTTAAAAGTCGACATATCCCCAAAGTCCTCCGTATTTTTAAAACACAAATTAAATTGTGACAGCATGTGATAGGATAGCTCAGGGGTTAAAACATGGCACAAGCAACGTCAAAGTCATGGGTTCCATCCAAGGGATTGCACATACTGCACATACAGGATGAATGCCTATAAGGCAATCTAAGTCACTTTGAATAAAAGCATCTACCAATTGCAAAAATGTAAGTTGCTTTTAAGATGCAGAACGTGGCATTGTTGCAAAAGAGATAATGTATTGTAGGAGCACCAAAGCACGTGGTGTTCTCAGGTATTGGAAGGGATAAGGTCGGTCTAGACCTGCAGAAGCTGGCAGGACGTTGACAGGAGCTGACTGATGTGTACGTGGGCTCTGACTGATAACACTGCAGTAAACTCATTTTGCCTGCCGGTCCACTGGCTTCACCCCTTGCCAAACAGACAAAAACACGAACAAGTTCACGCCTCGCGAGCTGCCTCGGAGAATTTACTGAACACTCCATTTAAAGAGGTTGTTTAAAGCATTGCTCGCAGGCAGCATAACTTACATCAATGAAAGTTTCTGATCAATAAACGTTTCCTTCAATAAGCACCTTTTGACTAATTACCAATGAAGTGACCGCGGTCTCCAATTAAAGGGACAATCGATACAGTAGAACAAAAATACACTGTAGAAAGTTAAATCAAGTACAGCAAAGAGACTTTTAGAAGACCGTAGTACCAAGTGTCTTTAAGCAACACACAAAATTACAAAACAATGTCACCACTTTATCTAATTATTACTAGATGGAGCATACCAAAGTGCTCACATTATGTCAGTCTCGCCGAAATCCTTCGGCTGAGGAATTCGGTCATATTTAATGAAGTGGATGACACCTTTTATCAAGAGACAAGGAAGGCAATAAATTCTGATGCAGTGTGGCATAAGTGCTGTTGCGCTTCTTAGGGAAGGTACTTGACTTGAGATTAAATAAAATCCTACAAGCGAAAGTATACTTCACAATAAAACTTCAGCTGTGGGATATGTGTTAAGAGGTATCTGGTGTCAACTGTATTTGTATAAGATATATAAGATGAGAATTTATTAAAAAATGCCTGCATCACACTTTTAAGTATTAGTAACAAAATGATTGTATCACATGGACATCTGTAAGATCTGTAAATCATCTGCTAAACATCTCTGAGAGAACACTTCTCCTTTATTATAAATCAACATCTTACAGACATCTTGAAGTGGTCTTTAAGACATCTCACATCATATGTCTCAGAAATATACTGCGAATGAAAATGCAAAACTCAAAAAGCCGGATTTGTGGATGATATGAAGGATCAAAGAGACACAATAATACCAAGTTATAATCTGATAATATAATCTGATAAATGAAATATAAACGAAATGCACAACATGCTAGTTCACCAAAATTAAAAGTGTCTTTTTGAAAGCATTTATTCCATTCTTCATTCAATTTATCGAATGAATAGTAAATGCTGCCGACTAAATCTCCAAACAAAGTTAGAACAACGTGACCCCCTGCGTTTGACCCCACTCAGAGTACATGCTGTATGACATCAAGGTAACGCGAGCTAATTTATATTTTTTTTAAATTATTTTTTATATCAAACAAATAAGCACATGTCTACAGAAATTGTTTTTGTATTGTTAATAAAAATTCTCTCAAGCGTTTTTGTTTATTTTGAAGCCACTAGCAGGAAAACAAGGCGATGAATGCATAACTTTTGATGGAATACTAGGACAATTTGTGGTGTGTTGTAAAGGTACTGTAAAATATGTAAAATCTTGCGCGATCTGTAAAATTGGATTACTTTGCTTTATCAATTGCACTGTTCACTGTCACGTTTGATTTATTATTTGATATTAATTAGAAGAAGAGAAAAAAAATACTTGTCATGTTTATTTTTTTACAGTAATAGAGAACAAAAAACAACTGTCACATTCATTCGTTTCATAATATATACATTTTACATAGAATATTAACATAATAAAAAATAAGTCATTTAAATAATATAAATAACAATCAGCTTAATATTAATGATGTTACATGAACATTCGTTATATTAAATTTTACATTGCCAGTATCTAACGCCGCGCCAAGTTGGACTGTGGGAAATCAGTGAGTGTATATCAGTTCTTCATTGGTTATTTGTTAACTATATGTAAATTAAAATGTTTTTTAAATAAAAAATTTTTAAAGTGTGTATTAATTGGAATTGCTTTGCAAGTTGCTATGCCTAACACACAAACATTTTTATTTTATTCATTTTAAATTAATATTGGTAAACTTTTGATTCACTTATAGCTCATTTTAGTTTTACAGTGTTGTGTTTTACAGACCAGCCCATGTTCCGTAGTGCCATTTGTAGTTTGTTTCTATAACCAGAAAACATGATGTCATTCTTCTGCAAGCTGATTTCATCCTTGCATTTACAAATGTGGCAGTACCCTTAAGAAGCTGTGGTTCCCTTAAGCGAAAACTGCAGATTTCAATTCAAACACTTAGAGGGGGTCCTGCAAAGGGCAAACAACAACGATGGAAATAAATAGAAGTCGTATCACCACGCTTTCTGCATGTATACTTAACTCTCTTGTTCCTATCAGAGAACTGAAATCCGGGATCAGCAGACACAATCTCTGTTTGTCTCATACGGTGTGAAAGACGATGTCTCTGGGCCAGCTGGTTCCACACGTGGGCCATTATTGTTGTGTTGCTCCAGGTCTATCAGCGTGTAAATTCCCGCAGGGAGAGCGCAATATAAACAGATGGAGATCCAGGAACCATCGGGTTTCATTTTCTAAAAAGGCCTTTTGGCAATTGCTCAAAAAAGTTGTGATATGAAACATCCACAAAACCACACAAGCACACATTGACAGGGGTAATGACTTTTTCGAAGCATCTGTTATCAGAAAAAAAAAATAAAAAGCGCCTCGATCCACTAACAAGGGCTGTGGGGCTGTGATAGATTTCAACATGAGACGCGGACCAGTTTCTGTCCAATTACGCCTAAATAGTAGACCACAACTAAAGGCCGACGCGAGGCGGCACACGGCCATTATGATTCATGCGTTTCCTTTGTAGACAGATAATTGGAGTAATAAGTGACACTGGCTAATAGTTTAAAAGCACCTGGGATGTCTGGGAATTGAAAGGCACCTGAACACTTTTCGCTTTACCACTGGAAAAGAGAGAGATATCTAGATTACGACACAAGGCCCATTGGTGCAAATAATGCCTGGGAAGAAGGCCTTTATTGAGAACATGAAGAGTTATGAAATCACATTACATTTAAAAAAGCAGTATGTTTTAGCATGCGTCATAATTGTGACGGTGCTGGCACGGTGAGGTGTATCGCTTAACCTTTTATGCACTCCCTGTGAGTGATGAGCCCTGCCACATTGCCAAATCAATGTTGCATATGAAATTTCATAACTTAATAATGGAGTACATATTAAAAAACACAGGGGCTGTCTTTGGTTATGTGAGGAACATGGAGGAAAATGTTATGGGTCATTGCAAGCTCACTGTATAAACAACACTTATATCTGAATTTGATAAATTTTGTTTCCTCTGCAAAATGAGGTTAAAGTACAGTATATAGTCACGTGGGTATAAGCTTAGCCAAGCCGGCATGTGAAATATCATATTTTTTTTCAATTTGAAGTTTCCACACTCTAAAAAATATCGAACATTCCAAAAATCCCTTTATTCCAAAACTTTAAGGTATTGACAGGAGTCCATTTGTGGTTTTTTAGAGTGCAGATATTGACCAGTTCTGTCCTCAACCGCTACTGAAAGGTAGTGGTATTAGTAAATCTGAGAAGAATGTGAACATAAAGACGTGAGACAGTTGTTAGATGAATGTTTTTGTTAGCGTGTATGATTGACAGAACGTGAGCGTCTTATATTGAGAAACAAACAATAAGGCAGGCCAGTGGAATGCGCGTGGTTCTGTAGGAATTGGCAGCTATGGCATTTTGAAAGAAAATGAATTATCTTTCTCAGAATAGGAGATAACAAAAAATGAATGCAGTTTTGAAGGGCATCTAGGTGTTGGCTGGACAGGAATCTCATACTGGGTTACCCAAAATGAATGTCTGACTCACTCTGTTATTAATGTGTGTACTGTTGTTTATTGTTTCCTGGGCCGGATTCTTTTATTGAAATCTTTTTAAGTCCGTTTTTTATCTCCAAATTTTTGTGATGCAGACAAAATAATTGCCAAGCTAGACACGCACAAAAGCCAACAAGGTCAGCCTAAAAGAGAGGGATTAAATTTCTTTCAATTCCAATTCTTAAATTCAACTTATAAGTATATTAATTATTATATCGTATAGTATAGTATATAAGCATCTATCAGGCTCACACTTTAAAAAATGATGTATGTGGCATAGTAAATATCCTAAAAGTAGACAGTTATATTAAGCTAACAATTGATTAAATTGCAACAGTTAACATCCCTAAAATGTACAAATATGTAAATGTTTATTTAGGAAAAATTTAAGTATTTTCTTAACAAATATACAGTATTAATATACTGTTAAGTGATAAGTGATTCCCCATTTCCTCTCTGTACAGGAAGTTCTAAGGACCCTTTCAAAAATGCATTCTCTTTGTTTTCATGCCACCGGTGTGTTGCTGGCTCTCACTGGCTTCAGTTCAAGGTCAGCAAGAGCATCTGAAAGACAGGGGCGGCAGAGAGGACACGGCCCGGGCTAAAGCTGGCATGCTAAATGACAAGAGATTCAGAGCTGTGCGCCGTGAGCCGTGCATCTCTCTTACGAGCAGACTGGCTCAGCTGAGGCCACTGCTGTGAGCTATCAGTCTTTAGATTCCCTCTGAAGACGATGGATATTGATATTTCAAATTCTCGTCTGTGTTGTCAGTGGCCTTGCATTAAAAGTTATCTCAGACAACAGAGAGCACAGCACAACAGAGGCAGGGCGCTAAGAGACAGAACTGAGAGTGAAAAGACCACTGCAGAGAGAGAGAGAGAGAGAGAGAGAGAGAGAGAGAGAGAGAGAGAGAGAGAGAGAGAGAGAGAGAGAGAGAGAGAGAGAGAGAGAGAGAGAGAGAGAGAGAGAGAGAGAGAGAGAGAGAGAGAGAGAGAGAGAGAGAGAGAGTAACTCAAAAACCAAAGTGTGGACTGGACATGATTTTGAGGGTTACACAATGTGGAGAAAATATTTGATTTTTGTTTCAAGTGGATTGTTGAAACGCGACCTCAAACTTTATTATATTTGTTTGCTTGATCATAGTTCTGGTCGAAAGATCAACCATAAAGACCTGAAAACTATCCTGTCTCATTAAATAATCAATTCTATCATTATGCCCACCCTATGTAAAAATTTAAATATGTCCACTTTCAGCCAGGTCTTATCTTCACCAGGGAAAAGGGATACTTCAAGAAAATTATAATTTTTTGTCATCATTAGTTTACCCTGCAGCTACTGTATATTATTATCCTTGTTTTTCTGAACATAAATGAAGATACTTAAATGAACATTTCAATCCAAGCACGTCTGAGTCACCATGCACTCCAACAGTACAACAAAAGAAAGTATGAGCATCAATGGTGAATATGTAGATTATATGTAATATATTAATTTGTAATTCATAACAACACAATTTTTTAATTTTAATATTATCAAACTGAATATTTGACCATTAACAAATGCAAGCATATAAAGTGAACTTGAATGGTTTGGCTGTTACAAAGCATCAAACCTGGTAAACTGTAACAAAAAGAAAAAGCCTTATACATTTCAATTGAACTGTTCTTAATGTTCATAATGTTTAGACTGTGTTTCGCCAGTAATACTTTGATAGTAAAAGCTTTGAAGTAATACTTATAATTCTACATTATGCCTTAACGGTTTTCAATGCAATACTTATGTAATTCTCACATAATGTAAGTCTGGGCTCCAAAGGAAACCTGTAATGCCCATAAATGCTCTTGTTTTTAGAGACCTAATTGAGGTCTTAGTTATGTTTCATATAACACAAAGTTTGCCTCAAATGCATAAACTAAAATGGCTTTGGACACAAATAAATCAACACGAAGCAATAATAGGTATATGTTCCGTAAATAAATGTGGACAGCAACCATAATTTACTTAATGAAAAATCTGATGTTTAAGTTTATACTATGGTCATATCATATGAAATCTCAGATTTGTATCGACATGACTGGAGGAGTCTTTTCCCCTTTGGATAAACATCTGTCAAGCAAAAGTGGCCATTTCAATCCAGTCTATGGCAACAAACTTTGGAAGAGCAGTCTGTACACACATGAAAACTTCCACAGTCCTCAAACAAATCTTGCCTCAGCAGAGCAGCTGTCAGTGAAGTGTCTCAAACCGTTGTTTAGCCACCGCTCAGAAACATAGAGTAGCATTTTTTCAAACTGATTTGAGCTGGGCAGCAGACAAACAGCAAAATACTCAACATACACACAAAAACCGAGCTGACCTTGCAGAATTTCTTTTCCGCTGATAGGGGGTAAAATAATGCTAGCAAAACGAAACAAACGAAATGCCAATGGAACCACAAAATATATCCCTTCAGCTTCAGCTTTGTGAACTGATAGGCCCAAAATGAACCCAAATGCAACTGATCAATGATCAATTATTCTTCCAAAATATGAACAACAAAACACAATTTATTTGAGATGAAAATGTACTTTCAGTGTTGGTGCTCTTTCTTTGCAGGGAAGATGCAATACCATGAAGGGAAGAGGTATGCGTTGGTAAAGTCAGGGGGTAAGACAGATAGCAAGTTAGGATGGCGGACAGCAGAAGATGAGGTCTGGGTTTGAACCCAGCGTGTGGCCTTGGGAGCGCAGAGCTTCGGTGGCATTGTGGTTCCGCCTGAGCACGCCCGCAGCAGGGAGCAGCCCAATAGGGCATCGTGACCACCTAAAATATGCTGGAGAGGACATTCAAATGCTGCTGTCATGGACAGATAAGAGGACATATGCATACGCAACATATGCATACCTCTCTCTCTCTCTCTCTCTCTCTCTCTCTCTCTCTCTCTCTCTCTCTCTCTCTGTCTCTCTCTCTCTCTCACAGAAACAGTGTGACTTCCACTGTCAAACAGCCATGAACGCAAAAAGTCAGACTCAGGAGGCCTTATTTAGGTCTTTTATTAATTATTTAATTCATACGTTTTGCCTTAGATGTTTCTTATAATATTAATTTTAGAAATTCAAATTAGAAACAAATTACCCAAATGTTGACATTCTGTTTAGTAAACATACAGTACACTGAAAAATATTTTACATTAACTTAATAACATCTTTTTAAAACATCAAATATATTTTAGTGGAAAATATTAAAAGATCTGAATACAATCCAACATTTAATTTACAAAGTTTATGTAAAGAAAAAAAAAATTGTTAATCAAATATAAATCTGTAATATACATTGATATTATTGGTGAATTCTAATATAAATATTTGTGTTAATTATATTTCCTTACTATTTTACTATTTAAAAATCCAACATTTATCTCAAATGTAAAGTTTATAAAATGAAAAAAAGTATTTATTTCAAAAATATTTTTACTCATTACCCATGTACTATTATTTTGTGTTAATTGTTTCACCAGTGTAAAGACCTCCAAAATAATATCAAAAGCAAGACTCAGATCATTGAAATCTCTGATGTTGGAGTGCCTTGTCTAGAAAAGTGTTAAGAGTGTTAAGATATCTTTTGAAACCATTGAGACTGAATGTATTTCTTGAAGTAAAGTATTTGCCAATTTGGTTTCAAGGAAAAACAACCGGGTACCTTAATTGATTCTTTCTTTTCCTACAAAATAATGTTTTAGAAAAACTTGGTCTAATGTGCCAGTTTGACCAAAGTATATCAGTGTCTGCTTCTCATACGCTGTCTTTCTTTATCTCCGTTACATACAGTAATAAAACTGTAGCGAGTGTCGCTCTATATGATTACAACAGAGATGGACTGTGTCGAAAATAGGTCAAATGGTGAGAGAGAGAGAGAGAGAGAGAGAGAGAGAGAGAGAGAGAGAGAGAGAGAGAGAGCGAGAGAGAGAGCGAGAGAGAGAGCGAGAGAGAGAGAGAGAGAGAGAGAGAGAGAGAGAGAGAGAGAGAGAGAGAGAGAGATGACTAAGAACATGCAGTTTCCTCCACAGAATCCACAATGTTTTTTTACAGGATTTACTGTAAGAGTTGTGACATCTGAGCTAAACCTCTGAAACATATACACTTTAAGGAAAAGGGGGAGAAAGTAGCAAGCCTTTCGTATACATTTAGAAATGAACAAATGTACACAAAATATACTGTATTTATGTTTCAAATATATAAAATTATAACAAAAACTGTAACACAGAACGAAGGCAACAACCACAGCCCTACTAGCTTAGGAGAGATGAAGAAGGAGGAGAGAGGAGGAGTCTGGATCGGCTCAGCAGCATTCATCTGGGAGCCTCCAGCACACTGGCACAGGTGTTCAGACAGGGACAATTCAGCTCCAAACATGAGTAATGAGCACTCAGGGGGAGTGTGTGTGCAGGAACACAACACAACACACACACACACACAGATTTTGTTTTCGCACTTTTGTTTTCTCTGTGCTTTGCTGGTGAAAGCCACCGCAGATCCCTGCAGGTTCACCCTGAGGTAAAGCAGTCTGCGTGTATTTACCAAAACAGCAAGATCCAGCCAGAATCACTTGAATTAATGTGCTAAAAAAAAAAAACATTACTAAAACTTCCACGCAACAACCAAAGCTGTGTGAGCTCGTCCGATGTTGGCTGTTAAAACGAACGCGGCCACAAAAAGGACACAAGCGTATCCGAGTACTGCGGGCAGCGGAAAGGAAACAAAGGACACCTGTGATTGTCTGTGTGATCCGAAACAGAAAGGCGAAGCGACAGATTGCTCCGAAATCCAATTAGGCCCGTGCTCCTTTTCCCCGCGAGCCTAGTGCGCGGCGCTTTCGGTGAGAGAGCAGAGAGGGAGAGATAATGACTCAGACTGGAGAAAGACAGAAGAGTTAGAGAAAGGCTTTATGTCACCACCGAAACCTTCACGCCTAGCAGCCCTGAAAACCCTCTTCAACGCCTGGAAGAAGAGCAGCTGGCCTGAAATTCGTTCAGCACAAAAGCCAGGATCATTCTGCCTATTACACCGACAAACAGGACGTCAGCACTTTATCAAAGTCATTGCCTGCATGAGTCCTATGGCTTCTTATTGACCTCCCGATCATTTCCGTCCTTCTCTTCCTCTCTATAAATAAAAAGGCCTGGCACTCGATATATGATATTAATTGTTCATGTGATCCAACACTCCAAAGTTATTTGCTTATGGGTCGTTAGATAAGAATACTGTTCCTCATTTCTATAATATCCCGACATGAATATTAATGTCTCAATGGAGCAAAAAGGTAATAGATCTACAAAAGTTTTAAATGGTAATGGTCAGACTGTCACTCCAGTACAGCGTGATGGTGCTTTAAACCCTGTAATGTTGGCAATAACTCACAGGATGGCATTGGTGAGGGGCTCAGAGGATTCATGAAGCCTCCTTTTATAATTCACTGGTGGAGATCATCGGCTTCTGTTGGTACTGTCAGTCTGGGTGACTTACGACCTTTTGGTCCAGCCCTGGGCTTTGCTCTAATGCTTTAGTTTTTCCTTGTCTCTGTGTCGAAGCCCACAGTCATTTGTTTGGAGTGGTCAGGAAAGATTTGGAAAAAGGGATGCTCCGATCTATCGGCCAGAGATTGGTCTCGGCTAATAATCACATTTTATAACTCGATCGGTACGTACCAAACTTGGCCGATCTTACAACCCGTCACAATTGATGACGGTAACTCATTGGTTGAACCTGATGATACTTTTTTGTAATTATTTGTACTCTGTTAACAATAGTTAAATTACATATATACAAGATAAATGTAAAATGTAACAAAAATAAAAACGTTACAAAGGCATCATCTATAGGTTAACCTTGGAAAGTTTAAAGGTGATCAGAGAGCTTAAATTTCTGTAATGTAAACGTGACTCATCAGAATCGGCATTGGAATCAGCCAACCGCCATGACAAAAAATCCAGACTCTAAATAACAGGCAAACCTCCTTGTTGGAACAGCATAAACCTTCTGCTCCAGCTAGCAATGACAATAAGCATAATGAATCCTTGTCATTGTTTATACACCTCTAAATATTGTTATGGTTATTATAATGAATTTTTGTTAAAAAATCCTCCAAAAAATTACACATTAGACATTTAAATTGCTATATTACCAAAAGTAATCTTTGTGCAGATGAAACTGTCTTTAGAAATACAGCGATGAGACTGTTAACCTGCTCACCATATTTCATAACAATATTATGATATCATATAATGTTGAAATACTATGTTAGTATTTTTGAGTAGCCTGCAGAATGTATTTCACATTGCATTTTTCTCAAAGTTTATGATGTAATTCCTAAAACCGTAGCACACTGCCCAGACACTCGGCCTAGTATTAACTTGCCATTTACTGTAAGCCTGTTTTTACTTGCATTTGGTACTGCTTTAATTTGGAACCCTCTGAGATCGTTCTGCTATTACTCCCACAGAAACTGCCACATTAAATACATAAGAGAAAAACAGAAAGAACAAAGAACAGCAAGTTTGATGGAGCGGGGGTACACGATTGAAGGGGTGTGGAATCATAAGTGGAAGTTCTGAGGGCTCGAATAAGAGGACTGACTGATAGCAGAATTTTTCGCTCAGATCTCTTCCATTTCCCCCTTTTATCTTCTTGTGTCTTTCTGCCTATTTCCTTCTGATCATGTGATAGGGGAGACCGTATTTTCACGGACACAGTTAAAGTGAATGGAGTGTATCACTGCGGGCGAGAGGGAAAGATAATGCTTTTAACCACGGGACGCACCATGAAAATTAATAACTGCTTTCAAGAAGACAGGCTTCCACATCCTCTGTTCTCGGAGGGTGGCAACATCCACGAAATGGCAATGATGTTTTAAGACAAGCAGTTGGGACACCTCGTGGCTGGATACAAAAAAATCTGTAATTTTTACTACATTAACATTACATTTAGACAGTTATCCAAAAGCAACTTACAAAGAATCGAGGAGACAATGAAACGGTCTGATACAAAGATAACAATATGTGAAAAAGTGCGAAAACAAGTCACCAAGTTACGAAAGGCATGACAACCCTGTCAGGAGACCAAAAATGTAATTCAGAAAGCATGAGAGGACAACGAAAGAGGTTTTAGTGGGTTAGCTGTAGACAGAAAAGATGAGTTTTTGGATGTTTTTTAAAGGTCTACCAAGCATGTTTATTTACTGATCCTCAAGTCAACTAAAACTTGTATGACCTAATTATTTCTGCAGAACACAAATGGATATATTTTAAAGAATTTGCAACTAACAATATTATAATATCATATAATGTTGAAATATTTTTTTTGTTCATTATAATAGTTTATTTTTATTTGACTCTTTTTGAAGACCCTGCAGAGTTTCTTTCAAATTTCTCATGGTTAATTAAAAAATTTACTTAAACCCTTTCTTATTAACTTGCCACATACATTAAGACAAATTTTACTTGCATTTTGTATTTTGTGATCATTTTGAAGCCAGTTAGTTCGTTCTGCTCTTACTCCAACGGAAGCTGCCACATTTAAATACTAAGAAGATATTTTGAAGAATGCACATCCAATCAACATCTGATCCCAATGTCTTCCATTGTATGAACCAAACTACTGAGACAATTCTCAAAATATCTTTTTGTTCTATGCAAAAGAAAGAATCATATACAGGTTTCAAAGAATAAATGATAACTTTGTATCCCTGGAAGAGGGGTGGCAGAAAAAACCGAATCAGTCTCAATAGCACTCATGAGAGAGACATATCCTACAAACGACACAAAAACACTCAGATACACCCAAACACACGAGTTCTCTCTCTGGTTGTGCCTTTGTTGCACGTCGTAGTATTTTCATTTCTGCAGCGGTGGTGAGAGGCCCGTGACATGCACTATTGATTTCAGCTTCAGTCAGCACAGTCATCTGACAGGCGCCACACGTATGAAAACACTCAGACGGATAGTGGCTGTGTCTTTTTCATCTCTCTTTGTGCCAGCGTGCTCACTCTTTCTTTCAGATTCTCTCTTTCTCGCAAACACACACAAACACACTAGCAAACACATACTGAGATGTCGCACCTGCATGAATATTTTATGCTGATGCTTGCAGATCCTGGCTGTAATTAAAACCACCCAGCAAAATGAATTCACATTATCTCTGTTTGAATCCCAACAGTCACCACGTGTGCCCGCACGCTCCAGACGAAAGATCAGAAGCCGCGTACCCCGGCGCTGTGCTTTTCCACCTGGGAGGGAGTAGGGGGCGGTGCAAATGCAGCTGCTTGGATACAAAAACAAACACCTGCAGTTTGACAGCCCGGGTGTCTCCTCCACCCGCTGAACATTTACATCCTCCTAAGTCATTTATGAGCTGAAGATAAAACTCCAACCCGTCTCGGAGCATCCAAACAACACAAAGGGCAGCACCTGTGCCATGTGTTCCCTCAGCTTGATATGAGAATACCCACCAACCGCTCAATTAAAAGAGGCTCTGTGGGTATTAGATCGGCGGGGAGCTTAGATCCACCCAGACGGGCGGAGGGGATCAAATGCTTCCATATTATGTAAGGGTTTGTTTGACGGGGATCTGGTGCTTTTTTTTTCCATCACAGTCAGCTGGATAAATGAAAAGGCAATATTTATAAAAGCATCAGATAAAGACCTATTTACAACGGGTGACATAACCCTCAGAGGTGAGTTTTCCCACTGGTTCAGTTTAACGGAAACTGCTCCTGGTTGAACAATCAAAACTTCATTTAGAATAACAACCACATTCACCATAGACTACTTGCTGGGTTGCTTGAACAAGTGGTCTGCTTAATTGGTCCTAAGGAAGCCTTGTATAATGAGGCTGGATTTGGGTTTAATTTACCCCAGATATCTGTTTCTAAGCGGGTGTTTACAAAAGATGTGCTCCTGCGTTCAAAAACAGCTAGATGGAGCACAGTATGCTTAAAGGGACATTTCACCTAAAAATCATATCATCATTTATTCACCTTCACGTCATTTGAAACTGATGTGGTGTTCTTCTGCAAAACACAAAAGTTGTTATTCCGAAAAAAGTTGAAAAAACCAAATAGTAACAGCAAACATTAAATTCTATTGACTGGGCGCTTAATCAATGAATGAATGGGTGGTGCTGCTGTTTTTAAAATGTATTTTTTAAAGAAGATAGTAATATAGCTTTCATGCCATTTTTGGGTCAACAATCACTTTAAAGGTATAGTTAATCCTTAAAATGAAAAATCTGTCATCATTTACCTTCCCCCATGTCATTGCAAAGTAATGTGGTGTTCTTTCTTCTAACAGAAAAACGAATCTATTTTGAAGAATCACAGAAACCAAACAGCACCAGCACCCATTGAATTCTATTGTATGAACACAAAATCAATGCAAATGAATGGATGCTCCCAGTGTTTCCAACTTCTTTGTAAAAAAAGATAGAAAGTTAAACAGCTTTTATGACAAGTGGGTAAGTAAATTATGAAAGAAATTTCCTTTTTTTAGTTAAAAATTACTTTAAAGTTATAAATAACCTTAGAATGAACAATATATAATATTTACCTGTATGGTTTTTTATACTGCAGAACACAAAAGATATTTTTGAAGAATGTCAATGATCGAAAAATGCTAGTACCTATCAAATTAAGTAAATGGGTGCTGTCTCAGTTTAGCTTCCAACATTCTTCGAAATGTCTTCTTCTGTGACGAAGAAAGAAAACCATGCACCTATTATGACAAAGAGGAAAGTAAACGATGACCAATTTCATTTTTGTGTGAACTATAATTTTAAAAGTATAACTCACCCTAAAATGAAAATGATGTTATTATTCCTTACCTATATGACTTTCTTCTACTGCAGTAAACAAAAGATATTTTGAAGAATGCAAGTAACCAAACAATGCTATTACCTATTTACTTCTTTTCTAAAGACACAAAACCAATGTAACTCAAAGGGTACCATAGTGATTTGGTAACAAACATTCTTCAAAAACATCCTTGTCTTTCACCAAAGAGAGACATAGGTTTGTAATTACATGATTTTATTTTTGAACAAACTGTTCATTTAAATATTTATTAGTATTGTGTCAGTAATACAAAGCTTATGGGCTCAATACCAGAGAATACATATGAAAGAACTGGATATCTTGAATTTTCCGCAAGTCACTTTAAATAAAAGTGTCTGCCAAACGCACAAATGTGAAAAAGAAATGAAGTGAACAACAAGGGTTTTTTCGCATAAGTATCACACTGTGACCTAGCTTGCTGAAACATCTGTTCTGTGCTGCAAGTCTCAGCCAAATTCTGCAGCACCAATCTAAGCATGGCCTTTCAGATCTAGACCTTCGCAGCTGAACCCCGCCAGTTCTCACTACCCGGCTCCCGGATACCCGACTTCTATCAAAGTCACTGATTGGCTCCCTTCCTCGCCCCTCATGTCACCACAGAAGGTCAGAGAGAACTGCGGATCAAGCCGAAAAGATGAGACGCCATGTATGCTGCCCTCTTTCCAAGATGCCGGGGATCTTGTGGCATGATCCAATCATCTCAGGTCATCAGATAATGTTTTTTTCTGGGTCTTTCAAATGGCAGACAGGCCTAGACAACATTTGGGATCCATTTCAATGAAACATGGAGTATGAAGCTGCCCTTCAGCAATAAAAGGTCAAAACAGCACATATCAAGAGGATGTTATCCTTAAAATGTGCTAGGTGTACTTGGAGAAGGACAGTGATGAGTTGTGTTTTCGGTGTCTACGCTGTTAGCTTTTTCCGCATGGCCTTCAATGCAGCACCAAACATGAGGTCAGTGAGATACAGGTCCTGGTCTTGTTTAATAACACCATGGTTGTTCCAGAGTTTTTCAAAACACAGGCTGAACATTTTCGGAGGGATAGGATTCATACACAATGCCTTCGGACGCTGCATTCAATCTCCCACAGAGACATGCTTTTGCTCACGGTCTACTGGAAGTAATCCATCTTGAAGCATGCTACTGTAAACATTGGGATTACATCCATGCGCTCACATTCATGTCTAAAGAAAGAAATGCATCATACAGGAGAACAGTTCAGATTTATTGCTCGCTGACACATGGACATGCAAACGCCTACACAAATTTCCAATCACCGGGAGCTTCCTGTTCACCCATGGCCAGTTGTCAGCTCATCGGCACCCAGTGCAGGCAATTAGAAGGAAAGCTTGAGGACAGCGTCCCAGAATTCCTCTCGAGCCCCCAACAGGGAGCTGAAGCGGTTTAATTGAGACTGATTCAGAGAAACTAGCCGACTTCTCAGAGACGGTCAGCAAATACAAAACCAGGTCCCTGTGCTCCATCACCAGTAACATCAGGCAATAAACCACATGGAGGGATAGGAATGTGCTCTATTTGTGTACAGGATTGTGTATGCCTTAAGGATGTGAACTTTAACCTTTGTGCATGTGTGTGACTCCAAGATTTTGAAGTATCTGTGTATGCTACATATATACATAAGACTCGTTTTTTTAATTGGTTTTACAAATTGGAGCTGGGTTGTTTCTTAATATTAAACCTCACTTGAACTCAACCTAAATGCCATATGGAATGGACACAGCAGGCAATTAAAGGGATAGGTCAATTCTGTCATTATTGCTATTTCAAACCTGCATAGGGGCCTTGTGCAGAACACAAAAGAAGATATTTGTAAAAAACTTTTTTAGCTGTACAATGACGGCATCCATTCTATTGTTCACAAAACCAATGCAAGTGGGTAGTGCTGTTGTCTGGATACTAACATTCTTTAAAATATCTTCTTTCACTTTCTGCAGCCATACAGGTTTGAATTGACAGGAGGGTAATAAGTAAATGATGAGATCTTTTTCTTTTGGGGTGAAAGATATCTTTTGTTCAGATAATTTTAAACACAGTTTTTAGAATGCCATGTAACAAAAATGGCACAAGAAACTTCTAAAACTAAGCACAAACCTCAACAAAACAAAATCACAAAAATCAACAAAAGATTACAAACCTTAAAAACAGAATATAAAACACTTTCATGGCATCTCTTGTCATTTGAAACCTGTATAACTGTCTTCTATGAATACAAAATAAGATATTTTAAAAAGTGTACCTGTACGCATTCAATTCTATAGCATGGACACAAAACCAATGCAAGTGAATGTGTAACACTATTGTTTGGTTATAAAAATTCTACAAAATATCTTCTTTTATGTTCTGTGGAACAAAATAAGTCATAGAGGTTGAACTGAGAAGTACATGATGACAGAATGCTAATTTTTGGGGTGTAGGATCTCTTTGTTCAGACATGACAATTTCACTAAACACAACCTTTAGAAAGCTATGCAACAAAAATTGTTATAGAAACATTTCCTAAAACCATGCTCAAACAACAAGAAAAGCTTTCAAATCCCAAACAGAGGATAAAACAGTGTCAAGTCCCTTCTGCGTACGTATTCAAACACATGTCAAATATCACATTTTACCTACAGTCATTCCCCACAAAGCATGCTTGGAAATGTCACATTAACAAAATTGCTCACATAATAACACAAACAAATCATGTAGGCCTAGTTGTTTTAAATGTTACAAATAAAATATGACAGTTTAAATTAGAATTCTGTTAATTTTGGCCATTTTAGGCAGCAGCAGGGGCAGTTGTGGCCTGGTGGTTCGAGTATTCGACTCATGATCCGAAGGTTGCTAGTTCAAGACTCGGAACCAGCGGGAATTTCACTACTTTGTTGAGTCCCTTGAGCAAGGCACCGTCCCCCCGTCCCCCCACTGCTCCCCAGGTGCCGCAGCATGGCTGCCCACTGCTCTGGGTGTGTGTTCACAGTGTGTGTGTTCACTTACTGTGTGTGTACACTGGGATGGGTTAAATGCAGAGCACAAATTCCAAGTATGGAACACCATACTTGGCAACACAACGCTTCACTTCACTACAGTGTGTGCCATAACCTTCACTGATAAAGCATGAGCATGATATCCATTATTGTGAACTTCATGAACACTCTTAAAAAATAAAAGTGCAATAACATAGAAAAATATTTTTGAGGTCCCATGAAAAACCTGTCAGACAAAATAATCTTGGTCTTTTCATAAAAGGGTATGAAATAAAGTTCTTTAAAGAAGCTTTCACTGTATGGATCTTTATAGAACCAAAAACGGTTCTTCTTTGACATCACATTGAAGAACGACTTAGGCATCTGTACTTTTAGAGTGTGGTTGCGAGAGTGTATGTGTGCATCAGAGCGGAACTGTGGTTGTACACATGTGTGTGTGCTGCAGAGCATAAAGTATTTTTCCTGTGCAGATTGGCCAGAGCTGACCGCTGGGAGTGACTGGTGCCACCCGACCAGCTGGTGAGAGAGCTCTACTGGCAGTGCCCATCTTACCTCCCATTCCACTCTTTCCTGTCATCCCCTCCCTTATTTTTTCCCATCCCGCCCTGCCGCTCATCACACGGGCGCTAATGATGCATGCTGGGTAATTAACGTTTAAATTAAGTTGCGCATTTGCATGCCATTCCGGCTCCGAGATCGGCATGCTCCTTGAAAAGCCACATTAGGGCAAAAGACAAAAACAACATAGATCTTCTGCAACAACAGAGCGAGGCAGATTTAAGGCATGTATTTAAACAGCTGTGGTCCTATTAGATGAGAGTTTCAAGGCACCCTGAACAACAGTGGTGACACAAAAAGACAGCACCTTTGTTCTCCCAAACTTGATGTTCTTAGGTCACAGCACAGAGTCCTAAAATATGCATATATTATGAATGAGCAACCTATATATTAGCTCTGGGATAGCACTGTGTTTTTTTTCTGAAAAGGCCAGCATAAATCTCAGCCTGCTTTTACAGAGCGAGCCTTATTTGTCTTATCTGTCCCTCTGTTTTATCCCTTTCTCTCGTACTCCAGCATTCTAGTGCCAAACTCTCTCTCTCACTCCTTTCACCCTTTAAGAAGTTTTAGAAATTCTATACATCACCCAGACACAACATGACAATGGCACTGCGAATATCAGACCAAGCATTTTCTTTTTTATGATAACAACAGAAAAAGTCTTGAATGTAGACGTCCCAAGTGAGGCCAAGCTGGTACAACATTGCACTTGTGTGAGTTTCTTTCTGGAAGACCAAAGCGCAAAGAATTGCTTTAGATACAAACATGCCAAATACATGAATGTAAAGATACACATATTTACATACAAAATAGAGATGATCAAAACACAAATATATTGATTTCATGAAATGGTTTGTTTAAATTAAATAATGTAAATCCTCCTGACAAGCAAAAGCCAGACAGTTGCTGTGTTCAAGATTTCAACAGGATTCTGATGTAATTTTGATGAAATCCTTTTACTTTTCTTTTTGGCACTGGAAGAACTCTGAAGGAACTCCAGCAGACATATGAGAAGAACTTTTCAGACGTCACATCCATGAAAGCACCCATGTGTTTTTGTGTACATGTTTCCCAATTTTGATTGCTTCAAATGTGTCTATGATCTTCCCAGTTGCTTTAGCATTCCAATCCATCCCTCATCATCTACCACGCTCACCTTGCCAAATTCTTCATGCATGAACTCATTTTTCATAATGTACAAAATTTAATGGAGAGCTAGAATGCAGAAAATCGAATGCAAACACTCAAGGATCTGATCTGTTACGCTTAAAGAGCCCAAGCTCAACCTGTGAGTTGCTTCCAAGGAAAATAAATCAGGGCACGCAGGTAAGAACTGACAAATAATTGAACTCTTCCATATTCATCACTGCCCCAGAGACACAATTACATCTCTTATCTCCATGTTGGTGTTTCTACAAGCACGTCGGCACCTATCCACACCTGGCATGGAAGTCACACAGTTTGAAAGCCTCATGAACCTTATGGACAAGATTAAGAGAAAGCATGCAGCCGCTGTGTACCTAATGAATGAAACTGATCAAGAAGACAGATCTGTAGAAATGTGTCATAAAGGTCAATGAAACATTGATGAAGGGAAAATTGCTCATGCTGGGCAAACTTGAACAAGACCAAGCATAGATTGATTCCTCTTATAATGAAGCCTAGATTTGTATTATCACTACTTCATCATCTCTTTGTAAATGGATCCTGGTGTTCTTTATAGAGGGTCCTTAATAACATATGTTAGATCCCAAAAGAGAGAAATTCAAATCAATTCTGGAGAAACTTAAGGGAGATCCATTGCCAACCTGGTCTTACCCAGATCCTCTCCTGATGCCCATGCCAAGCACCAACTGCACCATGCCATCTGGCTGTACACCATCCCATGCAATGTAAAAAACAACTGATCTCAAGACAGTCTGCACAATGCTTTTGTTTTAAAGCCGAAGTTTCCCATCCTCCTTACCTTTACTGGCCAAGATGCCGCACCGCCCGGAGAGCATCAGAAGCAGCATCGGCGTTATCATGCACATCTTCATGATGAGCCGAACACTTGGACCAGAACGATGACCTAATTCTTCCTCTTCCTTCAGTTTGTCTGGAAAGGAACACCCCGGGTCTGTCTGTCCTTGAGTCTCGCGGAGATGCAGGTGATGAACTGAAGTCCCAGCAGCCCGAGATGCGGTCCGAGCGCTCGCAGTTACGCGGTGTGCGAGTCTGATGCGCGCACTGTTGAGAGCTCGAGGTCGGGCTGTTACGTCACTCCCCTGGTGCAATTCCTCTTGACCTAAGACAAGATTCATTCATTCTGCACACCAGGGTGCATTTGATATTGTTGGATATTATTTTGCATTATTGCTTTTTGGTGTGGTTGGAAGGAATGGTTGAAGCAAAAATGAGTCTGTTTATTTCTACTATATACCCTATTGGAATAATTAAAATGTGCCCCTGACTTTTTGTTGTCCTGCATTATTTGGCATTTTGTGTTTGACCGAATAAATCAGATTATAAAGAGATTTTTCTACTTTGGCACTTAATTTGTATGCGAGAAATGTTTGGATGCATTCTTCCAAATATCTGTTTTCAGTTGACTTTTTATCTTTGGGTGTACTATTCCTTTAACTAAAATCACATTTGCAATGCACACTCAGTGGATTGTGTAAATATCCTCTCTTTCTTATTTATTATTGATATAATCATTATCTTTATCCAATGACAGGACTCCTCCCAAAGTGGGCAGCTGCTGTCCTATGCCTTCCAGGCTCATTAAAAATGAAAAACAATGACAACACTATTGGGTCTTTTTCTTTATGTGATGCACTGATAATGATTATAAAACCCTTGGTAAGGAAAACTCGATGCAGATTCATTATAAATAATCATTCTTTAAGTGATAGTTCATTGCAAAATGAATTTTCTCACCCTGCTATCACTTTAACATTTACATTTACACTTATTCATTTGGCAGACGCTTTAATCCCAAGCAACTCATTATGCAGTTGACAATCATATCACTGCAGAGCAAACAGGGGTAAGCTGTCTCTCAAGGACACTTCTGTCAATGAAACATGTATGACTTTCTTCTACTGAACACAAAAGGAGATATTTTGAAGTACGTTGGTCACCAAACGGCAGAGGCACCCATTCCATTCTACTGTATGGACACAAAACCAATGCAAGTGAATGGGTTTCATTTACCAACGTTCTCCAAAATATCTTATTTTGTGATCGGCAGTAAAAAAGTATGGGTCAATGACGGAATTGTAACTTATGGATGACTTTAAAGTCCACTCTTGCTACCGGATTTATTCACAACTAGAAAAATTTAGATTTAAATTTTATTTTATTCAATACAATCTAAAAATGTCAAATTTAAGATTTAAAATGCAATTGAGCAGCAGTTATTCATGTTCAAACTCAAGTTTTTCTTTTATTTTGTGGCCGTTACTAAAAGCCATCTCCACTTTATAATGCATTACACATGTATGTGGCAAATTTGGATTTCCTTCATGCACTTTCCGGATCAAACATTTTCATTTCTAATATTGGCTCATACCTACCTGGGTTTTCCCCTCAGGTAAAAAGTGCTGCAGTTCGTCAGCAGCAGTTAAATGTACTGTGTGCACTTCCCATGTGCCCAGGTTGACTGGAAAAGCTTTTAATGAGTGTTCAGCCGTGAACTGAAGGACTTCTCATTTCAGACTGTTCCCTTTAGAGCACTACCTAGGTTCACAAGAAGATTACAGAAGACTGTAAATACAACTTTCTTCTGCTGCCTAATTAATATTAAAGACATAATAGCTATGCACTGCAACTAAATGATAAAATACACTGGAAATAGAACTGTTATGAACTGAGATGTGTTGTAAATGAACACATTATACAAAGCCTGAATCAATTTAATGGCCTAATTTGAGGGTAAACTCTGAACTTCGCAAACAGTCAACCTTTAAGATACTGCTTTGTCATGACGAAGAGAAACAACTTTTTGCGAATCCATTTAAAATTCCAACCCACCAGTCATTGTTTGGCTCATTTTATTTCCTATTTTTTCTTAGTTAAATGTCAATTTCCCCAAAGCCCGGGGGAATTTTCTGATAATCGTTTTAGTTGCTTCCAAAAAAAAATGAGGTGGTTTAAAATGCCACATTATTTCCCCAGCCTTGCTGAAACCTAATTTACCTGCACAGCTGATAGATTGGAAAAACCATTTGCGCTCATTCATTCCAATCATTTGGCTTGTTGCATTTCGGGGGGATGGATTCTGTCGAGTAAATTTGTTCTAGGTGAAAGCTTCTTCACTCTTTTATCACGCTATCTGGAAGTCTAAACATCCAGCACAGAGTAGAGAAGACTTTTCTCGGAAGGGATCCTTCTCATACAGATGCCAAAAGCGGGCAAGCCGCCAGTGTATTATGAATGTGCTGTAAATTCAGCAGATCTCAAGTTTATGCTGTAATATATAATGACGTTAAATAGCAGGCTTGGTCCTAGTACATCAAAAAAATGACAGCTACTACAATCCTTTGCACCCTTTGTGAATGCAAAGTTTAGTTGAGAAGTATAACAAGACCTATACTAATGTGCGGCCTACCTTACGGTGGATAATAAGTGTTAACAAATAGTTTTAACCGCAAAAATGGAAGAATATGAGTAAATATTAAAGCTTTTAAATTAAGTAATATACTATTTGAATGCCGTGTATGTACAAAAATGGGAAAATTAAAACATATTTGTGTATATTATAAATACTTTTGTTATATATACATTTTAATATATATACATTTTTTATCAGTGTTAATTACTTAACACTGATAAAAACAACGTAATGCTATTCAAATATTTTATTAAGTAAGTTTAATTGTTTATTTTTGTTATATATACATTTTTTCCAAGAACAACCTATAAAGATCTTTTTGAAAAATGTGCCTTTCAGTAGCCGACTTGTATTCAATCTTTGGGCGGTTTTACTCGCATTTCTTTTCAATTTTATAATACTCAACAGAGAACTGCTGTAATATATCTTTGCTCTGGCTTTGCTATTATGGAGATCTCTAAATAATTAATTTCAATTCTATTTAAAATCGTATGAGAGCAATCTGTTCAAATGACGTCTGAACTCCTCTGTAACAGAAATAACTCTTCTAGCTCCACGGTAAATGTGAAATATAACACAGATAGTGTTCTACTATGTGTGTGTGTTTTGCACTGGCTCACAATCCATCTTTTGTTTTCTTCTGGTGAGTCTATCTATCAGAACCTTGGAGAGTTCTCTGTGTCTGTGGCAGTTCTACCAACATCCCAAGAGGGGTCACCATGGAGTCATTTCTGTGTGATTATTACTAACCTAAAACTGCCTGAAATCACCTGATAAAAGTCACTTTGTCCCTTGAGAAAACTCCCATTGCCATTAAAATGAAAGCTCACATTGTCATTAAAAATAACATGTATTATTTTATAAATGTTTTCAACAGAAGTTCCTTAAAGGTATATCACACTGTATCTGTGATGTAAAAGGGTTCTTCATTGATAGGGCGGTTATATTTCAACCAAAACCAAAAATTATGTCATAAATGACCCCTTTCTAGTTGTTCCAAACCTTTGTACATTTCTATTTTTGGTTGAATAAAGATACATATATTTGGAAGAGTGTTTGTAAGAAAACCATCCTTGGATTCCAATGACTGGGACACATTACAATGCCATCATAAATACATTCTTCAAAATATCTCATTTTGTGTTCAACAGAACAAAAACATTTAAAGTAATTTGTCCTACATGGTTGTTTGTGTTTCAAGCATTCTTCCAAATATCTTTTACTGTTCAGAACTGTATAAAGATTTGGAGCTCAAATGTGATGACGACACTGTGTTTTTTTGAGGGGTGAAATATCCCTTTAAATGTACGTTTTGGTACTGTTTTAGGGACCAAGACGAGATCAAGACCATAATCAGGATTATCTATTTAGTAGTTCTTTTTGTTCTAGATTTGTTTACAAACTGAACAGAACAGAATACAAACTTCAGAAAAAAATAAGAATGTTATATAAATAAGAAACACGTCGACAATTGCTGTAAAAGCAACACATGACTTTAAAGTGATAATAATAGTTCACCCAAAAACAATTTCTTGCCATCATAAACTCACAATCTATAAACCTATATGACATGCAAAACACAAAAGAAGATATTTCGAAGAAAGTTGGTAACCAAAAAGCATTGGCACCTATTTCCTACAATTGCATGGACGAAAAATTATACATTCTTGAAATCCCGAGGGTAAGAGTAAACAACAGATTTGTCATTTTTGGGTCAATCTATCACTTCAACACATACATCGGACAATCCTCCTCATCATAACCCCTTAATTATGGTCTTGACCATTCTTAAAATAAAATACCAAGAAAAGATGATCACAAAATGGTGTTGAGTGTTTGACACTGTGTTCGCCGGGAAATTCCTATATCTCGATTCTTGACAATAGTCAAACTCAAGAAAAGAAATGAAATAATCAAAGCCACACGTAGTGCTTCTCTGTCTTCAGGACTGACCCTTTGTCCGGACTTTCAAGGTTTCATGGTAAATTAGGCAAAAAAAAGGTGTTCATTCCTTCCCGCATGATGTAATGCAAAGAATGTGACTCTATTAGAGTAGAACAACATTAGTCACATTAGTCAGAGCGGGCTCACAGTATAGATCTTTACAGACCATTTCCTCTTCAATAGCTGTAATTAGGGTGGGTTTGTGCAAAGCACCTTATTGAAGGGCGACAGAAAGTCCCTTGAAAGGTGATTAGAAAAAGCTTTTTCTCTCCCCCACAGGTGGATATTTGTGTCACAGGGTAAATCCTGATGCATGAAGGCCTAAGAATGGAAAAAGAGCACAGGCATCCATTTATATATAAAATAACTATATCATTGGGACCATTACCTCTGTTCTTGATCTGCTTCCCATCACAGATCATCACATGAGTGTAGTTCCCTTTGAAGGGTGTGCAAAGGGATAATAAAGTGCCATTTAAATGTCCCTGTGTTCAGATAGGTTTCCATAGGGAAGTCAAATAATCCCTGCACATTTAGACTGAAATATTATATATACTACATAAGTTAATTTGACAGTTAACAGGAAACAAACAGTTTCATAGTCACCATGATTTTGCCACTAGTGGTCACTGTGGGGCCTTGAGGGGGAACTGTTTTTTGACATATGGTTCTGGGGGAAGACAAAAAGTGTGACACATTGCTTAAAATTTTAACATTTATATGAACTTAAAGGACTTTTCTGAATAAGGTAAATATGGGTTCACCTTTAACGTCTATTTATTTGCTGTAGTGATAAGGAAGTGACTTTAATCATAGTGTGATGTAAGTTTGACAGCTGTCAAGTGCACTGTTTACATTTAGGGTTGTTTATATTTTAGGTGACAACTTTGGGAACTTCAAAGCTCTGGCAGACATCTATTCAATGTTTACATTTTCATTTGCAAGATGCTGAGATGTGTGATGTCAGATCTCATAAGATATCTGTAAGATGTTTATTTAGAATTGATGTGCAACAGATCTTTCTATGATGCAGATCTCCAGAAGACATCTTATGGACTAAGCTGTACTATTTAAAGTTTGTCATCATATACTCATCTTTGAGTTGTTCCAAATGTCAATATCAGATATTTGGAAGAATGCTTGGAACCCAACAGTCCTTTGATCACCGCAGTACGACTTGTTGCTGAGATAAATGAGATATTTTGAGGAATGTAGGAGAACCAAAGGTTTTGATTGCCAGTTTTATTTGTCCCATTGTAGTCAATAGGATCAAACTGTTTGTGAACAGGTATTTGTCCACATATCTCTCTCTGTGGTCAAACAAAATACAATTACAGATTTGAAGTCAATTATTCCTCAAATCATTTTAAGTTTGTCGTGAACTATCCCTTTAAGCGTTGTTATTTTGACAAAATGCTTGGTTGTATGCATGACTACGAGACATTGTGTACATTACAGACGTGTCAAGTGTAAAGAGCATGACAACTCTATTTTCAGTTTTAAGTAATGAACTTTTAGGGATTTGTATTATTCTACTTTAACTTGGGGAAGTCTTGGCCTAGTGGTCAGAGAGTTTGACTCCTAACCCGAGGGTTGTGGGTTCTCGAGCCGGTATTTTCGTGACTTAGGTGCCCTTGAGCTAAGCAACCGAAACCCCAAATGATCCCCGGCGCCACAGCATAAATGGCTGTCCACTGCTCCGGTTGTGTGTTCACGGTTAGTGTGTGTGTTCACTGCTGTGTGTGTGCACTTTGGATGGATTAAATGTGGAGCACTGATACCATACTTGGCTGCATGTCACGTCACCTTCACTAAACTGAATATCAGATCATATTAAGTTCACCCAAACAATTTAATTCTTAAAAAAGATATTTCATCAACACTGGCATGACTATTTTTCACAGACGCAAGAACAAGATACATTTCTCAAAATATCTCCTTTTTTATCTACATATATCGAATTATATACACATTTGGAATGACATAAATGTAAATGAATAGGAAAGTTGCAAACTATTATTTAAGATGGATAATATCTTAGTCCATGCATACACGAATGAGTAATGGAGGACTATGATCATAATGATCATAATATGGCAACATATTTTAGCTATGAATTCATATTGGACGTATTAAGTATAGTAGCTATACAAACCTACAATGAGCGGTTTCTTGTATCGAATTAACATTAACTGAACCCTTTAAAGTCTCAAATTTTTACTGATTCTGTCATTTTCTAGGTTGATCCGGAATACTCGTGATGCTTTAAAATGGCTGGTCGTATTCCTCTGTTTTTGCTGGCCTGTGGCTCCTTCAACCCCATTACCCATCAGCACATGCGGCTGTTTGAGCTGGCCAGGGACCAGATGCACCAGACGGGTTAGTGCCACCTGTTCATTAACCTGATATTGGCCATCATCTGTCATCAGGTCAAAACTGTCTTCCTCTCCGCTATCCTGCTGGGCCTGTCACTTTACAGCAATTTCTGATGTTCGACTAAATGTTCTAACTGCATCCTGATTTATTACATAAACAGTGCATTGAAATGTTTTTTTCCTTGCATCTTTGCTTTGCTGAGGCTTATCTTGTATGAGATTGAGAAATGGCCAATGTGAATATTTAATGAGTTTGCCTTGGTCTTAGACACAATATTAGCTGAGTGTTGAAAATGTGCTTACATAAGCGGAGGATGGCTCGTGAGGGATTTGCACTCATGCTCAGGCTTTCCTCAGATATTCCTGATGTATTTATCAAAGACCTTTTTTAGCAGATGCAACCACGACTACACTGCAAACAAGCATGGATTTAGGCAGACAGATTTGGTGGTTTTAATGGCAGCGTCTAGTTTTGTTGCTGATGCTTACATTGTAAACCCATTGTATCTTTGATTTCAATAGATTGTGTCGGAGTTGACACGCTGACATTTTATCTTATTCACCGTAACCTGTGTGCTGTAAAAAAATAACATAATAACTTGTGTTGCGTATCAACTCAGGAGTGTGTATTGATTTTGTTTGATGGACGGGAGAGCTTGTTTGGGATTTGTTGCTAGTTGAAAGAAAAATTACAATTGATTTTCTTCAGTGTCATTTTGTGGGTGATTCCTGGTATACTGTGCTAAATCAAAAATCAAAAACGACTGATTTAGGATTTTGACTTAAGAAAATGATTTAAAAGATTAAAATTCATTCATCATTTACTTATCTCTTAAAAAGAATATATTTTAAAGAAAGTTATAACTGCTATCCATGAATTTGAATGGTTTTGCGACTGCTGATTGATTACCAACTTTCTTCAAAATATCTCTTTTTGTGTTTTTCATAAAAAGTAAGCCAGATAGTTTTAAAATTTAAATTTTAAAAAATTTAAATTTAAAAAAAGGTTTAAATTTAAAAAAAGGTTTAAAAAGATTTTTTTTCGAACGATCACAAGTATTTGTATTTTGGTAATTCATAGTATTAATTGCTTTTTTATAAATAGATATTATTCTGTTTAAACAAAATTTAGAAGTAAAGTTATACTGTAGCTTGACCCTCTAGATACATGTTATTATCAAATGTATTTTATACTGTTGTCTTTGACTCTGTTTGAGTCAGATATGTTTTCTTTTTTCATCTCCATCAGGTCTTTATCGTGTGGTGGGTGGCATTGTATCTCCTGTCAGTGATGTTTATGGTAAACAGGGTCTCGTGGCATCAAATCACAGACTCACTATGGCAAGACTGGCCTTGCAGAACTCCGACTGGGTTACCGTTGACGACTGGGAGACCAAGCAGTCTGATTGGTTGGAGACTGTGATGACCTTGAGGTAAAAACTATGTTTATGAAAGAAAGACCATATATTGTCAAATTGCTTGACACAAACTGTGTGTGGAATCTGCATACATTTTAAAAAAATATATATGTGGGTTAGTAAGTATCACAAAAATAAACACTTCAATCAATTAAGTAAACAGTTTATTCATGTAACATTTACAGATATTTTCTACGCTTATGATATGAAAAATTTTTTTTTACCAAATATATATATATATATATATATATATTTATATATATATATATATATATATATATTTTTTTTTTATATTTATATTTATATATATATATATATATATATATATATATATATATATATATATATATATATATATACACCTTTATTTTTGGTGAATTCTAATAGAAATACTTGATTAAATCCGATTAATTTATTTTACGAACATTTACACAAAATCTACACAGTATTTACTTAATTTCAAAGATTTTAAAATTACTTACTTGTTGTGTTTAAATTTTCACGTAAAAACAGAGAAAAACATTTTAATTTGTATGTTAAATGTTCCCATGCTCCTGTTATAATTATTTCAATACAGACTTCGATGCCTTGATCAAAACATGATCTAAACTTTTTTCACTTATGAATTGATGCTGGTAACATCGTTAGAATCCATTGTCTATCCCGATAGAGATAAAAGAGTTTACCAAATTCTGTGTTGCGGTTACAGAAATACGTTTCTTTAAATTCTGTGAATGATCTCCAGCATGTCATTCTTTCCTCTGCCATCCCCCCTGAGGATTCACTCACATTCTACAACTTGCTTCCATCTTCAAAATATCTAAGCTGGTCTAATGCCAAAACTTTATAGACGCGAATCCTTCAGTTTCTGTTGTGCGAGACATCAAACAATCGAGTGCAGACGTGACACGCTTCAGCTCGCCTATCCATCACAACAGCCTCCATTTCCATTCTCCCAGATCCCAGCTCTGAAAATATGAAATGCCCGTCATCTGTTAGTGATTTTGTTTGTGAGCGTGCCAATGTCTCTCAGAGTGACGGCCGCTCCTCCTACAAAATCTGACTAGAGACGGCAAAGTATCAAGAGACTGTTTAAATTCTTATACCACTTCCGGGGTTATGTCAACTTGCAATACCCTCATGGGTTTTTTAATACTCAAGTGGCGGTGGTCACATGGAGGTGAATGGCTGCTTTGATGCCAGCTGCTTCTGCCAGGACTTTGTTATGATTCATTTACCAGCAGTTTTGGATAAATTAAGCATTTGCTTATGCGGCCTTGCCTAAAGCATTTTATTACATTATTAGTTTGCATACATATGGGGCACCATATTTCTCTCATTCCCTTGTAATCTTAATAGTAATCCCTGAAAAGGGTTCACACTCCTATCCGCTTTGCAGAAGCTGATCATTGCCTCTCGGGAGTGATCTGAGAAGTTCAATCACAGTGTGAACATAAAGCTTCTCCCACATCCATAAGCTGATTACGATATAGCTGCTAATGTACATGGTGTCTTATAAAACATCTCGCTTTCAGGTACCACTATGGACGGATAACCACTCAGCACCACCAGAAACCAGGACAGCACAAAGATGCGCCCACAGAGAACTCTGGTAAGCCCCGCCCACATCCCAAGAATTTGGAAATATCTTCCCACAATTCTGTATATTTCTAATCCTCCTCCCTGGCACAGCAGAGACGGTTTGCTTATCACTTTAGATAAATCTGATGCATCTCAAACATCTTCTCTCTGGCCAGTACAAATGCTGCTGTTGGGACGCTTTTGAACACAGCTTTTATTTGGGGTTGCGGTAGAGGAGCATGCTAATGAAGCCTAATACCCTCCGCAAGATGACTCTGGCTTAAGACATGCATGCCCAGACTGTTAATGAAGGCGAGATTAATAGCCAGCATCACTTTAAAAACAAGAAAGTGCCAGGAAAGATTGAACACGGCACACACGCGTGCCCAAACACACAGACACACAAATACACACACACACACACACACACACACACACACACACACACACACACACACACACACAAAAGCCTTTAATCTCAAAACATTTAGCAGGACTGCAGAGATTCTGAAAAATAAAACCTCATTCTGACGCCGCTTTCACAATTTCTTTTGTTTGGCTGTGCCAAGAGGATTACATGAAAGAACTCCTACACCCTATTTTACAAAGATAAATAAACATATCCGTTGAAATTAAACTAAAAGACGTTGCAAATAATCTACTTTCTCTGTTTTCATGTTTTATTAGCACTGGAATTATTCTTGTTTAAAATGTATGTTATGCACACCTCATTTAGGCTCTTCAGAGGAAATGGAGGCTTATTGAATTAAGCCGTTTAATGATTGTCTGGAAATATTACTGTTGCTATTTTGCATTGTTTTTCGTAATTTATTCATTATTACAAGCAGTTTTACAGGGTTTGATATTCCCTGGCTTCATGTACTGAGGAAGTATAGTTTAGAGTTATGTTGAGTCACCAATGTTTTAGTGGGCCTATGAGGTTCAACTCTTGCTTTACAAAAATGCATTAAAAAAAGAATTAAGACAAAGTTATAGCTACAGCATTAAAATTCTGCTCCCCATGTTTTTAAGACCCTGCTGGTTATAAAACTTGTATCAATTTATAATACCTATTATAAATAATACCTGCGTTTTTTATTTCTTTGTTATTTTCTATAATTAATATACATTCAAGTTTGTATCATTTAGCTACTATAAATAAAAATAATAGTGTCAAAATTTGTGACTACATATATGGCAATTGAACAGTTTTTATGTATAATATTTAATAGTTTTAATGTTTCTCTCACATTTGACGGAAGTTCGAATTAGAAAAATAGTGGTTGTTACTTGTGTTTAACACAGTAAGATAAAAAAGGAAACAAGAATGGTTGGAAATAACAGCTCTGGCCCGATCCAAGTTTTTGAGGGCACATGAATTTTAAAAAGTGCATCACTCACTCTGATAAACTATTTATAATAAACTGGAATTTTACTTTTATTACCCAGATCTTTAACTTTTACATTTAAAAGGGGTTTTTGGATGTTCAAAATGTAATTGTAATAATTGTCTGGCCTGTAGTTTTCAAAAGTGAAAAGACAATTAATCAAAGCACAACAATATGTTCTCTGAAAAGTTTTCGCTTAGTATTTTTATGGGATTTTAACGGTCATCATCTGCTCTTAGAGGCTAATGAAGCAGCATCGGAAACATGCTGAATTTCTTCTTTTGTGTTTGGTGGATGAAAAAAAGTCATGTAGGTTAGAAAAGACATGTGAGTGAGTAGTTAATGATGGAATTTCATTTTAAGGTGAACCATTCCTATAATTACCTGTCGAGACTGACATTAACATTTGAAAAGCGTTGAATAAGCAATCACGCCGCTATTGTTCAGAAACACTTGGTTCCTTTAATTATAGACGCACATTAATTCACGTTCTCAAGATGACAACAACAATGAAATCGAGTGTTGCGAGCTCGTTCCACTAATGTACTGTAAGGATATTTTAAAGTGAAATGCTTGAATCCTTTAGGATTTACATGATGCAGTACAGCAATGCTGAATTAAAATAACCTTTGACTTTCAGGTGAACCCCAGTTGAAACTGCTATGTGGGGCAGATTTCATGGACACTTTTCAAGTTCCTGGCCTGTGGAGGGACGATCACGTCGAGGAGGTGGTGGGACGGTTCGGACTAGTCTGCGTGAGCAGAGGAAACCTGCAGCCGGATCGGACCATACACGAGTCTGACGTGTTGTCTAAATACAGACGGAACATATTTTTGGTTCAGGAGTGGGTCCAAAACGAGATCAGCGCTACGGAAGTCCGACGAGCATTACGTCGGGGACACAGTGTTAAATACCTTTTACCAGACTCTGTTATTGATTATATTAAAGAGAACAATCTTTACACGCAGGAGAGCGAGATGAAGAACAAAGAGATTAAACTACGACCTCTTACCAAGCAAACAAACCAAGAGGGACATATGGGGACTCCAGGATGACCTAAAGGGGTCATGTTGGATTCATGTAATAGCAAAATTTATTTTAAGTCAAATTTACACACTTGATCTTCCTCATGTGATCTTCCTGACTCCTCACATTTTTTCTAGAGTAATGTAAAGCGAGCATTATCTATGACTATCGTTTGAGTACCACAGTGTTATGTTTGCGGATTAAAGAATGTATCTGCTCTTTGCAGGAAATAGTTTTGCCAGATTATTGCAGAGCTGTAAGTGTATTTTTTTCAGGTCTGGGTAATGTTGACTCTTGCTGAATGTCACTAGGAAGATAAATAAGGGAGCCTTTACACTTTGAAAAGCAAACATTGCTTTCTGCTTTTCTATTTGCACAGAAGGCGTCATTCATTTTGTCAGAACTCAAGATGTTTCATCAAGCTGTTTTGAGGGAGATGAAAAGTTTTTGACAAAATGAAAGGAATTTTGCAATATTTCTGGTGATGTCTTTTTGAATCTGAGTTTGATTTTTAGAATCATAACTAGTTGAGTGATTTGTGTTTACTGAGAGTTGTGTGCGTGGAGTTTGGTTTAAAGAATGCCTTTATCCTCACTGTCTCCAAATAAAAGGTTGTGCAATGGGCAGCGTGAGATCATTTTTCGCAAACCATCCATTTCTTTTCAACGTTCACTGAATTACATAGAACGGTCAATGGTGTGCCAGCCAGTGGTGCCAACCTAGTGCTAAATAGAAGAGTTGATACAACAGATTTAAATATGTGAATTACACCTTACAATACTTTTTATTAATATTCTGTCAACTAGTATTTTATTTTGTTTCGAGGATTATAATTTAAAAAGTTTGTTAAACCTGTATCTTGAAACATGCAGAAGTAAAAAAGGAATCAGATTATTGTGACCTTTTTTGAAGCGGGACGTTCTTTTATATGGAAAGTATTTGCATGGAAAATGATTCTTTTTCAACAAGCCCATCAGTGAAGATTTAATCAGCTCTCAAGATGCTTGCTGATTATAACCGCTACTGGAAAATAATCTTCAGTGAGAATTTTGAGTATCTGAAAGATTGGGTGAGTTTTACACAGATGCTTTTGCACTGACAGATAGGAGTTCTGGATTCATATTAGAAATGTGTGGAAGATGTCTTGTGAAGTAATGCTTCACCCAAGAAAAAACATTGCCACCCACAGTTTCATGCACAGAACACAAAAAGAGATCTTTTGAAGAAATTTGTTGCACAAAAAAGCACAGGCCCACTTTTATACTGACAGAAAAATAATGCAATTGAATGGATCCCAGTTACCAACATTCTTCAAAATATATTCTTTTGTATTCTGTGGAAGAAAAAAAGTCATACAGGATTGAAAACTCCTAGTAGACCAGTATATTGTGTTTTCAATCGTCTCCTTACCCATACTTCACTTAGACATAATGATAACCAAACCATTTTTGTTATTTCATAAATAGAAAATTTACTGTAAGCAAAATAAAGTTATTAAACATTTCTTACTGTGCACTGTGCAAGGTTGTTGAAAAGAAAATTAAAGAATATAATCGACAATATAATCATAATTTTTTACTTGTGACCGCACATTTGTGCAAGATAAATGTAGCTGTAATAAAGATAGCGGCTCTGCTTAAACCTGATTCAGAGATCACTTCATCATCAAGACTCTCAGATCGTTTAAATATTATTACATATACTTTGTTGTCAGTGAGGATTTTGTAGAAGATTGGATGACTGCAAATGTACAGTTTGTTTACGGTAGGTGAACTGTCACCTCTTTTTAAAACCAAAAGCATAAATATATACTTGTATTGCTTCTATTTATTTTTTTAAAACATTTTCAGACACATCTCAAAAGTTTTTAATGGTGCTGTCAGTTTACTGATTTTAAACAAATTAATGTGTACCTAAAGGGATACTCCACACAAAATTTTAAATCATTACCAATTAAGATTTCTGAGGAGCCTTTGCTGCCCCTAAATGATTGTTTTCTTAAACTCAACTAAAATATTTCCTGTCCGTGTATATCAGAACAAGAAAATGCTTTTCCATGGAAGTCAATGGTGCCCTGGAAATTGCATTCTTCTAAATATCTTTCTTCGTGTTCAGCAGAACAAAGACATTTTTACAGATACCAGTTGTGAATAAGTGATTTTTCCTTTGGAGCATCCCTTTAAATAAATATTGATATTTTGCTTAGAAATGTGTATAGTGCCATTTACATTTTTTGTGAGATGTATAAAAATATGATGACAGATATACATTTTAAAACAGCTTTTCAAACTCTCTTTCAAGTAAACTTGTGCTGAAAAGCTGAATATAAAGTTTAATTGATGGAGACTCAAACATAGAATTACTTTAAGTATACAAAAAATTGTGAATAAAAATTGATGAATGTAGACCTAGGTAAAGTATACTTACATAACGAAAATTGGAATACACATTAGTTTCAGGAATTTATCTAAAATATACTTGTTTTATAAAAAAGGATGTGATTTCTCATAAGATATCAAATTTTTTGCAAGGTCTTGCCTAATCTAATCCATCGAAATAAGAAACACGTCTATGGGGTTGTGTTGTATCTTCTCAGAGTCTATAGGGTTAACACTTGTATAATTTCATTGACCTTGAAGTCACCAACTGTGCATTTCATTTACAGTTCATAATTTCTACTCAATGAGAAAAGACCAAACTGTGAAATAAGAGCGATAATTGGCTACTTAATGTTATAAGAAGCGTAACATTCTCTCCAGTCGTGTCCTCTCTTGGTTTACTTGTTGTTTGAAGAAACTCATTATGTTTAAGATCTGTGTAGTGTCTGCTTATCTCCTTTCTGAGACATTACTTAAGTCTTAGTGACCTGGTTCCCTTAAACAAAAACCTATTGCATCCTCACGACAACCTGCAATGAGGTTTAAGGTTTCTCAGAAGCATTTTCCACTTTCTGCAGCACATCATAGAGGAGCAAACACATTTATTCTGAGTCAGAATTCATGTTCAGTTTGTGTCGATAAAGCGAATTTTCCTTTCCACTATCTGTGTGTGAAACCCGTTCTGCTTCCATGTACCTCTTTAATCACTCCCGTACAAAAGTGCCTTTATTTCAGCAGTTCACTGTGTAGTTTAGAAATAAATCACTTTCTCTGTTATGTTACAGACCACTGTCACCTGGGATAGAAACAAACCAGTGCATGTGCAGAAAGAAGAGGAAAAAAATAATAAAGAGCCAGTTTGTCACAATACAACCATTCAGCTTTTTCGCATGGAAATGTGTTAAGTACTCACATGTGCAGTACAAGAAACTTAAATCATGTGCAACATAAAATTTGATAAACTGAGGTAAGAGGTACTAACTCAGAACATAGCAGATGGCGTGGGAAGAGCTATTCTCAGATCTCAAACCTCGCTGCTCCACGATGATGCACATTAAACAGCAAAACGCTGACAAACTGATTACTTTAATACCTTTGAACTTGGTTGAGATAATTTTAATGAACGTCAAACGCCATCATTATGATTTGATAGGATTCCTAAATGAATTTGACTGGAGTTGTTGGGTTCAGCTAATAACAACAGATGTTTGGCTTCAGCTGTGGGTTTGTGCCGCATAATAAATAAAACGCTTCTCTTGACCGTGACGCGTTATAATGTGGCCACACCAATGGACATCACTGACACCAGCTGGCCGAAAGTTAGACACAATTCTTGATCGTTATATTAAATCAACCCTTATGCTCTAAAGAAGATATTTTGAGAAATGTCTTATTGGGTTCCTGTCCACACAGTGGAGGTCGAGGCTGACAGTGTTGTTCGTTACCACTATTCTTCGAAACTTCTTTTTTGTGTCTTGTACAAAAGTGTGGATTGACATGATCAATCTTTTTGGTAGAACTATTCCTGTGAAACATGTTCGCTTTGGTTACAGGAGGTGAGAGCTGCTGGTGTGCCGAGTAAACAAGTGTTAAAAGTAATATTGGCCGAACCGTTCAAAGAAATTCAGTGAAACCATTTCATGCATTCTGTAATAAACACACCATGAGCTCATCATCACAACAACCAAAAACATGACTACGACTGTAAAATCGTCATTGGGATGGCTTGACAAAGTCGATGAGTGGTTATTGGTTGTTGTACTTTGATGTCGAGCCTTAGCTGAAAAATTTTGTCAATTCATGCATGGCTTAATTTTTTAACATCACAAGCAGACATAAAGAGGGACTAAATGTATTTATAGTAATGTTTATAATAGCAAAACTAAACTAGGGGATCGATAAAGGAATAGACTTCAAGAATACTTGTATGACTTACCTTCGTCTGAACAGCAGTGGCATTCACTTTTACTGTATGGACACAAAACCAACATTCTTCAAAGTATCTTCCTTTATGTTCTGTGGAGGGGAGATTCATGCATGAAATGACAAGATGGTAATGATAATTAAAGAATTTTTATTTTTGGTGAGCTATCAATTCAAGACACATACTCTCAGTTTCTTTTGGTGCTTATGCGTGTTCAAATTGCTGTATTGTGTTTTGTACATTTAGCCACGAGTTTCTGCGACTATAAAAGTAATTGGACTCCAGAGACGACACACAGACAAAACACCTGCATGACTACTACAAATGCGTTTTACTTTCCTGTCGCTTTGATTGAAGAGACTGTCAGTCTCTTGGGTTGCGAGCATGCCAGGCTTCTGCTTTCCATCTCATCATGCATCTGTGCGTGTACACACAATAGAATACACATTTCAGTGAAACTAAGAGAAATAAATGGTCTGTGTACAGAGGCATCTTCGTGTTTGTTTGTAATATTAAACAATGCCATGTCATACCAGGAGAAATGTACATTTCTGAGAAAACCAGCATCTAAGTTTGATTTTACCTATTCAATTCATTGTTGTTTCAATCTTTGACCTGGTCTTATTTAGTCAATATTAAAGATGTCAATGCTACATTGTCACAGAGGGTTCCTTACAATGTGGAAAATGATTTTATGTATAACAAGTAAATAAGAGGTAGGGTCAGAAAGCCAACAGCATTTTATTTTCCAAAGACTTTCACACTTCAATTACAAATAATAGCTAATAACAATTGATATTACATCTAAAGGAGGATTTTTTTAATTGGCACCTGAAAGCTCTGTGGGAGTTAATTATGGATTTGAAAAGCAGTACCTATTCAGTTGGCATAATTAACATTATCACCATACAGCAGCAAAAAAACAATTCTATTACAGGAGAGAGCTGTATAATCCCAACAGTGGTTGTAAAACTGTAAAGCTAATTTAATTCAAGCGAAATCAATACATTGTTATTTATAATACATATTATTTATTAATACAGCTACAAAGAAATTAAGAGGACACTTTCTTCTAATTTGACCATTAATTGTAACATAGTCTGACATTTGGATACTTTCATTGTCCACGGTGAATCTAAGAGGCTATATGAGTGGGAGTTGATACAACTGATCCAGTTTTGGATTCTGCAGGGTCATGTTTAGAGATGTGAAAATGTCACATATATATGAAAGACGATAAACCTGCATGCAGTCAATAAATAATTATTGTAATATAAACTCAAAAATGATTTCCTCTGGAGTTCATCCAATCAGTTGACAATTTTGAATTCACTAAAGTGTTACTAGAAAAGTATGCCAAAACTTGAATACTGAAAAAATTAACAAGTTCATATACATCTTGAAATTGTTTTCAGTATATAAAAATATCAGAAAAAGCTAGATTTAACACCTTTTAAGAATCTTTACATTGATTCAGTCTTACCGGGTTTGTATGTTGTGAAAGGACTTTATCTAAAATCTACTCCCTGCAGAACATTTAAATGAAAAAAATGAAATACTTCTCAATTGTATTTTCTATTAATTGGTACAGTTCCACCCGGTCAAAAATAAAAAAAATAATGCTTTTAATAAGACATGATAAAATAGTTTAGTATCGAGTATGGGATGTATGCTATTTCTGCACTATAAACACACACAGACAGTAAACATAGTATCATATTAATGAAATTATTACTTTCCGAAACAGAACACACAGCCTTGAGAAGAGAGCACACATATGCCACAAGTTAAGCAATCTCATTTTAATTCTGGCAAATGAAACTGGCAGACATCAGTGTTGATATTAGGATTACTCTAGCTGAAAGCCAGCAACACAGCATCATCACACAGAATGAAGATCACTTCAACCACGACATAATCAAGATCACATTCAAGAGCCATGACATTGACTTTGTGATTTGCTTTGAGTTTGAAGAGGATTTGTCTGGAGTTGATGACAGGAAGTGTGTGTGATTACAGATTCTTTCCTTATTTCCTCATGTACTCCCATATGAATAAATAAGCATAACTCGCTAAACATTTACCTTTGACCACCTTTGATTTGTTCCTTGCTTCTACGTGTGCCTGCCCTACAAATTTTTGTTGCATTGATTACAAATAACTGAAATTTACAACAAAGATTTGAAATAAAAAAAGGTTCAAAAGAAATTTACTTTGTTTTTACGTGAAAAATTTTAATCAAATATTTTTAAATGTAAAAGCCTTGAAATTAAGTAAATTTACTTTATCAATTTTGTCTATATGTAACTAAAAAAGTAAATCTGGTTCAAATATTTATTTTAGAATTCACCAAAATAATGTTTATATTACAAACATTTATTTGTTATATAAATACTTTTATATTACATTAACTTGAAAAATAATAATTTTAGAGAAATTAACTGTTGGACTTTTACCCAAATAATTTTATTATTTTTTTATGAAAAAATCTATTTAATGTTTGAAAAATATTTTGATTAGTTAATATAATTGTTTGTTTTTCAATTATGTATGTTAGGCAACATTTTAAGTTTTATGTACATAAAAAAATTATGTTTTTACATGAAGCAGTTACACAAAAAATTAGAAAATATTAATGGTCGGACATGTGGCATATATACTGTTTACAATGTTGTATATTTAAGTTAAGAAATTGAATCTCATTAACTGGAATATTTCTATTAGAATTCAACAAAAATATTGGTTTGTATAAAAATTATATAAATTTAAATTAAATAGCTGTTTTATTTATATCATAAACTTACAAAATATCTGTACATTAAAGAGAAATTAACTGTTGGCCTGTAAATCAATTAAATTAATTTAATGTTTTAAAAGATTAATATCTAAGTTAATATCTGTTTTTTTGTGATATTTCCTAAGCCACATGAATTAGTTTTTACAGTGTAAGAATCTATTTTTTTTCAAATGTATACCTTTGATTTACATTTTGACAGAAAAGCATTTGTCATACACCCTTTCAACATAATTATAGGCCTTAGGCACCATCATTGTTGTTCTGAGAAGATTAACACGATGTGTTAAAAAGATAACAACAGATGGTTGCTGCTGTTTGCTTTCGACTTATCTCTAGTCCCTCGAATTTTTGGCATGGGGGCGATGCACGTCTTGAGGGAACCTGTTTTGTGAACTGCCACCCACTGTTGAAAAACTTTCTTAGTGCCTTAACATGTAACCCTATCTCTTTATTTTATGTAACCTGTATGGGTCAAATGGATAACTATGCCACATTGTCCTTTTGGAAATAACTGCATTTAAAGATACAGGAATTCACCTTCTCGTATGAAAAATATTTCAATATATAATCAATTTCACTCAGTTTATTTGACATGTCTATTACTTTTTACTATATGCATCACTCACTCACAGGAAGCTATCTGTAAAATGTGCCCTTTCTAAATATATGGTAATGTGACAAACATTCTGCAGTTTGACAGATTAAGTGACATAGCCCACCCCATTCCTTCCTATGCCCCTTAGCATACTTGAATTAAAGTCTGTCTTACCAAAAGCTGGAAGGTAATTTAACAAGCAGAAAGAGGAAGGTGTATGTGACTCTTCATATGAGAGGCAAGGACGTGATTGACAGGAAGAAAGATGATGTGCTGAATGAAGTCTGGCTCCTTCAGCTCTCATAAATAATTTTGATGGACTCTAAGGATCTTGGGCCTTATGTTTTCTCCCACGTGTGTACTAAAAGTATGCCTACAAGACGAGTGAATAAAATATAAAGCATGTGTGTAAACTTAATGACTTTGTACAAATCGAATTCCAAGGATTACGAAAACTTTAATTACCTTTTTACAAAACAAGTCGCCGGCCACTCGTCTATCTAAATCCTCTTTTATCTTCAGTTTTAATCCTCTTCATTTTATCGTGGGTCAAAGGTAATACAATACATCCAAATCAGTTTCATGCACGCGTTTGATTCAAAATGCAGGTTTCGGAAATCAAGCTTAGAAACAAGTTAATTGAAATTAATTGGATTGCGAAAGGCCGGATGTGTGCCGAAGGAAAGGTCATGTGAGCAGAAAGCAATTTGTTCTCCCAAAACATTAGTGTATGACAGATGAAGAAAGCTTTTTGTTGTGTACGTCCCTGATTCACAAATTAAAGTCACATTCCTCAAGGCTCTAAAAGAATCTTAATGAGAATGCAGTATCATTTGCATCCCATTCCAGAAATGTCTTTTCAGTTCATTCAGTCTGAGGATTGATGTAACAAAGACCTAAATCCAGGTTAATAATGTAAGGACTATTCAAATGAATCCACATGGGAATCAGTTTGGGCCTCAGGTTTCATCCATGTGGTTTTTATATTGCTCTTTAACAGACGTTTTACAGACGTATCTGGGTTAATCCCGCAGACCACCATCAGCTGGGATGGAGACAAGTTTTTGTACAGAATGAAAAAGTAGAGGGCAGAGCCGGAAACCACTGGATTGACGGGAGGATTTTCATTTGATAAGATGAGAAAGACTTTGATTCATGTATGCCTGTCATCCTTTTAAACCAACTTTGTCATTGTAAATCTCATTGAAGAGCAAGTTAAAAACTTGATGATTCAAAGGAAACACGCCAACCAAGGTCGAAAAGATATACTGTATATATTTTGGGGATACCTAGATATTATTATCGCTTATTGCTTGTTATCACTTTTGCGTATTGTGCATAGTTAGGGTATGTTAAAGCTTTGTTTAAATACAATTGTGCACCTGTTAGTACTAACTGCATGTGTATGTGCATAAGAACATGGTTTTGAAAATAATGCATTTGGCCACATTTGAATATTTTCCGGCTAAGGCAAAAGATTCAGATCATTCATGTGACCTGTCTGGAGAACGGGCTGGTTTGATATGTCTTTTCTTTGTTCAATCTTATTTATGCTTTAGGGGCTCAGAGCAGCTGGAGTTGTTGGCAAGCATGTCTACCAGAAGTCTTAAACCTACTCTGTGTGGTAGTGCCTTCTGCTGGTGAAGACTCAAACAGCCACCCTACAGAGAGCTTTGCATTCATTCATCCATCCATCCATCCATGCATCCATCCATCCATCCATCCATCCATCCATCCATCCATCCTCTCATTCATGAATCAATTTGTGTATTTCACCCCAAATGATTTTACAAGTGCTATTCGGACACCTCATAAGTTAAGGTTTACTTAAATGAGGCAATATTGTAGCTGTTGTCAGAGAGGCCTGTGAGTTTGTTATATAGGTCTGTATGTTATGGTGACGTAACCCAGTAATCTCACTGCTTTCTAAAAATATCTCTGTGTGATGGCTGGCTCCAGATGATGAATAGGAGGAAGGATAATGTGACATAACTTACAAGCTGGACTACATCTGCTGTGGTTGGTAACAGACTCACACATAAAAAAATGTGAGTGACAAAACAGAAAATGAATGTAAGTTAACATTTTGATTTATTTAAAAAGCAGAGATTACATTTAAGTGAACTTTGGCAATGTTTGAAACAAAACATACAGTAAATTGATGTTATTGTCCAATGACTCCAGATATTGAATGCTCATGTGTAAGTGGTGCTAAATTCCAATACAAAATAAATGAAAAATATCTGCACGTAAAACAAGAACACAAACTTAAAACAATAAACACAACCTAACTGTTATACTCTCTCATTCACAAATGTATTTCTATTTTTTAAAGAAAGGCAAATTTAGTCCAGGACTCGTTTCTTAAAAACCTGTTTACACACCACGCCACAAGCCCGCATTTCCTGCAACATAAAATAATCGAAACATGCATTTGTTACACTTATTTCTTCAAATAAGAAAAGGAGTATATATACAGGACGGATTAACAATGAAACAAATCCGGATACCACAAAGACATTGATATAGCTACTTAGCAAATCTATAAATGAAAATATTTACTTATTTAATAATACATCCAAATCTTAACAGCAGAATGTGACCAATTCGAAACAGGTGTTCCGAAATAAACATTTTACAAGAAAGTCCCCCATAACACATTAAATAACACACTAATCTTACGAAGCAGTCAAGTGACACCTTTCTCTTCCTAAAGGAATTATTCACCCAAAAATAAAATTCTGTTCTAGTTTTTCAGTCATTTTAAACCTTTAAGACTTTCTTTTACAGAACACATAGGATGTTTTGAAGACCTAATAACCTAATAATGTTGGTACCCATAAACTTAACATGTTTTGAGGTCTATACATTGTACATTAACAAACATTCTTCAAAATATCTTCTCTTGTGTTTATGAGAAAAAAGCCAGGTTTAAAATTGCAAGTTTAAATGTTGATAGAATTTTCAGATCACATCCTCATGTCTCGTACAAACTTACCACATGTAACTCATCCCCTTTCAGCCATTGGGTCCAGCCTCTTCCTTCCTTCTCTCCTTTCTGAACGCACACAAGTTTGTCACCCTCCCAGTTTACAGTGGTCTATGAGAAAATAACAAAAAACAGAAGAGTTCAATTAGTCAATTGTATTCTTATGTACTAATATTCTACCATACGATAATGTTTACAAATTACCTTTTAATTAGAAATACAGTTACATCCCCGAACATTAAACACCTCAATCCAAAATACTGCATTAACATTCAAGTTGACTTAATGTCAAGAGCACCAGGTGTTTGAGGTCTTAGCAAAAACCCACGTGGATTTAGGCCTCGGCGGGTCATTGTATGTAAATCTTAATCTGATCCTATTTCCTAACATAGGTGCACAATCATCAATCACAGACACTTTGGACAAGCAATTCGTCCTGATTCAAAAAATGCAAATGCCAACATTTAAATAAACAAATCTGTTTCTAATTAATAATTTCTCAATTTTTTGGTCAGCACTTGAAGAAAGCAGGGGACTTACCATACATTTCCTATCGTCTATGCCAGTCAAATCCTCCTCGAACTCTTTCCCAACATCAAAGTCCATGTTGTAATTCCTAAAGGTGGTGAGAGTCTTGATTTTAAAATGATCACCATTCTGAACAATCTCCTTATCAAAGATGAGATAGCTGGCAATTTTTCTGATGACAACATTCACATCTGTAAGTTAAATAAATATAGAAGTGGTCAGAACCAGGCTTGCCGAATCATCCCTTCAAATGTAAAAAATAGATACACGTTACATCGAAACAAATCCTTCTTCATGATGGCGAAATGAATAAATGAATAGGTGATTCCCTTACCGAGTACTTCCATGTATTCATCAAAGTTTTCATTGCTTGTCATTTTCCAGTATCCATTCATGTCTGTCGAAGACATTCTGTGTTGGCTGTCTTTTTGTGTCTCTCCACCTAACTGATGTTTCAACCACGGAGTCTCAAACCACGGGGCACGTTGTAATCCTAAAGCCAATTAGGGCCTTCGGATTACCTCAAAGAGCATTCACACATGTGCTGGGACTTCTGTTGTAGGGTTTGCTTTGTTTACAGAAGCTAAGGAGCGAATTGTAATGCTCAGTGCATCTTGTGAACTTCAGTGAAGCGTTGCAGTTGAATAGACAGATATGTCAACTTGTAATTGTTGGGATTTTCAACCCGCGAACCACAACAATCACAATTCTGTCAGTGGGTGAGAGAGAGAGAGAGAGAGAGAGAGAGAGAGAGAGAGAGAGAGAGAGAGAGAGAGAGAGAGAGAGAGAGAGAGAGAGAGAGAGAGAGAGAGAGAGAGAGACAAAAATGAGGTATATGGCTGTCAGTAATGGAGTCAGTCTTGTGTTGCATTACCAACTAAATTATTATTGAAGTGTTATGGCGAGAGTTAGAATAGATGACACATAGCAGATGCAGGAGTCTATTCCTGTGATGTTATTTCTCTTTCCATGCTCTATTTATTGTTCCACCAACCAAAACTTTGCAGGTGTGGAGAGCTTTCACCAGCCAAACCCTGAGGCCCAGTGTTCACATTTAAGAAGACTCTTGCGCTTCTTCAATCCCGTCGAGGACAAGCGGGTAGATGGATGGAGAATTATATTGGCCTGAAACGTTCACAACAGACTGTAAAGCCAACCTCAGATCCATTTCCCATCAATCTGCCAGCGTATGAAATCTCTCATCATTTATCACAGACTTAAAAAATGAACATGAATAAATTTTGGCTCCCATTTCAATTATCTGTTCATTTGAGATTAAAAATATCCTCATTTAATCACCCCTTGTCATTTAAATGCTACATGTCTTGGTTTCTTCTGTAGAATTCATAAAAGATATTTTAAAGAATTTATGCTCCATACTGTAAAGTAAATGGGTGTTACTGCTGTTTGGTTAATAACTTTTTCTCAAATATATATTTTTAGTGTCCTGGTAAAGAAAAAAAACGTATAATGAACAGCATTGACACCTAATTTCTTACTGTATCTACACTAAACTTAGTGAAAGGGTTCCAGCTACTGACATTGTTCAAAACATCTTCTTTTGTTTTAGATAGAAAAAGACGTTTCAAATCACAATAGAGTTAGTAAACAATAACAGAATTTTTATTTTGGCGTTTTTAGTTTTAATCTGGCCTGTCACCCATTTCCTGGCACCCCTCCTTTTGCGTCTATCATGAATTAATGTAAAAAAATAACATCTAAAGAACACTACCAAGATCTTTTCTTTCTGTATTCCTTTTGTTTTCATATTCCTCCTACTTTACCGGGCTGTTTTGATTACACACTGCATGGAACATTTAAGATGAAGCTGACTTATTCAATGTGGTGACAGTATAAAGTGTAGCCTTTAGGCATGCTGATCCTCTGAACATCAAGCGCTGGTAACAGCCATTGTTCCTCCTCATTTTTTTGTGTGATTATCTTCTCTTCCATGCTGAACAATGGAATTTCTCTATTGACAGAATAAAACGAAATACATTGACATATGTGCCCCATGCTCCAACTATCCTCCCACTTTTTCTCTTTCTTTGGCAGGACCATCTCTGGGGCATTATGGATTTACTATGTTGATGTCTCCATAATAACTGTACACACTGTTCAACATGTGAAAAAGGACGGATGTGTGTATTTCGAAGAGGCTGATCCTCCAGATTCTCCTTACGTAGGATGGTGCTTTTAGAGTGAAATATGGTGCTTTGCTTTGGCATTACTGCATTTGCAAATGTTTTTTTGCATGCCTCTCATAGTTGATCTAGTCTAAATGACTTTTTTGCATATTGTATGGACAAAATTCTGCATATTCATGATTAAGGTTAGACAGCTCTTTCATCAATTTGTTGGGCCAGTAGAGTATAAAAGCTCTGGTGGAACTTCCAGATTTTCTGAAACGATTTTTCAAAAGTACAGAGCTCATATTTTTAATCATGCCTGTAGATTTGAGTGGGAAGTGGGAGCTGGAGATAAATGAACATTTTCAGGAGTATCTCCAAGCACTGGGTAATCCAGTGATTTTATTTACTCGGATAAATAACAAATCAAATAAGATGTAGAAATAAGTCATTTGATAGCACTACATGTAATTTGTGGATAGTTTACTGGATCAAAGTCAAAATATTCTCTGTCACAGATTTAGACTTTGTCGTCCGTAAGATTGGTTCCCACCTCAATCCAACAAAGATCATTATCCAGGACGGGGACAACTTTAGCATAAGGACACAGAGCTCCGTTAGGTCCTATGAGTTCAGCTTTACTGTTGGAGTCGAAACTGAAGAATTTACCAAAGGACTTGACAACCGCATACTAAAGGTAAATTTGTGTTTTTTTATCCAGCAGTTACCCGAGTCATGTCCCGTTGGACATTCTCAAGATCAGTTTCTTTACAGATTAACCTGCAACAGAACAAACAGTATAGCTGCAAGCTTTCACCTGAGGGCAAAGAGATTGAGAGTCCTTCATGTTGTTCCAGAGATTCTGTTTTCATTTTCTGAGAATACAGTTTTGTACATTGTATCTTTGTATTTCCATTTTTCTATTTCTATTCTTTGTTAAAGAAGCTTTAGTGCATCTGTCAAATGTATTGGTACACTTGTTAAACCGAGTTAAAAGTATGACAGTAAAAACAGAAAAGGTGTTTGCAGACGTTGGTCACCTGGGAGGGGGACACACTGGTGGCCAGACAACAAGGGGAGAAGCCAAATCGCGGATGGAGACACTGGATGATAGGAGACAGGCTATACTTGGTAAGCATTAATGCCATCTTCCCACCAATAAATATTTGCTTTCCATAAACAATGCAACATTAATATATTAACACTCTGTTTCACACTTTTTTTGCGATTAATAATGTTATGATAAAAGTATGCCATCTAATGGATTTTGCTGCCCCTTTAATGAGTGTGTGTTGCTTTAACAGTAATACTCTGTTGACATCATGATCATTTTCCTTGTAGGAGCTAACATGTGGAGATGTGATGTGCTCCCAGGTCTACAAAAGGAAACATCAGCCAGAACACTAAATTTTCATGTGATTTACTGTCACTTTTATTTTTATGTAAGCAGCAGTCAAGCTATGTTCTCCTTCCTCTGGAGATCAACTAACAATGTGCGGCGTTCAATGTTCGATTTGCTTTTTAATGTGTCTTAATAAAGATTTCACAACATGGGTCTCACTTTTCCTGTGTGTGGGAGTGAAATGACACATTTTTGTCTATGTCACATGCACTGATGGTCACTTACCAGTATAAAAGCATACAAGACCTTTATGGCATGTGTTACTGTGACCCCCACCACAAGCTTTAACTGTTAAAATATACTAACATTTAAAACATGCAGTTAAGGAAGGGAGGGAAGGAGTTAAGGAAAAAATTGGGAAAGGGAAAGAATTGTTTACTTCACGTATTCCCTCTGACTAAATCGGTAAAGTTTAAAATAGATGTCACATTTGTGCTTTCACGGATGTTTTCCATGCCTCTCCTGAAGCCTTTTCCTTATGTAGTATACCTTCCTTTGTTTACACATTGTGGCATTTCTCATACCATCTCATGTCCCAGTAGGTCAGAGAGCTCCCTTATCATTTTCTACCCTTTCCCCCCATTGTGAATGGGCAGTATAGATTATAAAAGCCTTAGCGTGCCTTCCTCTCTGGACCTGGCAACACTACTCAAAAGTCCAGACATGCCTGCAGACTTCAATGGAAAGTGGGATCTGGAGTCTAGTGAAAATTTGGAGAATTATCTAAAAGCACTGGGTAAGCTGGTACACTTCTGAGCAGAATCAAAAGTATTTTTGGGATTTTTCTTATTTAGGTTTAAATAAAAATAAAATGTATCAAATGTTGTAAACTGATTTTACTTGATCATCAAGTTAATATATTCTCTGCCGCAGATATTGACTTTGCCATCCGCAAACTTGCTCCTCATCTTAAACCAACAAAGATCTTTACACAGAATGGGGACAACTTTGTGATAAAAACACAGAGCACATTTAAGTCGTTTGAGCTGTGCTTTACTGTTGGAGTTGAAATGGAAGAAATGACGAAGGGATTTGACAACCGGGTGATAAAGGTTGGTTTTATTTTTGGGGTATTTTCTATCTTTCTTTAACCTGCAGTAGGGCTGCTCCGATCAGGTTTGCCACCGATACCCAGTACCGATTTTTTTTTAATGGCGAGCGGCCGATACCAATGTCGATTTTGATGCTTCAAGTTTATATAACTGATATGTAAGCTCTATGATTACCTTTTTCCCTTTTTAGATAATGTAACACTATAGATGTGCCCTTTCTTATATTTTTGTTACATTTTTACAGTTAATATGCAATGATTGTTATGTAACTATTGTTTTAACAGAGTACTAAATGTATACCCAAAAAAGTATTCTTTGTATATTGAACATTTTACTGGCCTTTACAACGGGGTTGCAGCGCTGAAACATTTGCACCCCACTCATCATGTACGTCCTCACGCTTTGATATCATCAATTGAGATTGGTTCATAAGTACCGATCGAGTCATAGAAAGTGATTATCGGCCGATACCGATCTCCGGCCAATCGATCGGAGCATCCCTAACCTGCAGTTACCTTGGTTTTTGGCCTGGCAGACATTATCTCAATCAGTTTGTTTAGTGATGAACTTACAGTCAAACAAACACTACAGTCCAATACCACAAAGTGCAAAATACTTCTGAAAACTTTAGCAATCTCAACCGAGAGAGGCATGGGGAAGACTAGTGTGATCTAGAGAATTTTTATGATGGTTTAAAATGTTTGCAGACTCTGGTTCTCTGGGAAGGGGACAAACTGGTGGCAACACAGAAAGGTGAGAAGGCAAATCGTGGATGGAAGCACTGGATAGAAGAAGACAAGCTTTACCTGGTGAGCATCAATATTGAAAATATTGATAAATAGCTTAATATTACATTAAACAAAATTGAATGTGTTGTACCGAAATAGCTTAGTTATTTTTTATTTCAGATATAAAATGTACAAATGGAGTGCTTTTTCCAAAATGAGATAAGTGTCAAATTAAAAAAATTTAATTTTTTTTGAGTTTGTCACGCCATTCTGTTGTGTAGTGAACCTATTCTCTGCTCAATCAGTGTTTCCTGCCAAATCATTATACTTTCTTGTTTAAAATGTACTGCAAAATGCTATTTTATTTTTAAAACTCTATAAATCTCTAGCCTGTTTTTAATCTAAATACGATATGTCCTCTTGACCAATCATAATTTATTCAATGCAATCCAACATGGCGATGTTATAAAGTGTTTGTGTTCAATCTTTCAAAAGAAGGCTTTAAACTTTAATAATACTTTTGATGGCGTGGATGATACAGTATGACAGACTGGACAGAAATGGCAGATTGGACAGTTGCATTTATTTGATTTATAATCATTTATAACATATATAGAGTCCCTGATGTCATACATTTCAAGTTATTTAGTTTTTTTGTAAGACATAAACCAACATTTGTAAAACAAAAAAGGATGGATATGTAGCGTTTTTTTTTTTTTTACTTTTAATGTATTAATCTACAATTTTGGTATATTACTGACAATCGTCGTTTAACATGTTAAGACTGAGCCAACAGACAATTTTAGAAGGATGAATTGAATTATTAAAAAAATTATGGATCCAGATAAAAAAACTTCATTTTCAGAAAACTATTAAAATGGATTTATCTAGTTTTGGACAAGAGCTTTACAAAAGTAGTCATAATTGTTACTTTAATAAGTATGCTTTATATTCCAAGCCAAACGCTTTTGACATCTTTATTACTGTATTTGCAGGAGCTGACATGTGAGGATGTGGTGTGTCATCAAGTGTACAAAAGAAAAAACTAGACATGTTAAATTAAAATGTGATTCAATGTTAATTGTAGTCTGCTGTAGTTTACAAGTTGATCAAAGTTAAAGGCAAGGAATCTTTGTGTTATTTCCTCGGGAGACGAACTGACAAAGTGTGACTTAACACTTCTGTACATTATTTTTCAAATAAAGATATGACAATATGAATCAAAATTGTTTTGTATGTGCATCTGAAATAACAAAAATGATAGTATCACACCCCGATTTAGGTATGCATGTAAATTGTGAATATATTTATTTTGTATTTTTAAAGATATACACATACATGCATATACTTAAGAGAAATGTTTAATTTACATTTTCAATTATTCATTTGGCAAACGCTTTATCCAAAGCAATTTACAAGATTTATGCAGATGTCAATCATCACTGCAGTGTAAACAGGGGTAAGATGTCTTACTCAAGGACACTTCAGTGCTGACACTGGTATTCGAACCCACAACCTTCTGCTTACAAGTCCAACCCACTTACCACCAGACCACAACTGTTAAATATTTAATTCATATTTATGCATAATTTAAATACACATCTCAGTGTCTTTCAAATATATCAACATTTTATTTCGTGTGTATAAATGTGTAGTTAACTTGCATCGAACCCAGACATATATTATGTAATCATCATATAATCAATCAACTTTTATTCCGTATTTGAATACATCAATTAATGAGCTTAATTGATTTGACAGCCTTAACATATAGATATTAATAGGTATTCAATTTAATGCTCGTCATACAACATCACAGTATCATAGTATGTTATAAAACAATGTGTCAAATTTAAAAATGATTTAAAAAGGTTCAAAACTATTGAGAAAAACAAACATAAAAGTGAATTGTTTTACATAAAAAAAATTACACATCTGTTTTACGTGACTTTATAACCTAAAAAAATCGAATCTATTTATTTTACATCCATATTAGTCATCGGCCAAACATTAGAGATTAAATATTCAGGAGAAAGATCGAGACGAAAGTGCTGATGGCTTTCATCACGCTAGCTTCTGACCCTACGCCGAGTGTGACCGAGATCTTCCGAAGCCTTCCGAACTCACCCGAGTGTCACGTCGACGTTTCCGACGTCAAGCGAACGGCTTTGCGGAAGTTCCACGTCACATTCGCCTGCCGAGCACACAACCCGAGTGTAAAAAACACGTCAGGCTCTCGGTGCAGGACATAAAACAGCACAACTGAAGGACACCGAAACCGGACAAAGCAAACATGGTAAGTGTAGTATATATGTTTACCCTATATTTAATAATACTGCTGGTACATTTATGTAAATATGCTCCCAGTATGTTAGCTAGCACTGTTAGCATAGGCAGGCCTGTACAGTGGCCACATAGACAATTCAGTTATAATGTGTGCAAGTTAATATTTTAATGTTTTTTTATACATTGTGACAGTGTTTACTGTTTAATATTGGTTATACATTGATATTTGATGTAATGTTGTTGCATTGGAGAGATTTGATGGCTAACAGCTGACAGCAGTATTACAGGAATTGTTGTGATATTGGGAACTAACAAAACAAGTAAACAAAGTCATCTTTAATAAATAAACTGCTAGATTGTAAGTGTCACTTTCAGGCTTGGAAGGTTAAGTTCTTGTCTGTATACAACCATGTTGTGAATGAGAATACTGCTTTCATCATGGAGATCATGTCTCATTTTAAGTGATTTTTGTCTTATCTTTTTAGCCTCTCCGGCTGGACATCAAGCGCAAGCTCACGGCTCGATCTGACCGCGTCAAGAGCGTAGACCTTCATCCCACCGAGCCATGGATGCTGGCTAGTCTGTACAATGGCAGCGTCTGCGTCTGGAACCACGAAACACAGGTTTGTGTCGGGACTTGTGTGTTGTATGTGTACGCTGTTAAAAGGAATGTTTAATGTTTTCATTATCCTTTGACAGACCCTGGTTAAAACTTTCGAAGTGTGTGACCTGCCGGTAAGGGCCGCCAAGTTTGTCGCCAGAAAAAACTGGGTCATAACTGGTGCGGTAAGTATTAAGAACATTTGAATGTGTATTTACGCACATTTACGGTGTGCTTCATTGTAATGTATGTTTTTCTCTCTTTAGGATGACATGCAGATTCGTGTTTTTAACTATAACACTTTGGAGAGAGTGCACATGTTTGAAGCCCACTCGGATTACATACGATGCATCGCTGTGCATCCCACCCAGCCCTACATCCTCACAAGCAGCGGTGTGTAGAAATTCAAACTGTATGTTAACACCACGGTGGCGAGAGAGTCATGAGACGCTCTTGCCACCCTGCCGCCACCGCTGGAGAAGAAAAGCTTCTCGATGTTCTGACTCTCTGCGGTCTGGTCTTTTATATTTTATTTAAAGGAGCCGCAAAGCAAACATATTAAACGTGCAGACTAAGTACAAACTACAAGTTAAATTATCCTCATATATTTAAATATTTTGCACCAGCAAAACTCTATTGGGTGTTCTTGCACACAAACACACGCACAAACATAATGTAGATACACATCATAAACTCAACATTTCTGGCATTTTGATTCATACATCATTCGTTTAATTCGTGTCCCTGTTTATGTTCATGTATAACTGAAAATATGAATATAATAAACAAGTAGTAATTAATTTCTCCTCTCCTCTGCATGGGAATTAATTAAGTCGGAACTAAAGTTTACATGACTGAGTTTTCTTGACTCTTCTAAAGCGGAGCACTGCTGCTTCTTGCTTTGTGCCGCTCTAGCGCGTCACAGCTCATTACCATAAAGTTAAACTGATTTTAACTCTCCCTTGAGAGTTACATGCTTACTGATCAACGTTTTCATGTTTACATCTACATTTGTATCATGGGTGCTCTGATCGATCGACCAGAGAACGGATTCGGCAGATAATCGCATTTCATGGCTCGATACATTTCAGTTCTAGAAACTTGTAGCATTGGAATCGGTTTTTCGTATCGTCCAATAATCAAGAAAAAAAAATCTTTACTCATTAGTAAATCCCGATCGAAGCATCCGGGCACATAATGCCTGAAGAATTGTCCACTCATTTAGATTTAATTTGGGCAGCGTGATTTTTATGGATGCCCTGTAATGCTTATTTGTATGTTCTCTCAGATGACATGTTGATAAAGCTTTGGGACTGGGAGAAGAAATGGTCCTGCAGTCAGGTTTTTGAGGGCCATACACACTACGTCATGCAGATTGTCATTAACCCTAAAGACAACAATCAGTTCGCAAGTGCATCGCTGGACAGAACCATCAAGGTATGTTAGGGATTTTCTGTGTTTTGTGTTTATGTATATAGGGTTTAAAGGGCAACAACATAAACAAATGTGACTTGCACACTTTTGTGGCCCAAATGGTAAAGATCTACTGGATTTTTCTGAAACAAGCGAAATAAATGAGAGGTTAATGATGCTAGCTAGTTGTTAAAAGTATGTCTGGCCAGTAATATTTTGGTGATAATTTTTCTATTACTTTTGTATACAATATTTCTTAACCAAAATAAAAAATAAATTTGATTGACCCGTTCAACAAATTGTTTATTCATTACAAATTATATGAAACAAAATTAAGATTTATTTTTTAGTATTGAAGTAAGTTATTATATTGCTTGCCACTAGCCATACCTCAAAGCCAACTCGTCTTCAGGAAGTTTGAAAGAACTTTGCCTACTTAACATTCCCTGTGTTGTGTCTCAGGTTTGGCAGCTGGGCTCGTCCTCTCCTAACTTCACTCTGGAAGGGCATGATAAGGGAGTGAACTGCATTGATTATTACAGCGGGGGGGATAAACCCTACCTCATATCTGGAGCTGATGATAGACTGGTCAAGATTTGGGACTATCAGGTAGAATCTTGATGAGCAGCAGTCCAACTGGTTTTTAAGTTGCTTTTCATCCAGTTTCTTATGTTTGCTGTGCTTCTCTGTTTTAGAATAAGACATGTGTCCAAACTCTTGAGGGTCATGCTCAAAATGTTTCCTGTGTTAACTTTCACCCAGAGCTGCCAATCATTATCACTGGATCAGAGGATGGTAAGTGTTGACACAACCTTCAAAACAACTATAGTTTTTTGTTCAATGATGAATTAATTATAAATTTTGTTTTTGTATTCAGGTACCGTTCGTATCTGGCACTCCAGCACGTACCGTTTAGAAAGCACTCTGAACTATGGCATGGAGCGGGTTTGGTGTGTGTCTGGTCTGCGTGGATCCAACAGTGTGGCTTTGGGTTATGATGAAGGCAGCATCATCATAAAGGTACGTAAACAATTGAATGTCCCATTGCTATTTATGACTGATGATGTAACATGCATTGGTCATTGTGTCTAATACTTGCATTGTAGCTCGGCCGTGAGGAACCCGCCATGTCAATGGACACCAGTGGAAAAATAATTTGGGCCAAGCATTCAGAGATTCAGCAGGCTAATCTTAAAGCAATGGGAGATGCTGAGATCAAGGATGGAGAAAGACTGCCGCTGGCTGTAAAGGACATGGGCAGTTGTGAGATATATCCTCAAACTATCCAACATAATCCGAACGGCAGGTAAGACTCCAAATCTCTATTCTCACAAAACATCTTCTTTTCACATATCCAAATGTCCTTCTTGCACATGTCACGTTTAGGTTTGTGGTGGTGTGTGGAGATGGAGAATATATTATCTACACAGCCATGGCACTGAGGAACAAGAGCTTTGGGTCTGCGCAAGAATTCGTTTGGGCCCATGATTCATCCGAGTAAGTATCTGTTTAGAGTATACAGGCATAGACGACTATAAGATTTGCCTAAATATTTATATTTTTTTTAAAGGTATGCAATTCGGGAAAGCAGTAGTCTGGTGAAGATCTTCAAAAACTTTAAAGAGAAAAAGTCTTTTAAACCAGACTTTGGAGCAGAAGGTATGCAATTTTGCAGTGCATGACGGTGACAAATCTGGTTTCAGGCTGCATGTCTTTACGCAAACAATAATAATATGAGAATCAAATATCACAGGTGTTCAGAAAACGTGCATGCTTTGTATGTATGCATGCTAGAACAATGTAACTTTACACTAAATGTTATTCATATGATCTTCCTTCCAAATAATTATACAAGCTATATATCAATATAAATTCAGTACAATAAATTGTTTGTTTAATGTCTCACATCTTTAAAGTTAACTGATATCAATCCCTGACAGGTTTCTCAATAGTTTGCCAGGTATGTTTGGGTAAATGTAAAATCTCTTTAAAGAGATTTTTCCACATTATAAAGAAAGTCACAGTTGTCATGCAATATGATGAAGAAGAAATACATATGGCAGTGCTGTGTAAAGCTGTATTTTTGCTACTGCTTACCAAACCACACAGCCGTAGTTTCCCACACATTGTTCTTCTGTGTTCCCAGGTATCTATGGTGGTTTCTTATTGGGTGTTCGGTCAGTAAATGGCTTGGCTTTCTATGACTGGGACAACACAGAGCTGATTCGTCGTATTGAAATTCAGCCCAAACATGTGAGAATTCATATTTTCTTTACTTTAATATACTATTTATTTGCATTTTACCTGAGTATCCTCTCAGATGTGGCAATGACTAAACTTCTTTAATGCCTCTCTATTTAGATTTTCTGGTCAGACTCTGGAGAGCTGGTATGTATTGCCACTGAGGAATCTTTCTTCATTCTGCGCTATTTGTCAGAGAAAGTGGCTGCATCTCAGGAGTCAAATGAAGGGGTTACTGAGGACGGCATTGAAGACGCTTTTGAGGTCAACATACTTTGACATGTCTTTGAATGTCTTTGCGCTTTGACATCAAAAGAGAAGACCTAAACTTATGATTTCCTATGGTGCCTTGTGCAGGTCCTCGGAGAGATTCAGGAGGTGGTGAAGACAGGCCTGTGGGTTGGAGACTGTTTCATCTACACTAGTTCAGTCAACCGTCTTAACTACTTTGTTGGAGGGGAGATTGTCACCATTGCTCATCTAGACAGGTGCAGCCAAACATCATATCTAAAACCCAATATATGAAAAGGGTTTCTGTATTTTTGAAACCATGGGGTCCAAACAAAACTTAAATAGTGGCTTTACAACATTTTATATTTCATATGGTCACAGAACTATGTACCTGCTGGGATACATTCCTAAAGACGACCGTCTGTACTTGGGTGATAAGGAGCTGAACATTGTCAGTTACTCTCTGCTGGTGTCTGTACTGGAGTACCAGACTGCCGTCATGCGCAGAGACTTTGGTATGGCTGACAAAGTGCTTCCAACCATCCCTAAAGAACAGAGGACCAGGGTTGCCCACTTCTTGGAAAAACAGGTTAGACTTTTAATGTTTGAAGTGAGAATGTTTATTTGCCAATAGAAAGGAAAGCTGTTTATAGAGGTTGATAGTTTACCCCAAAACAAACAACATCAAAATATCTTTCATACATTCATACATCATACAGTTATACATCTTTGAAATGACAAGATGATGTGAAAAGTATGACAATTTGTTCACTTGTATGAATAATAGATCCTTTTGTGAATAATCCTTTTGTCAGCTCATTTGGAACATAATAAAAATAAGAAATATGAACAACTTATCTTATACCAGTATGCAGAACGTAAATTGTATCTTAAAGGAGGGACATATTAGCTGTTTAATGCATTATAAATGCATTAGACTGCAAGACATGTTAAGTCCTCATGTTCAACATTTGTTAAAAACAAGAAAGAGGCATGTTGTTGTTTTCTTTGCGCATTATTCTCTCCATACAGCCATAGCCTTCGGAAAGGTTCTTTCAAATATTTAACCTTTAACATAATATGGTTACAAGTTATGTATTGGCCATTGACAGAAACTGCATGCGATACTTGTCCTTTACGCTTTACATGTGTAGTCAATTAATTTAATATTAGATTTATAATATGTTTTACATAGGGTACTTCTGCTTTTAAATATTTACAAATGCGTTTGTTGTATTTGGCCAGATCTTGTCTAGCATATTTTATCAAAACGATTTGTTTTGCAATGCTTAAACACCTGTTGTCTATGTTTCTGCAGGGCTTCAAGCAGCAGGCTCTAGCTGTGTCCACCGATCCAGAGCACAGGTTCGAGTTGGCGCTACAGTTGGGAGAACTGAAGATCGCCTACCAGTTGGCTGTGGAAGCTGAGGTTTGTTTTTCTAATGATAATGAGGACCACAAACACATTTGTCAAACCAGCTCTATCTAGTGGTGGCCAAAAATCCCAGTACCTACCAATAGATCCGAATTAAATGTAATTGCAAATCTTTTTGATTCATTTATTTTTACCCTCTTTGCAGTGAAAAAGCTTGAATGAAATGCCTTACTTTCTGTCCTGGTTATTTGATGATGTGCATAGAATGGGCTTTAGATTATTTTAATAGAACTAGTGCTTTCAATCGATTTAAAAATATAAAGATTAACTCATCATTAATCATATTTCTGTTCTAAATGTACCTTAAACAAGTAAAAGAAGTGTTTGGCACAAATGTCAGCATGATGTCACCCGACTGTGATGGTCAGAGCATGCGACCGTAGTTATGGTTCCTCAGGGATGTCCAATTATAACTGTTGAGTACTACACTGGACACACTGCGGTGATAACTTAACTCACATCGATAATAAATGCAAATGACTTCAGTCTTGTCAATAGAACTACGGGACATCATTTTATATTTAAATTTTCAGCAGACATTTCCAATTTGTGTTTGCTGCAGCATTATTTATTGTCTATGAACGAACCCTTATTTCACAAACAAAAGGAAAGCCTGAAAATGCGTGCTGGGTAAATAACACATAAATATGTCGTTTTGATAAAACTTCTTTCTTCTGTAGTCGGAACAGAAGTGGAAGCAGTTGGCAGAGTTGGCTATCAGTAAGTGCCAGTTTGGTTTGGCACAGGAGTGCCTCCATCACGCACAGGACTATGGAGGGCTGCTGCTGCTGGCCACTGCATCTGGCAATGCCACGATGGTTGCCAAACTCGCAGAGGGTGCTGAGCGTGATGGCAAAAATAACGTTGCCTTCATGACCTACTTCCTGCAGGGAAAGTAAGTATCAGGAGACCAAAGAACTTTGTGAGCTGAAGCACATTAAAGAATGTGTTGATTCCACTACACTTAAAGGTCCACTGTGTCTTTCTACAAATAATCACATTTAAAAAGAGTGAAGTACTTTTTAATATCCTTTTTAAGTATGTTTGAAGTTTAATATATTAGTATTGCTTTAGCTGAATTTTTGTTCTCTTTTCTAGACTGGACAACTGTTTGGAGCTTTTGATCAGGACCAATCGGTTACCCGAAGCAGCCTTTTTGGCCCGCACATATCTGCCCAGTCAAGTGTCCAGGTCTGCATTCATATTCACATTGCAGATTTTGTGTTATTCATAATGTGAGAAAAAAAGAATATGAATTTTTTTGTGAACTTTTTGAAGAATTTTTTTAAATCAATTAATTGAACAAAATGCTATATGTTCACAGTTGTTTTCTATGTTTGGAATAGGGTGGTAAAGCTTTGGAGAGAGAGCTTATCTAAAGTAAATCAGAAGGCAGCTGAATCTCTGGCAGACCCTACGGAGTATGAAAATCTGTTCCCAGGCCTGAGAGAGGCCTTTATAGCAGAGCAGTACCTGAAAGAGACCAACCTCGGACAAACCAGACCTGCCTCTGATTACCCGCTGGTCACAGTAAGGAGTTCTCTGATTCTTGCCTATTTGCTTCTAAGCTCTATTATAGTCAAAACTTTAATTGCCTGCAACTTCACTTGCATCCAGTTTTTATGTGAAGGGAAATATTTCTTATAGAATTTATGTAAGTTATCTGTTCATTAAATTGGACATTATCACAGTTTTGTAAAATGACTTATTGTATATTCCCTTCTCTTTTTGTAGCCCAATGAAGAGAGGAATGTGCTGGAGGAAGCCAGCGGGTATGAACCCAAAGGTTTATTCCCCACTCCTACACAGGTTGGTCTGACTAACAATTAATTTAACCATGATTTCAATCATTAACATGACCTCACAGTTATTGTGATATTAAAAGATGTCAATGGTAAACTGCATGATGAAGTCTGATTTTATAAAAAAAAAATAAGAATTGCATAAAGCTCCTGACCTCAATCATCAAAAAATTTTTGATCTGATGAAAGTTATCATGTTTGGTCATTAGGCGGGGGATTCAGATGAAGCCTCAGAAGATGTGGGTAGTTTAACCCCTTTAGTGGATGCTGTCCTAGCTCCAGTAGTAGCTGCAGTGAGCCCTGCAGAGCCCAAACCCACTCAGACTTTTGAAAAGAAAGAGGTGACACCTACAACGGAAGCGGATCAGAAGGTATATATGTGTATATATATATATATATATTTCTATGTTTATATTAGAAGACTATGCATTTCTAACATAAACATTTACGCATATTTTTATATTTATCATTTCATTTTGTGTTTTATTTTTAGGTTATTGATGAACTGGAGGATGATTTGGATAACATGGAGCTTGATGATATCGATACCACAGACGTTAATCTTGATGATGACTTCCTAGATGATTAAACCCCAGTACGAAAGCATTGAGTTTATTTAAGCGACCAAACTGTTTTTTGTATGTATGTTAGTCCTATTCAGGTGAAGGCCGAGTCTATAACAGGAAAGACTGGGTGGGACATGAATACTTCTTTTAAGACGTGAAAAGAATGGCAGGAGGAAAAATTTACTGTTGATTTTGAACTTTTCTACTTCATTCTGGACCTTCAATTTACGTTTTACCCGTACATAAAGATATACATTGATTCTTGTGTGTTGTACCATGGTTAATCATGGTGTCATTATTCATAATAAAGATTACTATACTTACAAAGGGTGGGATAGTAACTTTTCAGCTTTTTCTCAGTCCCCATGGCTTCTTTATTTCAATTCTTCATTAAAAATAAGTGAAAGTGACCTATTTGACAGTTATGGTGACCAACACCCGAAATGTGACCCCTCCGTTTAACCCATCAAGTGAGTAGTTAACACACGCACTGCAAGTCGTAAGCACACACCTGGAGACGTAGACAGCTATCAGTGCAGCGAATGGGGGGTAAGTTGCCTTGCTTAAGGTCACATCAGTTGTTACCTGTTGGAAATTGAACAAGTGCCAACAAGATCAGCTCACCACAGGACCACGAATACCCCCAACAATGAAAACAATATATTGGCAAAAAATTTAGATTCTCCCTGAAGGGAAAAGTTCTGTTATCTTGATAAATTTAAGCAACTTCACAAAAAAACAGGCAACTGTGAAAGTATCTGGCAGTAACAGAGGTGAGTTAACACATCAATGTTAAATATTTTTTTTTGTCTAAACACACAAACACAGACAAATGTATAAAGCAGGACAGAAACACTAAGAAACAAATTCCTTCTTGCCTCAAAGAAAATCTAATCAATCTCAGTCATGGCACCAAGTAAAATGAGTATGAGCATCTGGAAGGACAAGAGCTTGATCACTCATTCGCCAACCCCAAGAACACAGAAACTTTATCAATAGTATTGTTGTCTTAATGCAGAAACCATGAAGACATCTGTAATAAACAGAGGTTGATTTCTCTGTTTCCTACACCAAAAACAAACAAACTTGATAATAGTATTTTATCGTTATGCATAAACACAGAAAACTTATAATATATAATGTAAGATTCTTACTTCATTGAACATCTAATTGATCTCAGCCATAGCACTAGTCATCATTAAATATCATGAGGATGAGCATCTGGCAGGACCAAGCTTGATCTGTTGGTTTCCAACCCCAAAAAACACACAAACTTGATAATTAGCATTTTTGTCTTACTGCATAAACACGGACAACTGTGCTAAACAAGACAGATATTATAAGTAAGAAATTCATTTTGACCTCAAGAAATATTTAGTTGATCTCAGCCATGGCACTATTAACTATTTAATGACATCAGGGCAGGCATCAGTCAGATCCAAAGCTTACAATCTGTCTATTTCCAAATCATAAAAACACACTTCTAAAACTGTTCTTTTATACTAAGGCTAAACGTATTCTTACGTCAATGAATATCTAGTTTATCTCAGCCATGGTCCTGCTCATTACTAGATTTTGTGATGATGAGCGTCTGGAAGGACCAGAGCTTGATCTACCTGTTTTTCTGAAATTTACTGAATTTGATTCTTACTTTATCCAACAACTAGTTTATTTTAGTTTGCTTTTTACTTTTTTTCAAAAATAATTCAAAAGTACTTTTTTTCGAGTGCAACCATCCATAAACTGCTAGGTCCCAATACATTTGTAAAGTCTAAAGTTTTTATGTAATCCGTCAAACATTTTCGGAAAGCTCTGTCATATAATACATATTAAGGGAAGCCAATCCACTGAAAAGTAGAAAGAGCGCTGGCATGGTTTTCCCAATGGGCCGAGCAGCGACACATGTCACCCTGCTCACCTTAGCTTTAAGGGGTGCAATAAAATGTCATTTGTTTCTGAACAATTGTCAAACAAATCAAACCTCAAGTTACCGATATCCTTTGTTTTCTATTCACAAACCTCATGAGCACGAACCAAGCCGCCACCCAATCTAGCTGAATTTAATTGGTCAACTCTGTGACATTTTAACTTCTAATCTACATTGTTTCAGAATACTGTACACTACTGTCCAAAAGTTTTGAGACACTTGAAGGAACTATTTCCCTTTAATTTAAAGTCCATTGTCAAAATTAGAATGTACAAGAACATAAAGACTGATGCTGGTACTTTTCCTTGCTCTCTGATTTGTGAGTGGGCTGCATTTTACTGGAGAATGAATGAAACCAGTAACTTTCAGACTGTTAAAAGTTGGAGATTTTAAAATAACTTTCGGAAATGATTTGCAGTGCTAGGGGAGTGAATTGACCACAGATATACTATGTGATGCGTCTAACTGTTTTTAACGATGGACCACATTGAGTATAAGAACGCAATATATTTAACAGTTGTTGAAGAATTTCACTTCTTCACAAGTTCTTCACAAGAAGCATGCTATAAAATGAAGGCCTGTGGGTGCAAAACCATAAACCATATATGGAATGCTGATGTTTATGCTTAAGTGTTTGAAACTAATTGTATGGGTGATGTTGCAATGGTTTTTAAAAATAGGGAAGCAAGGAATTTTCCACCATTAGAAACAAATTGTAGAGGCTGGTAATAATGGTGGCGAGAGCCAAGGTGGAGCTCGGACGCAAAGGATAAGTGGGAAAGTACCCACTGGATGTATGGCGATAAGAACACATTATAAGAGATGAAATTTTACCCTTGAGATTTCAGATGATAAGCTGGCATCTCACTTGTTTGTTCTGGCAATAAAGTTTACCTTCTGAGACCTGGAAATTTGCTTCTGAGAGATATTCTTCTCTTACTGAATGAATTGAGAAGACACTTGTGACTTCAACATTTTTCACAACACAGTCTGTGTGCACAATTGTTAGGCAAATTGTATTTTTGAGCATTGATTTTTTTATAGTACAACTACAGTGCTCTAAGTAAAACAAATGGTTATAAACCTTAAAATCTGAACGTATACAATATCTACATGTACATCATTATTAGGCAAATATTAGTGGGCAGAATCACTATAATTACAATTTCACCTGTTGTTTTTTCTTTATTTTCACCTGTTAAAGTGAGAATTACAAACTCATTTACAATGAATAAGATTTCTGAAATAAAACAAAGCTTTGGTGACCAATATATCCAGCAAGGGCCTCCCAGACACTGTTCAGAGAGGTGTATTGTTTTACCTTCAGTGTAAATTTCGTGCTTAAGAAGGGTCCAAAAGTTTTCAATAGAGATCAAGTGAGGTCAAGAAGGCTGCCACTTCATGAGTTTTAAGGCCTTTACTGGCCAGCCATGCAGTGGAGTACTTTGATGCAAGGGATGGAGCATTGTCTTGCATAAAAACGAACATTTTCTTGAAAGAGGCTGACTGTTCCCTGTACCACTGCTTAGAGAAATTGTTCTACTAAAATTTGGCAGTAGGTTTGAGAGTTGATTTTTAGTCCAGTTTGATCCTGAAAAGGTCAGATTAGCTCATCTTTAGATAGAGCCCACCTACCTCTATCTTGCTTTCTTGGCCCATTATTTACATTTTAACTTACGTGTCTTGTTCAGAGGTGGTCGTGTTCCTGCCTTTCCTATTAGGCGATGTCTCTGAGAAATGAACACCTCATACTTCTTGACAGTTCAGTAGGTTGCGGAATATGGCAGCACTGGAGGATAATGTGTTCCTGGTAACTTCATGTTCCTTCCTGAGTCTTTGGCAGGTGATTTGCATCATTTCTTCTCGACACGTTTCTTGCGACCCTGTTGACTATTTGCTACAAAACATTTGATAATTCTGCGATGATGCCCCAATATCTTAGATATTTCACGAGTGCTGCATCCCTGTGAAATACTAAAAAAATATTTTACAAAAAGACCCGTTTACCCATGACTTTTAAAATTATAAGAAATTATATCAATGTTTCTCACATTCCTGGTGATCAGACCCTGAAGAGAGAAGAGGGAGAGAGGTGAGGAGATAAGGGGAAGAGGTGGGGCCCGTTATTGGGCATCAATGATCACTTGGGAAAGGATGTAGCACCAAATGTGACTTTATTGTTTTTTGACCCAGAACCACAAAGAAACTCAGTATTTGTCATTTGGCCTGCTTACTTACAGAAATTATATACATGAAAGAAATAAAGACTGTAAAAATGTGAATTCCCCATACAATTGTGTGTTAATACCTGTAAATAATCTGTGAAAGTACAAATCTCAATGTTCACAAAGACAAATAATGTGCCTTTGAATGTTTAATCTCATTTTTATATAGTTGAGGACTTGTATAAGGAAATATATTATTAAAAATAAAGAAAATAATTCAGGTGACATACCGCCAAGTATGGTGACCCATACTCAGAATTCGTGCTCTACATTTAACCTATCCAAAGTGCACACACACACACACACACACACACACACACACACACACACACACACACACACACACACACACACACACACACACACACACACACACACACACACACACACAGCAGTGAACACACAAACTAACCGTGAACACACACCCAGAGCAGTGGGCATCCATTTATGCTGCAGTGCCAGGGAACCTGTTGGGTGGTTTGGTGCCTCTCTCGAGGACACCTAGGTCATTGCACCCTAGGAGTCAAACTCTCTGACTACTAGGACATGAACCCCTGTTATAAGTGATAGTGTAATAAGACAGAAAATAAGATAGTATCCAACTTTGATGCTACACTTATTCTTAACTAATCTAAACTTGTTTTTATACTTTCAGAGGAAGAAGACGAGTGAAATGCTCACACTTACATGGCCCAGTTATTCTACAGAGAAACCATCAACACCCATATCTAAAATCTTCTCGCCTTACACATGTGACTGCGCACAGGCGAGAAACTGTTCGAATGCCCTCGCTGAAAAAAGAAGTTCAACAGGAAGAAAGGCCTGACTTCCCACTTAAGAATGCACACAGGTGAATATACATTCTCTTGTTCTCAATGTGGGAAATGCTTTGCGTACATAGGTTCCTTCAAAACACATGAGCGGTTGCACCAAGGAAATTTGCCCTTTCAATGCGATCATTGCGGGAAGACTTTCAACAATGCAGCAGCTGTAAGGAGACACAAGATGACCTTCTTTGGAGAGAAGCCTTTTGAATGCACGCAATTTGACAAAGGGTTCATCTCAAGAGCAAAACTAAATATACATCTGAATAGCCATTCAGGAAGCAAGAAGTTCAGCTTTTCTGTTTGCCGGAAGCGTTTCCTGAGACAGCAAGAACTAAACATTCATCAGCTCAGTCATCAGCACGATCGTCCCTTTCATTGCATGCAGTGCACACTAAGCTTCTAAAGATTGAACCATCTGGGATCTCACATGAGGAGCCACTCTGATGAAACCCCTTAAGAGTGCACCTACTGCATCATATCCTTCAAGCATGCCGTCTGCTTTAAACAGCACGAGCGTATTCACACTGAAGAGAAGCCCTACAGCTGTGAGCAGTGTGGCAAAACATTCCACACATCAGCTGACTGCACCACACACCAGCAGATACACACTGGAGAAAGTGCTCAAGGTGTGACAATAGCTTCCGGCACAAGACCTCTCTTAGGATGAACCAGGGCACTCAAGCCAAAGAAAAACCTTTTCCATTGCGAGTAATGCGGCTTTAGTAAGGAGTAGGGCCTTTAACAGGCTGGATAATCGGAAGCATAAGATGACCCCCAACAATGAAAGACCCTACACGTCAGCCTTCAAAGATGGTAATGCACTCAGGATGTACCAAAAGATTCACTTCAGCAAGTTCTGTGCAACACCTGTGACAAAACCTTCCTTTGCCAGAAGATGCTCGAAAGCCATCGAGACATGCATGCAGGAATTAAAAACCATGCATGTGCAGGGAGTGGAAAATGCCTCAGCTTGCTTAAAGAAGCAATTTACATTAGTGTGTTATTAAAAAAATATGAGCTTATTTTCCAAACAATTATTTTGCCATTATTTGCAATAATCCAGTGAGAATTTGCCACAGCACTGTGGCTTTAAAGACAGATGTCTCAAAGCCTCTTAAAGACTCCTAAAGATTAGCAATGACTAACAGATCTTTTTTTATGTTTTTCCTCTTTTTTAATCATGCTTGAAATAGAGGATTAATTACTCAATTATCACTTTTTGTTTGTGCTCATATCTGTGCATTTCGTTTCCATTTTGGATTTTGACTTAATATAATTCCCATAATTGTTTATTCACATTATATTATTCAGGATGTTGAGAGTTTACCATGCATCTTCTTCACCGAATGTTATAAAGAACATCAAAACTTTAATGATGATTTTCATTGTATGTAAATCTGTTACGAAATTTTAAGTACAATATAAAAAATTGGCTATAATAAGAGCTGGTTGTGTAATCCTGTAGAGAAAATGTTCGAATTCCAATTTATTTATTTTTTTGCAATTTCATTTGAACATTACTGTAGATTTATAAATTATAAAAAAAGACTTCAATCAAGTCCCCAGAAAATCATTATTAAAATCTGTTAAAAATATTTTATATTAAATTAATATATAAATGCTTTTATACCTTTTTACATGTTTTATGTCTTTCTGGTTTGTTTCTCTAATTTGAAAACCCTAAATGATATTAATAATTGACTAATTTATTGGGGTGAAATGCTGACGTGTCTTTTGCAGACTTTTCAACAATACTGTATATAGAAATAGATTCTTAATAAACACAAATAACCTTAAGTGAACATTTACTATCAGGAAATGTAACAGAAATCAGAAGGTGTTCTCACAAGGACACGTCACACTGTTCCTAATCCACTAGATGGCAGTCTGCACTTTAAGGAAGAACACAATTTACCTTGGCACAGAAGGGCCTTTAAACCTTGTATTGCATGACTGTTGTGATTACCTATTAAAAGTTCTTTAAGATTGCTTATGTACCCATTTTATAACACTTTTGTTTCTGAAACATGTATATACAAGAATATAACCATCACAAGTGTGTGTGTCTTTTTTGCTTTTCAAATGAATCTTATGGATATGTTAAATGTTAAATATCATTTTAATGCAAGTGGCATTGAGATGTGTCAGACAGAGGCTGTTGTTAAACCCTACATCTGATGTATTTTTTACACCAACACAGAGGAATCATATGGAATTCCATATGACTATTGGATTTTTGTTACAAATTGAATATGAATTATCAATTTAAAGTCTCTTGGAAAATGTCTTGCCTTTGTATATTGGATAGTTTATATAGAAGAAATATAGTGCTGTATTACTAAACCTTTTGTTCAATTTGTGCTGGTAAACACTTGACATGCAATTCAATGCAGTGCAGGTATCCATAGCAAATTGTTTAAAAGCTTTTGTATTATAAATAGTTGGATCCTCTATGTTTTCAATGTAATGACAGAGGAAGTCCTAAGCAATATACGTCCTAAACAGTATCTGAAATAAGAATGACTGCATCCCAAATCATGGTATGCTGAGTATTCTTACAGTAATATACTTTAAAGTGCAAATCCATAAATATTCAGAGTATTCAGAGTTTAAGCGAATTGTACAGCATTCCTCAAATAAAAAAATTGTTGAATAATAAATGTAAGTACATTGTTAACATTGTTTAAGAAATAATGAATAAATAATTACACAAATGCAAATAAGGGCTGTATTTTGAATGCTGTGACTGGTGTCACATGTCGTCAAGGCAACAGCAGCCACTTCCGTTTCGTGTCAATATGACACAGCGTGGGCATTGCATTTTTTCCCTATGCACTAAAATGTATTTACTTTCCCAGATACTTAGTACATACTTTTAGTGTTTAGTACGATAATTGGGACACAGCATGATATTCCGAAAATCCGTCTTTGGAGTTCATTATATAGACAGTAATTTTGTCTATTTTCTGTATTTAACTGCTTTTGTGTGTGTTGTCATTTGTTTGTCCAAGACTCAAATTCCGCTCCCTGTCTTGAAAAGAAACATGGTAAAAAATTCAAAGTCTGGTCTGGTCAGAGGAGAGTTACACTCTGTCTCCCTGACAACGGTCGCCAAGCAACTAACATTTGTCATCCCTTTTCTTTCCTACCTCGTGTCCCATTTTCAACCATCTGCCTTCAGAGTGAAGCCATCAAATCCTTTCAAAAACAAATATAGTTGGGTACGCCAACATTTGGCCGCTGGTACATTTTCATTTGTCATTTAGTCGTTACACACGGACACAGACAAGCCAGACTTATTGTAACAAATTGATTTTATTCTCTCATTTTCAAAGACAGAGTGGATAACGATCATCAATAGTAACAAGTGAGAGGTGGTGCCATGTTTCAGACCTCAGAACGTTTCCAGAACGTTGCATGTTAGCTGTTGCCTGTGTGGCCAGCCCCCACAGAAATGCTCGGTCTTATGGCAGATACGCCGGATTCCATGAGATTGTGTGATGACGGGTGCAGGTGAAATTACAGACAGATTTGTGTAGGTTCTTAGGTTTGTTTTCACATAATGGTGTTGTCTCTTTGCTTCATGTATAAAAACGTAATAGATTTTAAAATTATTTCAGGGGATCTGGAAACCTTAGAACACAAAATGGTCATCTATCTTAAATCCTGATCATTAGCTTAACCTTAAAGCAGAACAATACACAATAAAGGGATTAGATTTAGAATAACCCTAAAAAATCCTGTGTCAGGACCGAAAAGGTTGCTGATACAGAAGCATGTCCTATCTTGCAAATGGACTTAAAGATGTTCAGGAAAGCGATATGTTGCATGCTTTAAAATTATTCGACAGTGGGCTCTTCTCACTATTGCTTGTCCTTACATTTCTTAATAAAAGTGGGTTAGGTTAAAGGCCTTTTCTGATCTCTGAGACTTTTATTAAGCTTCCAACCAATTCCCATCCTATATAACAATCAACCCGTATGTTTAAAGGAAAGTAAGAATCAATAAGTTGATTCAAGTTGCGTCGACATGGCTTTCTTTCATTAGAAGGAGCTGTAACATTAGTTCAAGAGTAATTTGATACAATCGAGTCCGTCTCGGGAGTTCATTCCGTCTCGATCCAAGCTCTTGCTAGATCTCTCTGGCCAATGCTGACTGCCTAACATTGCTTTATTTCATGTTTAGGCTTACTAAATAACCAATGTATTGCAGGAATTTAACTATGTGAAGTCAGATAAGTGAGATTTAGAACTACAACAGTTTACTAAAACAGTTTTCTGTTGTGTTGCAGCTTGTCATCATGATGTCTTTGACGGCAGAAACCAATAGGCCATTATATCTTCATCAATTAAAATACATTATTTTAAATGAGTGTGTCTCTCAATATTAAAGAGAGTGTATACGCTTCACGCCTGTCTGACTACGAGACAAGGAATTTAACAGTACCCAATCACAGATATTGCTTCATCGTTCAATATTGCCCCAGCAATAATAATCTGAAGCGTGTTTAATCATACATACACCACTTTCTTGATACAAATGTTCACATTACAAAACTGCATATGTGAACTATTTAGCAAGCATTATTCCACTTGTCCACAAGGCCTTTTAAAGGTATTGTTTGCCATAACTAAAACACATTAAGAACAAAAATATCATTTTTACTTCTCTGCACTCATGTGATGATTTTGCTCACTTGAGGTTTAACACACCTTGCAAACTTTGTTTAATGGTGCAGATCTGTTTTATTTAACTGATCTTCAGTATTCAAAGACCATTATATCTGGTCTATCCAACGTTGTGACTGGTGCATGTTCTGATCATACAATACCCTCCAAATATTTGAAAAACACCCCTGCAGAGTGTAAATCCTTATAATTGCAAATACTTTAAGGTAACTTCATGTTTACATATGGCGATGTATACATCAAAGTTAGACATGCTCCTTTCCCACACTGAATGAATCAGTTCTTGGAAATTAATTTCATCATTTAAAACTAATTCCAACCACTCATTTTTTTTGTGCAGCTGTGATGCAGTTTTTTTTGTTGTCCCATATCAGTGCCAAATTAACAGAAATTAAAAATGATTCATGCTAAAACTGTCCAAAAGCCGGCGTTTTCAGGGCATTTCCAAACTTTCGTAGGGCAGTGGAATTTGCGAATCAGAGTAACGTTAAGAGACTGGGTTTAACATTTTTTATAACTTCCCAAAAAAATGTTCAGAATTACATCTTGACTTTAAACCTGCCAGTTATTATAGTGGTCCCTTTTAAACGTATTCGATTAAGCAACACACAATATAGATTTCCGCATCTCGTTCCCAGATTATTCGTAATTCATTCAGTTTTCATTTATAACAGGGACTGTAAGAAAAACATGAGTGTTGAGAGCATCACGTCAGTTTTGGATACAGTATTAGGTTCTATAATTTACAAATTTCCATTATAAATCAGGTGAGCTTAAATAAAAAAACATGCAATAAACTACAGTATCTTATTCTGTGCCTGTGTTTTTACTACAGAACTTTTACTACAGCTCTGGATGTCTGCCGAGTCTGCATGCTTTCCGACAGGAAACTACAGGAGCTACTTTATCATTTTGAACAGGCTTCCATAGTCAGCGTGTCTCAGCATTCTCATTATACCGAGAACCATTGCTATTGTTGTGTATCTGGATTGTTTTTACAGTTCTAAGGATCTCCCCACCGCTGTCACGATGACTGAGAGACTGGTATAAACAACTACTTTTAAACATACTAGTTTAGGTAATATCACTTAAGGATCATCTCCACTGTGAAGTGGTGCATCAACATTGTCTCTGATCTTCTCACCTGTCAATCAAACATGCAGTTCTGTTTAATCTCCCCTGAGCTTCTCTCTCCATCCTCCCCATATCGCTCTCCTCCTTTATCTCATACTTTCTCTTACTCAACAGCTCTGACTATCGCAGTTGTTACATCAGAGCGCTGAGGTCATGACAGGAACGTGACTTCTGCCTGAGCATTCTGCTTCCTCTGTGTCGGCTGAGATCTCTGTCTCTGGTCCCGTCTCTTTCTCGGCCGAGGTGGGAGCGTGGAACCAGCCCAGACAGGAAGCGCTTGGCCCTGGTGGTCAGACTCTCCCTACGAGCCGTAGAGGGTGACCCCTCCGTCCATCCGGGCCCCAGGCTGTGACCCCGGGCGGCTCTCACAGCTGCCTCCAGAAGGTCATTAGTGCGGTGGTCCAGAGACACAGAGAGTTCCAGATAGAGGCAGCCAAACATCATTGCACTAGAATGTGCCTCTGTGAGAGGACGAGAGAGAGAGAGAGAGAGAGAGAGAGAGAGAGAGAGAGAGAGAGAGAGAGAGAGAGAGAGAGAGAGAGAGAGAGAGAGAGAGAGAGAGTGAATGATAAAGACACAGATGTAGTTTGACAATCTCTTGTCATATCAACACAAATTAGTTTTAGGTAACCGAATAAACTGAGTGGGACTTAATAGAGCCATGAGGAGGAATAAGAAAGAAATAAAGACTAATGCTTGTCTTGTGTGGGCGTGTGTCTTTTTGAAAATGTAATAATAAATTTCAACTGGATCACTTAACTTGACAACAACACTGTTGAGTGACAGGAATATATGAATATACTGTGGGAGGGAAGGGGGGATTGAAATAAAACAAAAAAATTAAATAAAATACAAAAAACTGATGTATTGGTATCTGACACTGACCATTATAATTTTCTTATTTTATTACTTTTTTGGTGTATAAATTAGCATTTCCTTTTAAGGACAAACTTCACCTGTCTAAGCACAATTTTTACCTAAAAAACGTAGCATATATAAATGTAAAATAATGCAACATAGCACTAGATTTTTTATGGTAATTATTATTATGCCATGAAAACAAAATGTTGTAGACTAGTGGTGTAGTTTAGGGCTCATATTACAGTACCTTTTACATCTAGGCATTTAGTAGATGCTTTCACCCAAAGTGACTTACGAGCATCAAGTAGAAAATAAAGCAGTATATCGTAGGTAACATTATGTTTTTCTTATTTTATAATAAGATTGCGATTAGAACAATTAAAATTTTCTACTTTTTTATTTAAAATGGTCATGATATAGTTTAAGCACACAATACAACATTAAAAATAATAATAACAATAATACTACAGCTGATAATACTAAAACTACTACTATAACTCAAAACAATCAAATAAATTATAATGATAAAAATAATAATAATGATTATTATTAGTATTATCATAATTTTTGATGTTTTTATATAATAATATTATTATTTTAATTATTATAACTACTAATCTGAAATATGGTTGCTGTTCTTATTATTATAAATAACAATAATAATAAAAATCTATGCTTTTTATTATAAAACTAATAATACTAATAGTTACAACATTACAACACCAACAATAATACATTTAGAGTACAGACCTGCGGCCTGCAATGACTTTTAGATGATCGCAAAATTATAAATAAATTATTTTTTTTCTTATTTAGGAAACAGAAAAAAAAATTCTAAAGTACTTATTGTTAAGTGTACATAACCCTTATTCTAAATTTGAATAGAATTTCCTATTTTATTGTATTTCTTTTAATGAGATAAATAAAGATAACCGAAATCGATTATAACCTTAATTCTAAGCCTAAATGAAATAGAGTTTGTAATTCTAATCTTTAAAACAGTCTTAAACCCTAATGGAACATAATTATAACTAATGGAACTAAAACTAGTTGGAATTTAATCTCTAAACTAATCCCCAAAAGAGTTGGGTTTAGTTACAAATGAGGTCACACTAAGTACTGAATCTGCCTGAATAATATTGTTCTTATTATGGTACTTTTTCATTGTATTAATCATTAAAAAAAATAGAAAATAACAAAGCTAGTGATCGTTATTTCTTATGCACAACAGTGGTCATTTAAAGAGAAGCCAGACAGTAGATGGAAAGGTCAAAAAAGCCAACCTATGACTGTTTGTGCAATAAACCTTGACCAACATTATAAACAGACAAATAAACACCCAAAAAATAAAATTGTTAAAAATGAATGCAGGAAACTAGATCTATAAACACGGTGTCATAAACCTGAAGTGGAACTCATTCTTTCTGCCACAGCACACTGGAGATTTATAATGTGCAACATAACCGTCGGAGTCTCCTGAATGTAGTAAATTCTGTTTATGGCCTTAGACTCATCTTTTCCCAGTATCAGTCCGGGCGCCTCTGCTTCACCTCATGCTTGACCCTACAGTGTTTATGCATTCAAAGCTTTAAACAGTTTACATTTGCGCACATGCCTGCCCATTTATCTAAAGCCTAAATGTTTGGTTCAAAAAGCTGACTTGCAAACACTGAATGTAGATTGGACTCAATTTACATGAAGCTGAGTACACGGTGATATCGATTTGTGTGTTCTTGGTTGGCAGCAGAATGTAAGATGCAGACAGCCATGATAGATTCTAAACATTTACATATCGATGACTGCACTGTGGCATCCGGAGGGTGGACGTCCATCTGCCCTTCTCACACAAGATTATTTTTTATTATACATTCAGTGGAAAAAAATTACCATCTTCATATATTAACTATCAATATGTATTTTACCAGTCTAGTCGCAGTCAGGTTTTGGGACACTTGAGTAAAACGAGTTGCATAACTTTATTTGATCTGGGGGTGTAAGCCTTAATGGAGAGAAATATTATTTAGCAAACAAACATGCTGCATTATTATGACAAAATTTACGTTTTATTTTGTAAAGAAGACCAGTCAATAAGAGTGCATCATTCTTTAAAAAGCATCTCGGGTGGGACCTTAAGAAGCTGCTGGATGAAATAACAAGAACATTTTTAAACTCTAGTCAAAGGTGACTCGACTGAGAATGATCAAAAATAACATGTTATCTCATATCATATATCATATTTCCTTATTTTTGTTAAAAACAACTACCATAGTAACCTTTGGTTTTATATCAAAATGTCGATGGTTTGACCTGTAGTGTGCTCGTATATATATAACCTTTCGATTCTGATTCCGAAATTCGTTCTCTGATGTCCAACACAATGTATAAGATATATTAAACACTCACTTTAAATTAATAATAAAAACCGACCATCTGAGAAAAAAAGCAAAACAGAATAAATACAGCTACAAGCAAAGCAGTACAAAGGTACATAAAAGTCTGAAATCTACATATCAGAGGCTGTTTTCCAGATTGCTATTGGTCTCATAAAATGTTGTTTTATAAAGTGTCATAACCTCCATGTTTTCCTCTGAAAATATACAAATCCAGTTGTTCTACAAGATTTAAACTAGCTTTAAAAGAATGGATCACGTCAGATGTCCTTCACCCAGTACTGGCCTGTTATCAGCTCTAATACAGAAAAGCACCCACGAGCCATTTTCTTAATGATTGCGACCCACTAAGCCGCCACTGCCCCCACTTCTTATCACACTCCTGCAAACACATGGCATGGGGTGTTTTATGCACCACGCAGAAGAAGAATTAGAGAAAGGTGTGAGAGGGAGAATATTGCGTGTGTGTGTAGCATCTATTAACATACATACAGTAACATGATAGTAACACCATTGCATTGTGGGTGAGAGATGAAACATACAAAAAATGTCCATCGTTGTGGGTCCATAAATTATATAATGTTGTATATCTATATTTATAATATGTAAATACAGGGTTTCTTAAACATTTTCGTAGTAATTTTCCAATCACTTTAGACTGAATTAAACGTGCCCTTTCAAATCCAGACATATCTGCTAATTTAAAGTCACCAAAGCAAATGTGCTTTCTCCTTCCTGCCGTTTTCTCAAAAGGACACTCTGTGTTCTGTTTTCGTATCAGCCCCTAAATGGACAATATGTTCAATTACAAATGCATGTCTCCTAGCAGCACCTGTATGCATCGATAAGCTGAGTGATCTTTTCTTGCCAAGAATCCACCAAGCCCTTACATAAATAAGGCCAGATGGAGATAGAAGCATTTCGACAAACACTGAGTCATGGCAGCAAGGCTGAATATGGATGACTCACCTGTATAGGAGACAGAGGTGGACCACAGGGACATTGTGTGAATTCAATACCTGTTGAATTTCCGGATTTTCCCTAAGTGTTACGGTTTACTCCATTAAAAAATGGATTGTCTATGTTCAATAGGGAAAACGTCAAGTCTTGAAGGTTGTTTCTTTATTCTAAGTGTTAGCGTAGTACTGTGCTAAAATCTTACACACTTTTGTAATTTCTTTTGGGTATGAGTCATATTTACATAATTTGTAGTTGTTTTTTTTGTCATTATTTTTAATAATCCACTGAGAAATTGATCATACATTATTGTAGTCTCTTTAAAGCACTGCGTGATAAAATTCTCCCTAGATTGGTGCAAATAACGAAAAATGTTGTTTAGAAATAAATATAAATTCTATAAAAAATAAATATGAATGATATGAATAATTCACTTTTGTCTTTCTGAACGAAAAAAACTCATTGGGGTTGCACAGGCTTTTGCACAATACTGTAAATATAATATTCACATTCTAACAAAAACTTGAGCAAAATCTGTAAGCTCAAACTATTTATATATTGACATGCAAATCTATTTTGATTTATAGCATCTGCTGTTTTAAGGTCATCTCTACCTTCTGTGCTGATCTCACGGGACCGCACAAGGTCGCTCTTGTTGCCCACCAGGATGATGGGGGTGTGGGGCAGTGATTCCCTCAGCAGAAGGCGGAGCTGGGCGATCCTGTGGAAAGTACGCCTGTCCGTCAATGAGAACACCAGGATGCACACCTCACATTGAAGTGCGGATAGGTCCTGTCAATAAAATTGCACACAGATTTATCACATGAGACATCAACCATGAAATAAAGCAGTACACGACTTTACTGTTGATAAAGTACATATTGTGTGTTTGCGTTCCATTTTGGCCCAGATGTTTTTTTTCTCACATTATGAAAAACAAAACTGTTTTTTTATGTCTATTTGAACGATGCCCCTGAATCTTCTAAAATACTAATAAAGTCCCATGTTAATATGGGCATGTGAATATGATATGAGTTAAAAGATATTACCCTAAAATGAAAATTCAACATCATTTACTAATCCTGATGTACTTTCAAACCTGTATGACTATTTCTTTAGTAAACCAGCAAGGACAACAAAACATTTGCAATGGTTTTGTGTCCATACAGTAAAAGTGAATGGTTGCCATCACTATTTGCTTACATTCTTCAAAATATCCTCTTTTGTGCGTTGCTGTAGAAGGAAATTCAGCAAAATATGTTTTACTGTGAACTTGCAAAACGAAGGTGATGAGGTCAGACTGAAACTGCAGAGATGAAAGAAGCTGCAGATGAAGAACAAATACACGAGGAACAAGAGATGAGAGAGATAAAGTACACGGCAGAGATATGGGATAAGAAAAAGATGAGATACCACAGAATGATGTTATAGATGAAAAATGAATGGGAATATCACGGAAAAAGAGGACATTGAGCAATTGGTGTGCATTAACATTATATAATATAAGGAATGAGGTCACACACGCACAGTGAAGTGTATTAAAAAATGAGTAATGATCTCAAATTCCTGTATATTAAACTTTGCTTTACTGTTGAAATCTTTTCTTCTTATGCGTTCCCGATAAATAAATCAGAATTCCAAGAACTAACTATATTATAAACATTCAAGTCTGGAAATTTAATGATTTTTTGTTGTCTTTAGGCCTCAGTAATGAGGAGCTGCCTCCTCTTCGGATTGAGCTGTAGATTGTTTGTGTCCATGAAAGAGGATTAGCGGGGTTTAGAGAGATGACCGTAAATCTGCGATGTCTGTTGTTGTTCCAGCTCACAGTTTCTCTCTGTCCCCGTTGCCACAGAGCTCAGGTGTGTTTAAAACAGCAGATGCCTCCGTCAGACACAGAGTGTTTACCCCTGAGAATGTCACTGCACATTACCCAAACACTTTAAAGCTGTGAGTGTAAAAATATGGACGAGCAGGGGTCAGCCCCCCCGCTCCTCATGACAGGACCCCATCACCCCATCTGTAATGCGCTGAGAGATGAAAAATCCTCCATCCCTGTGGACTGTTTTTGTACTCCTGTCTCTTAAAACACACAACCGAACCAGACAGCTCAGCTGCCGTTTGCTTTGAAATACGACAAATTTGTGCACTATGGAATAGGTCACGTGCATTTGGAATGAAACTGTGCAAATAAACAGTAACAGATCTTTTAACTTTGTCCTCTGAGTAAGGACAGGTCAAGAAAGGAACAAACAGATCAAGAGAGAATGCTTGTGGCCTACATCAACATCCCCAAAGTAATATTTCAGATCTCTAGAGAGCAGCCGTACAAGAATAAAAATTACATTGCAGCCAAGGCACTCTGCCGGGAGCGTGAGAGTCACAAAACCCCAGAATCTCAGAGCCTCTGGAGGAAATGATCCACTGGGGCGGAAGTGAGGAGAGGAGAGGGGGTCCGGCCACCTGGCACTGCCCCGTGCGGTAAGAGGCACATGGGCGGCATGAGGAAAACGACCTTTGCTCGAAGAGGACATGTGTTGATAGCATATCCAGACCGCGCAACATGGTCGATAGTGCTCCTCATGATGGAGGGCTCCTAAGGGCCGTACTGACGGAGCAAAAGGTCTTTTCATCATAAAACAAGAAGAGAGTGAGAGAGTGTCTGACTAACAGCTTTGATACATTCTGCTGCACTATGAGCCATCTGTCACTGTCTACCTGTTTAGAGCTTTTTTACACATAGATTTTAATGGTTTAAGCGTACCAGTGCCTGCGTGCATATTTGGGACACACACAAATCCCTTTCATGCTGTCCATAAATATGCCCCATAGATTTGGTCCTCTGAGCAGATTACTACAATCGCCATGCTCATTAGATGATGTAATTGTCTGTATTTATTATTGATAATTTAAATACATATAAAATAGTGACTATATAAATATAAATAACTATAAATTAATAGACTAATGTGATGTTTGTAATTAGGCAAGCTAATCAAGTTTTCTCAGAGCATATTACCGCAAACATTTTCATTATTATAATGACCGAATCTTAACATGCATTCCTCATTAGATTTGAATTTTAATCATCAAATTGCATATTTATCCAATACTAAACCGTACAAAAAATTGAGATGCAATGTAAATCATTTTAAATGATAGTTTATGCAAGAACATTCTGTTATCATTTACTCACCCTCATGTAATTTGAACCATGAATTAGTTGGAAAATGGGGGGTCAGTTGTTGTCTGGTTGTTAGAGACACGGACTTTTGAGCAGAAGGTTGCTGCTTTGAATCCCATAGTCAGCAGACAATGAATGAATTGCCCTTAAGCAAGACACCTTACCCCTGATTGCTCTGCAGTGATAATTGGCAACCGCATAATTAAATGTAAATGTAATGTAAAGTTATTCTTCCACAGAACACAAAAGAGGATATTTTGATGAATGTTGGGAACTGAAATCTATTCACTTGGACTGGTTCTGTGTTCATACAATAGAAGTAAATAGGTAACACTGCTGTTCCCAAATGGCCAGACAGCGAATTTTCACATGATAAGAATATACAGTTCATGCAGCTTTTAAAGCTATATGCCCTGCTCAAAATGAGTAGTGACTTGGACAGAAATGCTATTCCTTGATCTAACTTAAATGTCAAGAAATGCAATGAAATATACATAACTACGTCTTTAGAGGTTGTGGTGCCAAGTTTCTACAATAGGCCTTTTAGGAATTTTAGTAGGTATCTTCGCCATTTTTCACAAATTAAGCCATTGTGACATCTTCATAGTGTTTTAAAAGAGACTGGGAGGGTAGTAGTGAGCCATTGGTCATCATTGGTTTTTGTACAGTTCACTTTTCTATGATGAACTTTTCCGCTCAATCGAAACAAGGAAAGTTTTGAACGGTGCAAACATATTTTGTTACTAAAATAAAAAAAAATACACAGCTTTAAATCTCTAAAACTGTTTCTCTCTTTTGTACATATTGCTTTTAGCTAAGCCATCGGTCCAGAATGAAATGAGTTTACGGGAGGTCACAACAAAGCAGATTACAATCTGTGCTTAACATGCCATTAAAATATTCCCCAACTCATATCTGAGCCAGAACTCAATCCCCAGTCGGTGTTTCACTCCGCTGGGTCAATTTCCACAAGCACACCTTCTTCCGGCCACCATCCGCTCTGGCACAGAGATTACACGGAAATCAGGCCAGGTCTCGTCCAACGAGCCAATACAGAGATAAAAAAAATAAAATGACAAGATGAAAGAGAAAAGAGGAAGAGGATCGCTCATAGCAGATAAGAGACTTTAATTTGTTGCTCGGTGGGAGAGTCGTGTCAGATAATTGGATGTTGGGACAGAGTTGGTTTCGTTGAATCAGTATGAGGTGCCACACCCCTGTAGACAGATACGACACACCATCTGTCATTACACACACACACACACACACACACACACACACACACACACACACACACACACACACACACACACACACACACACACACACACACACACACACACACACACACACACACACACACACACACACACACACACACACACACACACACACACACACACAAATACCCCTCCCAAAATAACATACACAAACTCTGGATGATTTGTGCCTGTGCCCAGACTGCCAGGCAATCTAAAAGTGCATCATCAGCCACCAAACCAAACATAAAACACACATACCTCCACTAAAAGAAAAGCGTGCGCGCTGTGCCAATCGCTCCAAAATCAAACAAAACCATTTCCCTAATGAATGATGACAAAGCTCACACTTCATAAAGACTGTTGAGCACTATACTTAACCATACGGCTCTCAGCGGTACATTGCACAATTGAACTGAGATAAGTAAACATATACTTCACACCTCTCAAAAAACTCAACGCCTCAAGTTTTCACACAGATCGACACAATCCACACCTCATCTCCACAGTAAACTAAAACCCTGCAGCCTGACAAAGCTAAGGAACATTTGAGCTATTTAGCATCATATATCTTGACCTTCAATTATAAAACATTTAAAGCCAAGGTAAACGGTTCCAGTTAACAGGTTCATGAGTTTCAGACAGGGACCGTACTGGTTTTCATTTGTGTTGGTTTAGGAACTAGCTTGGTTTTAAATAGCGAAGTTGAGTATCACTTCTATAATTTTGGGTACATATACCATATATTAATTTGGAAAAACTCCTCATTAAAGATGTATCATTAAACCTTTAAACTAAAATATTTATTCTGGTAAGCGGAAGACTGTTATACAAGAATAAATTTTTGCCCCTTTCTATAATTTGTTACTTTTCTGATTAACATGGTAGAAGGTAACATAGTTGACATTAAAACATGTTGGGAATATACTCATCACAGAAGCTAAACACTACAGAGCCCATTAATTGTTTAGGAACACAATGAAAAAAAAAACCTTGAAACGTTAACATACAACGCATGTTTACTTGCAATAATATATGAGTAACAGTATTGAAAGTTAATAAATCTATTCATGACAGGTTTGCCATTTTAACCAATATTTGGGACAGACAAGGGCATACCTCCTTGTCTTTATCGACATATTTTTATGACATCACAACGTACAAATTATGAGATTAGGACAATCCGTTCCTGTCTGAGAGAGGTTTACCTGGGTAACAGAGCTAAAATAAAAAATATCACAATGAACACTATGTATTGTGTAATGTAATCTTACTGAATATGAAACTATAAAAGACATTCAAAGTTCATTTTAAGCTTATGACTATGCATTAAATATGCATCCAATTGACTTGATTCAATGTGCCTGCAGGTATAGAATGTCCCACATGCTGTATTACCTTAAGAAAAGTGAAGTATTAAAAATGATAAAGAATTTAAATTTCAAATATGTTGAATTGACCGTATAAATTTGCATGCTTAAAACATGCAGGAAATGTGGAATACCACATACCACCAACACCATTAACAAAACTTCCCTGTTGCCTAACAGATATCACTGAAACAGGTCTCATGAGAATTCACACCTGTCTGTGTCAAACCCTAGGCTCTGTAAACAGCAAAACAAACATCCAGTGATCTAGAAAGACAGCCGCAATAGCTTAGGGCCCCTTTAAAGCTGCCGTGTGTGATTTCTACAAACATTCCCATAATCTGGCCCTGTTTAGAAAAACAGATCTATCCCCAAAGCTTAAAATCCATATTTGATTCATATTTCAGTAAATAGAACCAGAACATGCATTTAAGTTAATTGCCAAGTGACAAGTGTACAAGTCACATAACAAAACTGTTGTACATTATGTGCATTAAATCCAAAAACACACCTAGTACATCCCTCTTGTTATTGTTTAGCCGAATCCAGCAACAGATTTCAATTTTGTAATACATCTATTAAAACCGATTTTCTAAGGTCACACTCAATTTATTCCAAATTGATTTGAGGGCAGCACTGGAGAGCACTCTGTCTAATACACAGGTGATAACACACAAGTGACGTTCTCGCTCACGCTGACGGAGCATGTGACGTAAATCCCGGAGCGGTCCAATAGCATGGCAGAAGGTGGCAGGACACGTCTCTAGTCTGTGTTGGGATAAGACCGGCCATGTGTAAGCTATTTTAAGAGAAAGAATGACTTATTAAAGGCATTCTTGCCTCCCTCTGTCAAAAGTACTTTAAGTTACCAGGCTAACCGAGGCGATCTAGACATGGGGAGGTAATATACATTACTCGCCCTACGTGGACTGATGTGTAAATTGTCTGTTACGCATCATGTCATGTTATCTCCATGAATGTCGAATAACAAAATATACAAGTCGTGCATCCTTTGTGATAACACATGCTGCGTTGTGAAAGAATGAGTTCATACTAGTATGTTCCCTCTCTCTCTCTCTCTGTCTCTCTTTCTCTCTCTCTCTCTCTCTTTCTCTCTCTCTCTCTCCCTCTCTCTCTCTCTCTCCCTCTCTCCCTCTCTGTCTCTCTGTCTCCCTCTCCCTCTCCCTCTCCCTCTCCCTCTCCCTCTCCCTCTCCCTCTCTCTCTCTCTCTCTCTCCCTCCCTCTCTCTCCCTCTCTCTCTCTCTCTCTCTCTCTCTCTCTCTCTCTCTCTCTCTCTCTCTCTCTCTCTCTCTCTCTCTCTCTCTCTCTCTCTCTCTCTCTCTCTCTCTCTCTCTATCTGTTTTTGCATGGTTCATTGAATGCAGCAAGTAGACAAGCTGCAGTCCGCAGCACAGACTGCAGTCATACAGTAAACTTACTGCATCTACTGAGTAAATGTGCTGACCTAGTTTTACCATCAAGAAAGTGCTGACCTTCACTGAGACCCAAAGCATTGTTTTGTAAATCGGTAAAGATTTTTAAATTTGTCTTTAGGGAGCTTAGTAAGCTTTTTCTGTATGTATATTTACCACAATGGGCTTGCACTGCAGGAAAACTACCCTGCATTCATTTCACATTAACACTTTAGAATAAGTTTATTTGTTTTCAGTGAATGCAACATGAAGTAAGAATAAAGATAAATATTTGTCAACATTTATTCAGTCAAAAAAGCATTATAAAAAGCACTTTAAAATATATTTAATTGTACAATAATCTTAGTTTAGTTTCATTTAAGCTAATGCATTTACTTATGTTAACAAATTCAACCTTGTGTGCTTCCCTTTGACATGTCATCGATGTCCTTCCAGAACCTTCTATCTCTGTATTCTGTGGTTTTCTTTCTGGTCACTATTTTAAATCATTTACATTTGTCTTCAAAAATCTTACCATTTAAAAGTTTTAAAAAGTGCAAATAATGGAATTAAATTAAATACTGAATACAAACTAAGAAATGCAAGGTTTTGAAAGAAGAGTGATGATGTATGAAACTATATACTATATATTCTCTCCCTCTTGCAATTTCAAGCCATATGACTTTCATTTGAATGCAAAACAAAAACAAATATATTTTGGTTAAAGAATGTAAAAAAAAAACTGAATAAAATTGACCCGATTGCTTTTGTGTTCACACTGTGATCAATATATCTTCTTTTGTGTTCTACAGAATAAAGAAAGCCATTCTGTTTTAAAATGACAAAAGGCAGAGTAAATCACCACAAAATGTTTAATTTAAGAATGAACTTTCCTTTTGAATTATAATTTAAAGTACATTATGCAAGTGCCACTAATAAAAAGTATTATGTTACTTATGGTGTAAATGGATGTATACGTATTCACATAACATGCTGTTTATACAATCCCTTCATGTTTAACATATAATCTCTGCAAGGTAAAAGTCAGCAGATTACTCTATGAGGGCACTATCAGTCATAGATAGTCGTGCTTCAAATATGTTTCAAATGCATATATCACATATCAGGCTCTTGAACCATTCTGAGCGCCCTGAAATGAATCAAGTGCTAAAACAGGCTGTACTGTATGTGTAGACTACAGACACAACAGACCCTTGCATGTTTAGTTAAAAGCGTTGAGACAATAATTTGATTCAATTAAATCCCATTCTGTTTGTTTTAGGCAATACTGACTTCCATTATTACAATTATGCAACTTACCCCAACTCAACTAAATCCCTTTTAATTATAGTGTAATAACATTACTAACATCCTCCTTTTTATTGCCTTTTAATTCATGCACTACAGATTAAAATCAATGGGCCATGTAACAAGAAGGGCAGCTCTGAATCTGCGTCTGTAAAATTAAAATGAATCATCACTACTCAATAGTTCATAATGGGACTTTGTTAGCTGTAACCACTTGTAACCATGACAACCGAGAACGGCGGGTACGGAGTGTAACGCAGCGGAGGTCACAGGTCACGTGATACAATGTGCCACCAAGAGAGAGCACTTGATAGTTGGATTGAGAGATAATTTGAGAGAGACATTGCAAAATGGAGCCAGAGAAAATGATGGAAATGGGCGAGTCTGGAGCACTTCCAGTCAGTGCTCTCTATCTCTCTCTCTCTCTCCTGGAATTAATCCAAACTCATAGCCATTCTGTATTGCTATTGACATTCATGCTTGTACACAGGAGAGACAAGGAGAGTGAGGGAATCAAAAGCATCTGAATCAGGATGATCTAATGAGACATAAGTATCATTCTGAAGCTGAACAGACCTGCCCAAGTCACGTAAATTTCACTCAGGGATTTGAATAAATCAGAATTTTCCATGCGGCTACAAACACAAAATAAAACCCATGGGATATGTTAAATATCTATACGTAAAACCTGAGAAACCTCATAACGGGAAATGTGATTGAAAGCTATCCCATAAACATTTTATGGCCCAGTTCCAATTCTGTGAGAGTGCCCTCGATGCCCGCTGCCTACATAGACAGCTGCCTTTTAAAAAAATAAGATCCACATAAGCAACTCAATTGGCATTAGCGTTTCTATATTGAATGTTATTCTACGTCTAAGATGCAATTATTTTATGAAACATTTGCTATTTTTTGCAGTCTGCTGCAGTGCATTCTTGGATTGCCCAGCACAGAATACATGTGACACAGCCTTAAAATCTGAAAAATTGTACTTGATATTTTAGAAGATACCACAACTTATAAATCACATCAGAACTGTTTCCATGATGCCTTGCTGACTTCGTAGGCAGCGTATGATTCATGTGAAATTCACAACCGTGTCCTTGTGATCACCCATATACATCCGTGTTTCAGCGAAATTTAATCATCAGATTTCAAAATATAAACTGCGTGGAAGATGCCTCTACTCTACATGCTTAAATCTATTAAGTAAACAGGTGTGAGACAGATCCAGTTCCCGTATGGGGTATCAAACAAGATGTGCAAGAGGATTTAACACCATTTTATGATTAAAAACCTAAACAGGTCAATTTAAAGGGGGTTGATAGATGTAGAGAGAAGCAAGGTCAGAACTAGCACAGGGGGGCGTCAAGGGTGATTTTTCATCCCATATGAAGATGGATGTAAATAATTCAATGACACATATGCTCTGGATGAGATGACAACTCACACAAGGGTCAGCATCAAAAATGACATCTTCCCCCCTCCCCAATTTCAATCTATAGTCAAGACTAACAAATATCTGAAATTTATAATTAAAACAAAAGCAGAAACAAAAATGTTAAATGGTTTGTCAAATCATACTTTTAGGATGTTAATAGACCTATAGTACAAAAAAAATCCAAGTAAATGGCACCCATTCGATTGCATTAGATCTGTTTTTTTACATTAGAGATGAATGGTTCCAAACATTCTTAAAATATAAATTATCCTTTCTTCATGTGGCTAAGTAAATACCACAAAACAGTTATATTAACATAAAACAATATTTAAAAACATATGTATATAAGGAAAGTATGGGAATAATTGATAACATTTCCCTTAAATGTACAAATATTTTTTAAGTTTATGTAATGAACACAAGTATTTATTTAACTAAAACATGTTTGTAATATAACCTTATATTTGATGAACACTGATAGAAATGTTTAAGCAAATCAGATTTAATTTTTTTTTACTTACATATACACTAAATGTAAACAGTATATGTAATCAATTTTTAATCTCAAAACATATACTCATTTTTTATGTAAATTGTTTAAAATACTGAAACATACATTGAGTGTAGCCTACTCTTTTAATGTATGCAGTCTAGATTACAGTAAATGGTTGAGGACAGCATTAAAGTGCATAGGTCATAACTTACTGTGAAATTATTTTATAGCGGCTCAACATTAGCTACTATAAAAGCATCTTAAACTCTTGGAGTTGCACTTGGAAGAAATGAAACAAATTACAGGAAAGAGAAAACAATTTCCCCTAAAGTAAAAGAAAACAGCAGTGATAAACAACCGACAACCTTCGCTGGAGGGTCAAGAGCAGAACAACATGTTTCAAATCTTTCTCCTCATCCATTCCTTTGAAGTCTCTATTAACCTCTCTCTCTCTACCAATCACATGTGATTCATGTCTGTGTCTACCCGTTTCATGAAACTCTACATCAACCATGTTCTGCCGGCAATGAAGAATTAAAAGACGTATTTATCTAGAATTGCATATCCTAAAGAGACCAACAATGATTTCGAGTTGTTTAAGATAACGTTAGGTTTCAGTAAATATAGTGTTGTATACAGTTTTTTGAAACACAAGAATTGATAAATCAACAAAAATATGTAAAGAAAAACCAAACACACCTTTGTACACAAATATAAAGATAACATTGCAGTTAAATGCCTGCTCAAAATAGATGTGAAACTTATTTAATTGCAGTAAAACGTCTGGATAACTTCATCTGGTATCACATCTGTCTTCCATCTTTAAACCATATTGATACGATTCAGACAGCAGCTCCAAACACTGTTAAAACTCAGATGTCATTTGTCGGAAATAGCCTTTCAGATGACTATACTAAAAATAAAGACGGCTAGTTTTGCTTTTTTATGTCATATGCTTATAACTTAAAGGTTCATCTATTTTAAAACTGTCCTGACCTAACATACTTTAGAAGATATTTCGAAGATTGTTGGTAATTGATATTCATTCCCATGCATTGGTTTCCATACAAGTGAATGGGAGCTAAAACAGTTCACAAACATTCTTCAAAATATCTTTCAGAAGAAAGGAAGTCATACAGCTTTGAAATGACATGAGGGTGACTGGACAACAGAATTTTCATTTTTAGGTGACTTATCACTTTAACACGTTAAAGGTGTAGTCCACCTTTCTTTGACCTCTAAATGAAAAACTGCTTTTAAATGAATGAAAGTGCTGCTTTTATTAAGATGATGTGATATATATTTTACTTTTTACATCTTAATAAAAAATGACATGAAAAAGCCTCAAAACAGTTTGAACAAAATAAGTCGAACTGTATTTACAGAAGTTGAACATAAAGAGGTGAACGTCCGAAAAGAAAACTCTAACCAGGATTTTACAGGAACAGCAATGAGAGCCACCTTACAACAGATCTAAGTATGTAATAAAACACACGTGTAGGCCTGCTTTATCAGTTTGGATGTGTTCGACTCACCTGTTTCCAATTGTCATACACTAAAATTGTGCTGTCCTCATCATCCACGGTCACTCGTCTCTGATAACCCTCATCTACAACACACACAAAAACGTCTCTTAAAACCTGACATTCAATCACAAGAAATATGAAATAACCTATGTTCATTTAGCGGCTAATTTATTCAGCGGATGAGCAGAAACTGGCAATTTTGCCGAGTTCAACCGCATAATGACACATCTGTTGAATGAATACAAAAGAAGTTTTGAAAGGCGAGTTCAAAATCGGACTCGAGACGTTGCGTAACACCAATCTAGCCGAGATCGTGATGCACAATTGATGCACGAGGACATTCGGATAAGAAAAGCAGCACGTCTTGTGTGTCTGATTGGCTCTTTATCCCTCTGTAAATGACATACTCTGTTTGTGCAGCCCTCTGCAGGTTCTCTCCCACCTCATTAAGACACAACATGATGAAAGACCTGAAATAAGATGGATGCCATCATAGCACCCACTCCGCTTTTTCCAATCAAATCCTGAGAGCCTTACACTAGTGATCTCGGGTGTCTGCGAGGTGATAACTGCGTTTCATCCACAGCAAGACTAAGAATAGTGCAGTCCTTGGCCTCCACCTAAGTATGATTCTGAGCAAAAGAAGCTTCTATAGAAATAAAAATCTTTACCGGCTGCTTGGGTTTCTGAGTCTATAGAGAGGGACCTGTCCGACAGGCCGGCAAGACAAAGTGCTAAAGATGATTTGCCCACTCCGTTTTGGCCCAGGAGTACTATCCGAAGAGGCCCGTGGTATTTCTGCTGTGGTGGTTTCGGTGGGGGGGAGTCTTGGGCGCAGCTGACGCTGATCTGCGGAGGTTCGTCGATCCCCGGCACCCAATCGTAGTCCTCGGACACCGCCTCTTCTCGCTTTAGCAGATGCTTGATTGGTAGGGGGGTGCTGCCCCGGCGAAGCTGAGGGGCAGCCGATAGAGTCAAGCCATAACCCTGAAAAAGTCAAGGACAGTTGATAACATCAGACGAAATGTCATTCGCATCACATTTCATGTGGAGAATGATTCACGATGAATGTGAGGTTTATGATCCTTTGGGATCTCTAGGGTCGTGTTTTTAAAGTGGGTCATAGTAACGAACAGAATGTCCACATCTACAATTTAACACACTTACACAAGCAAGCCCAGATATAAAGCAAAGAGAAATGTAATGAACTATGGCCGTCTCGGTTGTTAGGCCTTCACTGATCCATCTCTATCAACCAGAATCACCAAGAGAACTCTTAAACCTGTTTTCTGGAGTTTAAGAGCCACTGACATGAATATTTATGCAGCAATTAATCTACCAGCAGCGCTGCAGGTGAGCCGAGACCGAGCAGCGCTGATCGAGTGTCAGACATGCGAGAAATATACAGACAGCCAATTATATTAATTGAAAGAGCCTAATTAATTAATCATAGACTTTGTTGTGGGAAGGACAGTGAAACAAAAGCATGGTTGCTGCCAGGGGAAATAAAACCTAAGGCCGGCTCTTAAGTAACAGCTAGTTTTGAAACCAGCTGTCAAATTCAGTTTGACCGCCTAAGCGTTATTGAGTCGTTAATTTGGGGCGGTCAACACGATTAATCCTGATTAATCGCATCCAGAATAAAAGTTTCTGTTTGCATAATGCATGTCTGTGGATTGTGCGTATTAATTCTGTATTATGAATGCATACATATGCATGCAAATACTACTTAATATCAACATAATGCATTTAATAAATATATGATTTTAATAATTTTATATACATCTACATATCTTCTATCTTCTTATATCTTCTAAATACGCATGCATGTGTATGTATTTAAAAATAAAAGTGAATATGCACAATACACAGACAAACATGCAAACTTTAATTTTGGATGCGATTATTCGCGATTAATCGTTTTGTCAGCCCCTTTAAAATAAAAATAAAAGTAATTTTCATCAATATTACTATTAATTTATTATTATAATATATATAAGCAAACAGAAGAGTTGAATAAAACACTTTTAGTGTACATCATTCTAATATAAACACTGTTATAATTTTAAGAAACATCTCAAATTATTAATAAATAATATTGCACTTTTCCTCCCCATTGTGTTTATGTGATGAAGAAAATAAAAACATGCAAGATTAAAACAACAGAGACATTTCTCCAATGTTCTGCACAGGAATGTTGTCAAAACACGAGTCACAAAGGCTTGGGAGGAAAAGAGGGCGTGTGCACCCCATCCCAGCACCCTAAAATCCTCGGGATGGATGAGATCTTACCTGGTCCGACATCATTGTTCAGTTCATCTGTTCTCAGTGATGCTCTTCTCCGTCCGTGGCATCTCAGTGAGCGTCAGTCGCGAAGCACAGCAGCAGCGTCGGTGGAGATTCTTACATTACACTCCACTCATATGCCATCACATGTCTGGAGTGTAAAAAACATGAGCTGTGACTGTGAACAATCCTCGTCTTTACACGCGGAATAAACACTACACGTTAAGTGTGTTTGTGTGGTGCAGTGTAACGGGACTCGTGTATTACACCTGTGTGTCTCTTTAGGGCTTTGTAGAGGCGTCTTGTAGGAGAGAGCGTAGCCCCGCCCCCGCACTGTAACCCCGCCCATTCACTCCTGTTATTACCTGAAAGCTTCCTCTCTCTCTCTCTCTCTATCCCTCTCTCTCTCTCTC